>CM051015.1:25004644-25069644 GCA_027704905.1 Muraenolepis orangiensis
ACATAGACACACACACAAACACACACACACACACACACACACACACACACACACACACACACACATAGACGCGCACACACACGCATAGATACACACACACACACACACACACACACACACACACACACACACACACACACACATAGACGCACACACACGCATAGATACACACACACACACACACACACACACACACACACACACACACACACACACACACACACACACACACACACACACACACACACACACACACACACACACACACATACACATAGACACACACCCACTCGAGGCGCCTCCCTCTCTAAAACAAGTGGCCCCTTCTTGTCCATCTGTGCTGATCTTAGCAGAGCGCCATGAGAAGCTCCCACAAGCCGTCCCTCTGAGGCTCAGGGAAACAACAGCTCCACCAACACTCACACACTAGAAGAAGAAGAAACCCTTTGACCTAGAATGGGTTTGAGATGCTCGGCCACGCAAACTCACCGTCCACTGGCTTGTGAGTGTTGTGTGTAGCGTGCCGATGAACACATTGAGATGTGGTGCATTTAGCAGCTTAGCTGTTAGACGTGTACAGTTGAAATCGGAGTAATGACAAAGTAGAGAATAGCACAGGAACACTTCCGGTAGATTCCTGTCTGGTGGTCTTCTCATATTGGATGAGATATTTAAAGCGTCTACAGACATCGCCTGTTAGCGCAGACCAGCTGTCCCACGACTCCTAAGGCCGCTTGTCGCTGGTGAACATTGAAGTGGCATGTCTACGGTAAGGTCTGTTATTATAACAGACATGAGGCCGTGTTTAAACACAGCAGGGAACAGACAGTGGATGAGGGGGCCGTGTCAATGATCACTCCAGTGATCCATGTGTTGTGTTCTGAATGGGCTCAGGCTCAATCTCATCCCAGTATAGACTAGACACTTCTCTAAGGTCTCTGCTCCACTTGATGGTAGCCTAATATGATCTGCTCTCCTCTCCCCCGGGAGTCAGAGGCCGTCTTAAACACTATCTCACCTTTAGCACTATCTCACCTTTAGCACTATCTCACCTTTAACACTATCTCACCTTTAGCACTATCTCACCTTTAGCACTATCTCACCTTTAGCACTATCTCACCTTTAACACTATCTCACCTTTAGCACTATCTCACCTTTAACACTATCTCACCTTTAACACTATCTCACCTTTAGCACTATCTCACCTTTAACACTATCTCACCTTTAGCACTATCTCACCTTTAGCACTATCTCACCTTTAACACTATCTCACCTTTAACACTATCTCACCTTTAGCACTATCTCACCTTTAACACTATCTCACCTTTAGCACTATCTCACCTTTAGCACTATCTCACCTTTAACACTATCTCACCTTTAACACTATCTCACCTTTAGCACTATCTCACCTTTAACACTCTCACCTTTAGCACTATCTCACCTTTAACACTATCTCACCTTTAACACTATCTCACCTTTAACACTATCTCACCTTTAACACTATCTCACCTTTAACACTATCTCACCTTTAGCACTATCTCACCTTTAACACTATCTCACCTTTAGCACTATCTCACCTTTAACACTCTCACCTTTAACACTATCTCACCTTTAACACTATCTCACCTTTAGCACTATCTCACCTTTAGCACTATCTCACCTTTAACACTATCTCACCTTTAGCACTATCTCACCTTTAACACTATCTCACCTTTAGCACTATCTCACCTTTAGCACTATCTCACCTTTAACACTATCTCACCTTTAGCACTATCTCACCTTTAGCACTATCTCACCTTTAACACTATCTCACCTTTAACACTATCTCACCTTTAACACTATCTCACCTTTAACACTATCTCACCTTTAGCACTATCTCACCTTTAACACTATCTCACCTTTAACACTATCTCACCTTTAGCACTATCTCACCTTTAGCACTATCTCACCTTTAACACTATCTCACCTTTAGCACTATCTCACCTTTAGCACTATCTCACCTTTAACACTATCTCACCTTTAGCACTATCTCACCTTTAACACTATCTCACCTTTAGCACTATCTCACCTTTAGCACTATCTCACCTTTTTATATTTATCTTTTTTCTTTTTATTATTTTATTTATTTGTATTTGTTGTCTTTGGAGTTGAATAATATTTCAAACTCAAGAAAGTCCACTGCTAAAGCATTTTTAATAAATGCAAGTCAGATTGTTAACCTACTGTATACTAATACACTGTAAACAGAGTCTTGTGTACTAATACACTGTAAACAGACTCTTGTGTACTAATACACTGTAAACAGACTCTTGTGTACTAATACACTGTAAACAGACTCTTGTGTACTAATACACTGTAAACAGAGTCTTGTGTACTAATACACTGTAAACAGAGTCTTGTGTACTAATACACTGTAAACAGACTCTTGTGTACTAATACACTGTAAACAGACTCTTGTGTACTAATACACTGTAAACAGAGTCTTGTGTACTAATACACTGTAAACAGACTATTGTGTACTAATACACTGTAAACAGAGTCTTGTGTACTAATACACTGTAAACAGACTCTTGTGTACTAATACACTGTAAACAGAGTCTTGTGTACTAATACACTGTAAACAGACTCTTGTGTACTAATACACTGTAAACAGACTCTTGTGTACTAATACACTGTAAACAGACTCTTGTGTACTAATACACTGTAAACAGAGTCTTGTGTACTAATACACTGTAAACAGACTCTTGTGTACTAATACACTGTAAACTGAGTCTTGTGTACTAATACACTGTAAACAGACTCTTGTGTACTAATACACTGTAAACAGACTCTTGTGTACTAATACACTGTAAACAGACTCTTGTGTACTAATACACTGTAAACAGACTCTTGTGTACTAATACACTGTAAACAGAGTCTTGTGTACTAATACACTGTAAACAGACTCTTGTGTACTAATACACTGTAAACAGAGTATTGTGTACTAATACACTGTAAACAGACTATTGTGTACTAATACACTGTAAACAGAGTCTTGTGTACTAATACACTGTAAACAGACTCTTGTGTACTAATACACTGTAAACAAAGTATTGTGTACTAATACACTGTAAACAGACTCTTGTGTACTAATACACTGTAAACAGACTCTTGTGTACTAATACACTGTAAACAGACTCTTGTGTACTAATACACTGTAAACAGACTCTTGTGTACTAATACACTGTAAACAGAGTCTTGTGTACTAATACACTGTAAACAGACTCTTGTGTACTAATACACTGTAAACAGAGTCTTGTGTACTAATACACTGTAAACAGACTTGTGTACTAATACACTGTAAACAGAGTATTGTGTACTAATACACTGTAAACAGACTCTTGTGTACTAATACACTGTAAACAGACTCTTGTGTACTAATACACTGTAAACAGACTCTTGTGTACTAATACACTGTAAACAGACTATTGTGTACTAATACACTGTAAACAGAGTCTTGTGTACTAATACACTGTAAACATACTATTGTGTACTAATACACTGTAAACAGACTCTTGTGTACTAATACACTGTAAACAGACTCTTGTGTACTAATACACTGTAAACAGACTATTGTGTACTAATACACTGTAAACAGACTCTTGTGTACTAATACACTGTAAACAGACTGTTGTGTACTAATACACTGTAAACAGAGTATTGTGTACTAATACACTGTAAACAGACTCTTGTGTACTAATACACTGTAAACAGACTCTTGTGTACTAATACACTGTAAACAGACTATTGTGTACTAATACACTGTAAACAGAGTCTTGTGTACTAATACACTGTAAACAGACTCTTGTGTACTAATACACTGTAAACAGACTCTTAAACACAGTCCATTGTAACCCTGTGTGATCCAGGGCCCTCCTGCACTCTGAAGGTGCAGGTCAATGACGCCCTGGGCCGTCAGGGGCTGAAGCAGGTCCGGGTGGAGGTGTTCGTGGACTACACCCAGGCCTCCAGCGGTCTCACTGGGGAGGACGGGGTGGTGCTGCTGCCTGTGCCCCACCAGGAGCCGGTGCCCGTGGTGGTGGTGGTGGCTAGCAAGGAAGGCTACGTGCTAACGGCCTCGCCATGGAAGCCCCACAGAATGCCAAGTGAGTTTCGGTGGTGTTGGTTGGTAGAAAGAGAGAGAGAGAGAGAGAGAGAGAGAGAGAGAGAGAGAGAGAGAGAGAGAGAGAGAGAGAGAGAGAGAGAGAGAGAGAGAGAGAGAGAGAGAGAGAGAGAGAGAGAGAGAGAGAGAGAGAGAGAGAGAGAGAGAGAGAGAGAGAGGTCCTCAGAGTTAATAAATGTTCTCTGTCCGTTCTTCTGTCTAGTCTTTTCCTCCATAACGATGCCCCTTCTTGCTCTGAGCAAAGGAAACATCTGGCTCTACAAGGATTACATTCTTATTAACGGCAAAACATCTGGTATGTGTGTGTGTGTGTGTACATGTGTAAATGTGAATATATGTGTGTGTGTGTACCAATCCTAATATAGTTGCGTTATGCATACATGTATGTATTTCTTTATACCGTCGTAGAGAATCAAAAATAGCAGAATAATAACAAAATGAAAACCATTAATCTTATATTCTATGTGTGTCTGTGTATATGTATGCATTTCTGTGTATTTCTGTGTGTGTGTGTGTGTTTGTGTGTGTGTGTGTGTGTGTGTATATGTATGTATTTGTGTGTGTTTATGTGTGTGTGTTTGTGTGTGTGTGTTTATGTGTGTGTGTGTGTGTATGTATTTGTGTTTATTTGTGTGTGTGCGTGTGTGTGTGTTTGTGTGTGTGTGATTGTGTGTGTGTGTGTGTGTATGTGTGTGTTTATGTGTGTGTGTGTGTTTGTGTGCGTGTGTGTATGTGTGTGTGTGTGTGTGTGTGTGTGTGTGTGTATGTGTGTGTTTATGTGTGTGTGTGTGTGTGTAAGTGTGTGTGTGTGTGTGTGTGTGTGTAAGTGTGTGTTTGTGTGCGTGTGTGTGTTTATGTGTGTGTGTGTGTGTGTGTGTAAGTGTGTGTTTGTGTGCGTGTGTGTGTGCGCGTGTGTGTATATATGTGTGTGTGTGTGTGTGTGTGTGTGTGTTTAGACGCCTTATTCCAGCCCAGCGTTGAGTTTCCTCAGAGTCTGTTGAACGTGTCGTCGGTCAGCAGCGACGTGTCGTCTCTCTCCGCCTACTTCACCGCCCCTCTCCTCCAATCAGGACAGAGAGAGCTTTACTTCACCGCGATTACTGCCACGACATCAGGTCTGTGTGTGTGTGTGTCTGTGTGTGTGTGTGTGTGTGTGTGTGTGTGTGTGTGTGTGTGTGTGTGTGTGTGTGTGTGTGTGTGTGTGTGTGTGTGTGTGTGTGTGTGTGTGTGTGTGTGTGTGTGTGTGTGTGTGTGTGTTGTTAAAGGGAGTAACAACCAGTGAGTTCATTGAGTGAATGTTGAATTTGGTCAAAGATCCACTTTGCGAATAGAAACTTCAATGGTAAAATTACTTTTGTGTTGACGAATAATTAATTGTTACGATTTAGCAAATTTCCTTAAATATTTTTCATACAAAGAAGACTTTCTGACTGTTTCTGTCAGTTTTAAGTTCTGTTGTAAGTAACGTATAAACATATAGTTCAGTTATGTGTAACATATACACATATAGTTCAGTTATGTGTAACATATACACATATAGTTCAGTTATGTGTAACATATACACATATAGTTCAGTTATGTGTAACATATACACATAAAGGTCAGCTCAAAGTAACAAATAAACATAGTTCAGTTCAAAGTCACATATTAACATATAGTTAATATTGTTGCTATAGTAGTACGTAGTCGTAAGTATAGTACATTTATCTTCATTATTCACAAAAATGATTCACAATTATTCACAATTATCACAATTATTTGTCACAAAACTGTTTTGTGAATATATATTTTTTTAATTGTGAGAAATAACAATGATAACGCTAGACTGCCTTAGTTCTGTATGAATGTGTTTTTTGATGGCTGCGAGTATTAGTTCAATGTTAGTGGATGTATGGTGTGTTCCATCCAGGCTACTCCAGTGCTGAGCTGTGTGCGGTGGCGGCGGTCAGCGTGCAGATGTTCTCCAGAGAGGCTGAGCTCCAGGTGACCGGTCCCCTCCAGATGTCCCTGCCTCTGGAGCCCGGCTGGGGGCTCCAGCCTGGAGACCACGTCCCCGCCTGGCTCTTCAACCACACCGCTGGTGGGTACAGGGGGGCTTCACTTTGTCTTGTACCTTTGGTTTTATAGCTATACTGAGGACAGCTACAGCTACAGCTGAGGAGGTAGAGCGGTCGCCTCACAACCGAAAGATTCGATCCCCCGGCTCCTCCTAGCAAAAAAATAAACTGTGGAGGTGTCCTTGAGCAAGACCCCCTAACCCTAACTGCTCCTGACATGCTGGCTGTCTCCTTGATGGCTGGCTGTCACCTTGATGGCTGGTTGTCTCCTTGATGGCTGACTCTGCCCTCAGTGGGTGAATGGGTGATGTGAGGCATGACAACACTATATAAAAGCTGGCATTATTATATATTTTCCACAATGGGATCCTGGTTATTGAGGTCTTCTAACTCACATTGTGGTTTTATGTAAACATTTTAATAAAACCCCACATGGCTTATTGTTGTTACACCGTAAAATCAGCATAAAAACGAAAATGTAATGAAGAAAATAAACTAAATATATTAAATTCTAGACATTTTGTAAATTATTATTGTAATTTCTGTTACTTATTAGATTAGATTAGATTCAAATGTATTGTCATTGCACAGCAATAGAACAGTACATGGCATCTAACCAGAGTTTAAGATACCAACGTATCTGGTTACTGAGTATTTTAAAAGTAAAAGTATGCTTTCTTTCAAGTCAACCATGGCTGTGTGTGTGTGTGTGTGTGTGTGTGTGTGTGTGTGTGTGTGTGTGTGTGTGTGTGTGTGTGTGTGTGTGTGTGTGTGTGTGTGTGTGTGTGTGTGTGTGTGTGTGTGTGTGTGTGTGTGTGTGTGTGCGCGCGCGTGAGGGTCTGTTGTGAGCCGTCTGTCAGGTCATGGGGTCTCTGAGGATCTTACCAGGGGGTTTATTTCTGAGCCCTGTGGAGGCAGACGGAACAGAGAGAGATGTTAGACTCTAGTGGAGTCGTGTCTGGTCATGCTGTGTTGTTATTGTCCCTCTGTTGTTGACTCCTCGACGGAAGAAGTCAAGTCAGTCAGTCAAGTCAAGTTTATTGTCACTTCACAGTTTACACAAGTATAAGCAATGAGTGAAAATCGTATGTGCAAAACCCAACGACAGACAGCAGTTATAAAAAACAGAATAGGATAAAAAGTAAAAAACTTACAAAAGTACAAAAAGTTAAATATATAAAAATACAATATATTAAATGCAATATGTCAGAAAAAGAGCAATATATATATATAAATCAATGTAATATAATATACATTGATATATGCTATACACCCTTGTTCAGCAGCCTGATGGCCTGACTGTGGAAGCTGTCTCTAAGTCTATCACTTGATACTGCAGTATCGCCTGTGGCTATGGCTGGGGTGGGCATTGTCTTTTATGATGAGAAGAATAGCTTGTTGTAAATTATATCATAATTCATATTCACCATAGGCCGGGCTTTGAGGTGCTTACTGCTTTGTGGGTGTTTTTGTTAATGACTTGACATATCTAATGGTTATGATGGACTAAACCCAGGACAGAGATGTTTTACTTATGCGGGTCAACCTTTCAGTATTGCAATATTGTTGAGTGACCATACATGCATATTTAATTATTCATTATAATATTATTAAAGTAAAATGTTGATGATTTTAATATTACAACAGGGAACAATTAGGACCAATATTATACCATGATATTATATAATCAGTGGGTCCAAAAAAACTATTTGCAGTTACATGTATCTTAGTTAGATGTAACTACGTTACCATGGAGACGTGATGCTCTGTGTGTGTTCTCCCTCTCAGGCGGGTGGATGAGAGGAGGACTCGGGACGGTGGTTTCCTCCAGGGGAAAACTCTTGTGGGCCTTCATGGCTCCACATCTGGGATATTGGATCGCAGCTCCTCTGTCTACCACCAGGGGTCAGTAGCTTGCATCTTGTTCTGTGAGTGCTGCTTAACCAAAGGCAGCTGTTAAGAAACAACAACGTGTCATTTCTTCACAAATGGCAAAACAGGCGGACATCTAAGTGTTGTTTAAGTACCATAAGATATTGGGTCTGCTCACTGCTGTCCGCCACACCACAACTGTGGGTATCCTTGAGATCCAAGATTAGATTTAGGACTCAATGAGATTCAAATGTATTGATAGATGTTAGATGCCCCTAACCCCTACCTGCTCCTTAATGACATGTATCTGGATTTACACACAATCTCCAAACCACCAACAACTCTCTCTTCTGTGTCTTCTCACCACATGTCCTCCTTATCATCCAAATGAAGGTTCGAAGGACCTGTCCGTCACCATCGACTTCCTCCTCCAACACTGCCTGTCCATCATGACGGCCCTGGGCGGCACCCTCCTGGTTCTCCTCCTGCTCCTTCTGGCTGTCTGCTGCTGCAGGTAACCAGGGTCACACCATGGCTGTTTTGGATTTGGGGAAATCCGATTGGATAAGAGAGAGAGCCATTTGGGCCTTTCCTCTGGGAGCCCCGATAGTGCTGCGGTCCGGCGTGTGTTTGGCTGACAGACAAATGTTTTGTGTTCAATTCCCCTCGACAGTTCCCCTTCTTGGCAATAAATATCTGGCTTCCGTTGTTCAAAACAATCTAAATATCCAAGTGTTGCTCTTGCTGTCTTTGCTCTCGCCAAATCAGGTTGGAAGTTTAGATTAGATTAGATTAGATTCTAATGTATTGTCATTTCACAGCACAAGTACAGTACAGTGAAAATTATTTGGCATCTAACCAGAGTGCAAATGTTGCAGTAAAGTGCATGGTAATATATAGATGTTAAAAAATATGTGAAAACAGTCTACTAGGTGTAAAAACAGCTATAAAATAACATTAGTAATGCAAAAACATTGCAAATGATTGATGTCTTTTAACCTTGTTGTTAAGTCTATTTCATATCAAATGTTTGCTACAGGTTCTTCTGTCTACTTCTCACGAGGCTGCCTTATGTATCAGAAAATAAATCCACTTGAAGTTGCTTTGATCAAATCAATAGAATGATAATGATTGATTGTTTGAGTGATTGAACTACAATGAAGGGGAATTGGTTAGATGGAAGTTTCTTTTGTCGTCAAATGCAAAACACATTTCAAATGACGTCCAAATCATTGTTCATTGATCTTTTAAGGTTGTTATTCAGTCTATTTCATATCAAGCGCTCCGTCGACAACACCAACAATAAATACTGGTGGACCATAATTGGTTTGTTAAATGAAAAAGATGATGCCTTGAGAAATTGTTATGCCTTACATAGAAAATATAGGTTTGTTCAGTCTGACTCTTTCTCTTATGTCTTCTCTTCTGATTGCCCAGTCAAACCAAGCCCAAAGGGGCCCTCGTCTCCCATCCGCGGCGTTCCAAGCGAGACCAAAGCACGTCGACCTACGACAACGGAGTGTTGGAGATGTCGATGGGGGGCCCTCGGCAGGACGAGGACGGTCGTGTGAACGGATCGAGAAAGAGCGTCACCCTCCCGCGAGACCGCTCGGCTCTCTTCGCGGAAAACACCTTCGCCGTCGAGATGGAGTCGTCCGCGGAGGGTCAGGTGACCGCCGCCAGCCACACCGTCCACCTGACCGGCTTCTCCCAGCAGACGGGCGCTTCTCTCTCTCTCAACGACGGCCTGTTCTTCTACAACCAGCCGCTCGCCGCTCTTCACGCGCCGGCGTTCTTCCACGCGGACAATCGGCGGCCGGAGGAGCGGTGCCGATCATCCGCTCCGCCCCAACGCCCGGGGGTTTCCGACCCCGGCCCGGTGGCCGCGGAGCCCCCCCGTGCCGCCCCCTCCCTCCGGGACCAGACACCCACGCCAAACGTCGGGGACCCCCTGACCTCCGTCCCTCCGTCGACCGTCGCGGCGAGTGCCTCCCGGGGGCGTCACCTTCCGGAGTCCCTGTCGGTCCCGGGGACATTAAATGAAGCCGGGGGTGCGTCCCCTCTCCCCCCCAGGGCCTGGTTTGTGTCGCTGGAGGGGAAGCCCGCGGCGGAGATCCACCGTGGCGTGTCGGACCAGAACAGGCGCCGGCGGCGGCCGACGGAGAGCCGAGACACCAGCCTGGACTCCGGGGTGGACATGAGTGAGCTGAACCAGACGGCCGGACGCAGGGCGGGCGTGGCGCTGGATCGTAGCGGGACATTTATGAAGCGCGGGCAGCAGCCGTGACGAACCGCTGAGACTCTCCTCCGTGCCGTCGGAATCGATGGAAGGTTCCTCACAGCCAGCACCAGCAGCCAGAAAATCAATGAACTTAAGATCTCAATGGCAAATGGTACCTAGTGGAGACTCACCACTTTGATGACATCACCCTTTGTAGATGTTTGCAAATGTTTAGAAAGAAACGCCTTGTAAAGCACATTATGGTGAGTGGATTTTTCAGTGGAACCCTGGCATCAGAGTCCCCATTCAGACAGTTCTCTCATGGTCATATTGTCTCATTCTCGTTCTCACAAATGATACTTCTGTGTTTTCAATAACTCTGTCAGCTGCTCAGCCCACAGACGGCGTAGGTTGCACGAAAATGCCCGAAGGTAACTCCCAAAATGTTACCCTTTTCATGGTATTTGGTTTTCCAGTTAATTTGTGAGATAGGACAAGTTGAGGAGACGCATGAATGTTCATTAGTGAGATAGGACAAGTTGAGGAGACGCATGAATGTTCATTAGTGAGATAGGACAAGTTGAGGAGACGCATGAATGTTCATTTGGACGACACATCATTTTGTTATATGTTATAAAGATCAGCAGATGTCACTGAATTAGTGGCTTTTGGTGACTTTTGCCGGACTACGCTCAGAATCCCCTCCGCAGAGCCATCAACACAGAGAGACTGGGTACCGATGGAGGCTATTCAACATATTGACAACATGAAGCATTTAGACACGTGCCGTGTGCAAAGTGTGTCATGATAGACATTACATTTCCTGCAGATATGCTGTTTTATTAACACCAATAGCAATAATACTGATGGTGTTGACTGACACCTTACATTTGTTTCATTCAAAACATGTATTTGAACTGAATTGATTTATTTGCTCATACCTTTACACACAGACCTGTGTGTGCAGGAAACGTTTAAACGCCTACACAATGCACATTGAACCCATTATTAAAGCCACAAATTGGACATTGTTAGCATCAATGTTAGCATGAGCCTAGTCAGTCTGAGCCAATCCGAAATCCTCAGGTCAAGGACATTCCCAATGAACAAGACCTGCATAGTAGACCTGCATAAGGTTTTTTAAGTACAGTATATTTTAAAAATAAGTATGCATTTCTTACTGTTGGGTGGGTCTTTGTACTGGTGTGTGATTAGCACTTATCTCTCAGACGTCAGTTGGTTCTTTGCATGTGTATAAAGCATATTCATAAGTCAGGAGTCTTTATGTGCTGCAAGATCCCGGCCTGTTCTGACCCTTTCGCCTTCATCTTGAGAAATGTTTTTATTTTAACACATTGATATCCGCCTCCAAGCGTTTTACATAGGATATGCAGTAGATTATATTTTAATTTATTGTAATAAGTTGTCTTATCCAAACCAGTATTGATGGACATTTTGCGTCCTGTATGAATGTGTTTTTGAATGAATGTGGTTTTGAATTTCTTACCGTTTACAATAACACACCACTAGAGGGCGCCGCCGGTCAGGCTTTGCTCCTTTGAAGGCGCATGAATGAAGTGATGTTGTTCTGAAATAAACCTTCTGAGTTATACTATGATGTTTTTAATAACACACATAATTGTATTATTATATTATCATTTAGTTGTTTAATATCGTCTATGTTTTTAATCGGAAATCATCATATCAGTTAGACTTTTCAAATTTGTATATACATATACATATGTCTATTTATTTCTCTGCAATACTTTGAAACTAAACAACCAAAAACACATCCCCTCCCTCCCTGCTCCTTCACTCCCTCCCTGCTCCTTCCCTCCCTCCCTGCTCCTTCCCTCCCTCCCTGCTCCTTCACTCCCTCCCTGCTCCTTCACTCCCTCCCTGCTCCTTCCCTCCCTCCCTGCTCCTTCACTCCCTCCCTGCTCCTTCACTCCCTCCCTGCTCCTTCCCTCCCTCCCTGCTCCTTCACTCCCTCCCTGCTCCTTCACTCCCTCCCTGCTCCTTCCCTCCCTCCCTGCTCCTTCACTCCCTCCCTGCTCCTTCACTCTCTCCCTGCTCCTTCACTCCCTCCCTGCTCCTTCACTCTCTCCCTGCTCCTTCACTCCCTCCCTGCTCCTTCACTCCCTCCCTGCTCCTTCACTCCCTCCCTGCTCCTTCACTCCCTCCCTGCTCCTTCACTCCCTCCCTGCTCCTTCCCTCCCTCCCTGCTCCTTCACTCCCTCCCTGCTCCTTCACTCCCTCCCTGCTCCTTCCCTCCCTCCCTGCTCCTTCCTCCCTCCTGCTCCTTCACTCTCTCCCTGCTCCTTCACTCCCTCCCTGCTCTCCCCCCGTAGTGAAGTGTTGCACCTGTGAATGACAAGGGAGCATGGTGTCAGAAATTAGTTTTACAATCGGAATGGGCTCACCGAGCAATAGGCCTATGTCACACTTCCTGCTTCCGGAATGTTAAAAATCGCTGAGCAGTGTACTCTTACTTCCGGTAGTTACCCCAGATACGTGACAAACTGTGTCCCCTCCTCTCCTCTCTGTTATTGTAGTGAACCGGCTGCTCAACGTCTAAACACAGACAGCCCTACCTCCGTTTACACCATTTACCCAAAGACAAACTCCTCCGCAAGCCTTGTGTAAGACTGATGAGGAGGATGAAGGTCCCTGGTTTCATGTTCTCAGGGGTAGCGCGTATGTCTGCAGTTTGCACTTTGACAAGGAGAGCATATACGTCTTGAAAAGTGGGCGGAATAGGCTAATAATGTCGGGTATGTGTATGATTAAAAGCACTGGTCCCAAGTAGGGCTGGGCGATACGGACCAAAACCCGGTATTTTTAGGCTACATCGCGATGCCACAAGTATGTCACAAGCACTTTTATTTTAAGACAACTCATATTCACAAGAATAACAGGCATTCCCTTTTAGAAAACATACAGCTGCACACTACATATTAACACGTAAATGAAAAGGTACATTGAAATAATCAAAATCCATCAAATAAATAGCCTATATTAAATACATAGTCATACCTCTGCTCCTACACAAAATCGCCTTCGTTATATGGTAATATATCGAGATAGAACCACAAGACACAATGTCGGGGAATTGTATGATTTGGATTTAGACTTCTTCACTGTAGTGTTCATTCACTAGTTGAACCGCATCGTCTTGACCGACTTTTGGAAGGTTATGCAGCGATGTTGTCCAGCGATAACTGTCCTCCATGGTGAATGCCAAGGTGAATGTATTAACCGGAACTTGGGATACACTGCTTCAGCCATTTCTAACGGGTACTTCCGGCTTTCAACTGTGCCGTGATATAACAACTCGAAACCTGAAGAGGATCACAGCACATTTCACTGACTGGATGTCAGTGAAATGGATGTGATGAGTCAAAGCCCTCAGTCCATCACCACTCCACCACCGGGCCGATGACCCCAAGGAAGCACCGTGGACGTACAACGACGAGAGGTGCCGATCACCTTCACCTTCCCTCTGCGTCAGCACAGATTCTCGCTGTGAATTTTATGATCCAGCAACTGCTTCACCCTGTTTCCATTGCATCTGTATACTCCCCCCCCCCCCCCCCCCAACACACACACACACACACACACCCCACACACACACACACCCACACACACACTTCTCCGGTTTCGCATACCCCGGAGTTCCTTGGTCCAAAGCCATCAATGTCAATACATTTTCCACAGTGTTACCAAAGGAGTCGTGTTGTGTGCGGAGTATACCAACCTCACAAGGGGTGAGACGTGACCCCACTCACATCTCATTAATCATCTCATATCTGAGTACCAGTTAGGCCCATCTACTGTTATAGGCTACCCGTTTAGATTTACTGTGTTCGCAATTCAGTAAACTAAAAGCCATGTATTTCCATCACACATCTGTGTCATAGGATGAGGGAGTGACGCAAAACCACCAATGCAGATTAGAACGGAATGTCTCAGGAACATGAAGCAACGTCGCTTCCTGTTGGGCCGAATCCCCCCAGAGACACATGGACGCTGCTCGGGAGGTTGGGGGGCAGGTTTGTTCTTCTCTTCCCTTTCTATCAACTAAGTTTCTCTCTGGATGAAGTAACCTACCTACCATCCACCTGTTATGCTGTCTGTCATTCTGGATTGCTTGATTGCTTGAGGTGAATAGCACAGTCAAGGTAAAAATTACATTATAAAGTAACCAGGAAAATAATGTTATCCAATATTAAGTTATCCAATGGTCTATTAGTATGAGTCAGTCACTCCTCTTGAACTGATTCAAGTTTTATAAATAATACTGTAAATAATAAAAAATAATAACCTGTAAATATAACAGTTTCTGGGGCGGCAGGATAGCTCAGTCTGTTGGGACTCAGCTTGGGAACAGGAAGGTCGCTGGTTCAAGTCCAGAATCACCTCATCACTCCCTTGAGCAAGGCACCAGACCCCTCCACTGCTCCCCTGTATATACGATAGCTACCTACTGCTCCTCATACTAGGATGGGTTGAATGCAGAGAAACCCATTTCACTGTGTGTGACCAATAAAGAGGATTCAATGATTTAGATTTAGTTAATAAGACATAAATGTACATTCCGTTATGCAATATCTAGTCCCTTAGCAATATCCAGACCACAAGGAGGCGCTGTAGTGACAACCCACAACGGGCGGATATTAAAATGACCTCACATCACATTTAACACAACTAATATAAGTCGTACATACTGTATATTTGTTGCTACAGTACTCAAGGTCACCGTTAAGTTTCCTTGTATCTTGAATCTTGAAAAGTCATTAGCCACAGGAAGAACAGGATTTAGGGAGGAGCGGGTCTGTAAGTGCTTCCCCAGATGGACCCCAGTCCTGTGCAGTGAGTGCTGAGGAGCCCAGCAGGTTCTACCGGCTGCCCTGCCTGGACCACCCGATAGCATCTGCTACTGCCTTCAGCTCCACCAGAGATAGAGTCCGTATCCCAGGGCCTCCAGACAGCAGCTCAGTGTGGGCTCCAGGGGCCCTTATCTCACGCTGGGGTTTGGGGCCCCAGCACTAGAGGTCTGGATGGGCATGGGATGCCATGGGCTATTAGTGAGTAAAGTGTGGCCTCTGTTAGAATATCTGTTCCCACTTCACTGCGTCGGTCTCTGCATGAGGCCTTTTAGATTTTAGATTTGAGTTCCTGGCTCCTTTCTGACCAATCAGGGCATCGCTTACCTGATCTTACCTGTAAAGGTGCAGGAATCCACACTTGTCAACGTATGGAGAGGAGAGAGCAGAGCTGGAAGGGCCATGTTTTTTTGGGTTGTATATTTTTTCAAATCTCTCTCTTTTTCTCGCTCTTTTCCACTCTCTCTCTTTATAACTCTCAAATCATACCTACTGCAGCTGTAATGATTATATCTATTTGATATTCCTAAAATATCTTCATTATCTTTCAATCAACTCTTTCTTTATTTGTCTATAGTTTTCGTAGCTCACATCGCATCATGTGGTGAAAACTGGGATCATTTGGTAGAGAATGTTGACAACTGGGACATTGGAGTGTTTATTTTAAAGGTTCGGTATCGGGTCTGGAATATGAGATCTGTGCAGGACCATGATGTGGGTCCCTATGCATGTGTGTGGGGCCCTATGCATGTGTGTGGGGCCCTATGCATGTGTGTGGGGCCCTATGCATGTGTGTGGGTCCCTAAGCATGTGTGTGGGGCCCTATGCATGTGTGTGGGGGCCTACGCATGTGTGTGGGGCCCTACGCATGTGTGTGGGGCCCTATGCATGTGTGTGGGGCCCTACGCATGTGTGTGGAGCCCTATGCATGTGTTTGGGGCCCTACACATGTGTGTGGGGGCCCTATGCATGTGTGTGGGGCCCTACGCATGTGTGTGGGGGCCCTATGCATGTGTGTGGGGCCCTACGCATGTGTGTGGGGCCCTATGCATGTGTGTGGGGCCCTATGCATGTGTTTGGGGCCCTACGCATGTGTGTGGGGGCCCTATGCATGTGTGTGGGGCCCTACGCATGTGTGTGGGGGCCCTATGCATGTGTGTGGGGCCCTATGCATGTATGTGGGGCCCTACGTTTGGGGCCCCCGGCGCTGGCCGGCCCCCAGCTTGTCAAGGGCCCTAAGTGCGTGTGTTGTGAACTCTGCCACGGGAGGGATCCTGCTCTGACATGCCACTGCAGCGCTGCCAAGTTTCTCTGCCGGTCACAGCCGGTCAACAGCCCGGTCAACAGCCGTCAACAGCGGACGGCAAATGCAGTCCGTCTGCGGGGAATCGGGTGTCGGTTCCACAGTCAAGATCCTCGGCTGTTTGTGTGCAGCCCGCCTGGAGCGGGACTTGGCAGTCAGTCCGCTCCCGAGAGGGAAGGTTGTGCGGAAGGTGGACCTTCGCTGCAGTTCTGTTTTATGCAACAATCGGGTCGCGAACTGATGATGAACTGTCCTGCCATCGAGACGTCAACGATTCCGGGAATTGACGGACCGCTAGTTACAAATCTGTCTGGTTGGTATCCTTGATGTATTAATAAGGTTGGCATGTGATGCATCTCAGAGACCTTTGGGGATTTTGAATGCACATTGGTTTCCCACAAAGTACAGCAGGAGTGATGTCACACATGCATTGTAGCACTGTAACACTGGTTCTAATAATAATGCCATGCAGCTCCTGAACCCGAACCCGAACCCGGGTCCCGGAATTGCTGGGTGGGTTCAGAGGGACGTCCCGTGAGTCCGGCGCTCTCAGGTGTCGTGTCACTGCCTCATTTCCACGGCCGTTTACCTGGAACGGTGCAGGGTCCACATGGGAGGACGGGTGGACGTATGTTAGCCTCGGAACACACCCACACGCCTGGGGAGGGTGGGAGTGTCTGACCCTCTAGAGCAGGGGTGTCAAACTCAAATACCCAGTCGGCCAAAATGTAAAACCTGAACAAAGTCGCGGGCCAACATTGAACAAATGAACCTTTTAATATGGACCCAAACAAGTTTAGCTTTAACATTGAATATGGAACAAGCATCGCTTATTACATACAATATATCATTGAATATGGAACAAGCATCGCTTATTACATACAATATATCATTGAATATGGAACAAACATCGCTTATTACATACAATATATCATTGAATATGGAACAAGCATCGCTTATTACATACAATATATCATTGAATAGGAACAAGCATCGCTTATTACATACAATATATCATTGAATAGTGGAGACATGCTAAATCGAATTTCAAATGAAAAAACACATCAATGGCATTAATTTATTAAATAAATAAAATTTTAATAAAAATCGCATGCCTCTTTTCTATTTGCAGCCTTCTGATTTAAATACCAAAATAAACTTTTTCCACTGGCTAATAATTTTACAAATAAAATGATAATAAATAAATCAACCATTCAAGCCCATGCCTTGTAGCAAGAAAAAGTGCACAAAGAAAACGTTAATTATTGCACACTGATCTAATCTGATGTGCTACCTGCCGGAGTACCGGCAGGTAGTTGGCAGGCGATGGGTACCAGACGGGAGAACTACGTGAATAGTTAGTAACGACCTCACGCTGGGGTAAAGGAAAGACAACGTATATATACCCCAGGTGAGGTGATGAACAAATTACACGGGGGGGAAATTGAGTCCAGGTGTGTGTGTGTGTGTGTGTGTGGCCAGCGCACGTGGCTTGGCCACGCCCCCTGCCAACCAACTTGATTGTTAACAGGAGCGTGCGTGCGCCACCAGCGCACGTGGCTAGGCCACGCCCCCTGCCAATCAACGTGATTGTTGACAGGAGCGTGTGTGCGCTACCAGCGCACGTGGCTAGGCCACGCCCCCTGCCAACCAACGTGATTGTTGACAGGAGCGTGTGTGCGCCACCAGCGCACGTGGCTAGGCCACGCCCCCTGCCAACCACCGTAACCGTGACAGTTTCGTTTCATAGTGTCGTCTAATGTTGTACTCCTTACTTACAGCCACGTTGACTCCACAAACAAGACAAACAGGTTTGTCTTTTACATATGTCAACAGATATTCTGCCTCCCACTTGTCCAGAAAGCTCCTGTTTTCTGCCTTTCTTTTCGCCATTTTTGGGAAGGGATAGCGCGCTGACAGGTCTATGTTGCTTTGACTACTGTCACAGAGGAGAGGGCGTTTCTGGGTCCTGTCCTGATTGGCGCGCGAAAACAACAGCAGAGCATTATGGGATTCGTAGTATTAGCGGTGAATGCGCTGTATAATACCGGCGGGCCAGCTCTAGTAGTAATTTGGTATTGTCTCGCGGGCCAACTATAATAGGCCTTTATCACACTTCCTGCTTCCGGAGCCGTGAGCAGTGTACTCTTTCTTCCGGTAGTTACCCCAGATACGGGACAAACTGTGGCCGCCTCCTCTCCTCTGTTATTGTAATGTACCGGCTGCTCAACGTCTAAACAAAGACAGCCCTACCTCCGTTTACACTAGTGATGGGAATTCCGGCTCTTTTGAGTGAGCCGGCTCATTTGGCTCGGCTCACCAAGAAGAGCCGGCTCTTTCGGCTCCCAAACGGCTCTTCTATTTTACCACATATACCTTTTATTTACATGAAAGTGGTGGTTCTTGATGTCCAGCAATCAGTGGCAAACTGCAGTAGCTTCCTTAACCCTGGCCTGCAGTGAAGCACGCTCTCTATCATACAGTCTCGGAATGATTTTTTGAGAGTGTTTTCCTGCTTGGAGGAACATTGGATTGAGAGCCTGTGTGAAGCTTCGGAATACCTTGTCCTCCACAATGGAAAATGGTTGGAAATCACTTGCAATAATTTTGGCCTATTCTTCATCCACTATGTTCTGTCTAGCTGGGGTCATTCATTGCCTTTGATATCCATTGTCTTATTGAGGTCTGTGTAGCTGTTGGTGTTTGGGTACCTGACGCATGGGGGGTAGATCCTGTAGCTGCAGCAGCAACAGGTGGAGTAGACACAGAAGCAGAAGCAGGCAGTCTGACCTGCCTTTTTTTCTTCCAACTGAACTGTTGGATGCACAGTTCTCAAGTGCCTGTGGAGTAGTGATGTGTCGGTCGCGAACGAGCCGGCTCAAAGAGCCGGCTCTTTTTAGTGAACGACGGGAGCCGGCTCGCACCCGCGAACAAGCCGTTATTTATTTTTTTACGGGTGCTCCGCGTACATGCAGTGACTGAATGTCACTGTCATGACTGCATGTCATGCTGTGCATCACGTGAGGATAGATAAGGAGGAGGGGCGGCGTGTGCTCAGTGCTGATAGCTGAACAGAGGAAGGGGTGACACTTCACACGGGGAAGTGTCAGTTTGCGTCGCGCAAATAAGATAAGTGAAAGTAGGAAAAGAAGCAGCATTTGGCTGCATTTTAACAATTGTGCAAACACAAAGGCAGAATGCAGAATTTGCAACATGAAGCTCTCATATAGAGCAGGGTCCACAAACCACCTCCACAGGCACTTGAGAACTGTGCATCCAACAGTTCAGTTGGAAGAAAAAAAGGCAGGTCAGACTGCCTGCTTCTGCTTCTGTGTGTCTACTCCACCTGTTGCTGCTGCAGCTACAGGATCTACCCCCCATGCGTCAGGTACCCAAACACCAACAGCTACACAGACCTCAATAAGCCAATGTATATACAATGAATGGCAATGGCAAAGGCAATGAATGACCCCAGCTAGACAGAACATAGTGGATGAAGAATAGGCCAAAATTATTGCAAGTGATTTCCAACCATTTTCCATTGTGGAGGACAAGGTATTCCGAAGCTTCACACAGGCTCTCAATCCAATGTTCCTCCAAGCAGGAAAACACTCTCAAAAAATCATTCCGAGACTGTATGATAGAGAGCGTGCTTCACTGCAGGCCAGGGTTAAGGAAGCTACTGCAGTTTACCACTGATTGCTGGACATCAAGAACCACCACTTTCATGTAAATAAAAGGTATATGTGGTAAAATAGAAGAGCCGTTTGGGAGCCGAAAGAGCCGGCTCTTCTTGGTGAGCCGAGCCAAATGAGCCGGCTCACTCAAAAGAGCCGGAATTCCCATCACTACTGTGGAGGTGGTTTGTGGAGCTGCTCTATATGAGAGCTTCATGTTGCAAATTCTGCATTCTGCCTTTGTGTTTGCACAATTGTTAAAATGCAGCCAAATGCTGCTTCTTTTCCTACTTTCACTTATCTTATTTGCGCGACGCAAACTGACACTTCCCCGTGTGAAGTGTCACCCCTCCCTCTGTTCAGCTATCAGCACTGAGCACACGCCGCCCCTCCTCCTTATCTATCCTCACGTGATGCACAGCATGACATGCAGTCATGACAGTGACATTCAGTCACTGCATGTACGCGGAGCACCCGTAAAAAAATAAATAACGGCTCGTTCGCGGGTGCGAGCCGGCTCCCGTCGTTCACTAAAAAGAGCCGGCTCTTTGAGCCGGCTCGTTCGCGACCGACACATCACTAGTTTACACCATTACCGAAAGACAAACTCCTCCGCAAGTCTTGTGTAAGGCTGATAAGGAGGATGAAAGTCCCTCGTTTCATGTTCTCAGGGGTAGCGCGTATGTCTGCAGTTTGCACTTTGACAAGGAGAGCATATACGTCTCGAAAGGTGGGCGGAATAGGCTAATAATGTCGGGTATGTGTGTGATTAAAAGCACTGGTCCTGACCCCCACACACACTCCATCTCTCATCCGAATAGAGCCACATATTGTCGGGTATGTGTGTGATTTAAAGCACTGGTCCCAAAAGTAGGGCTGGGCGATACGACCAAAACCCGGTATTTTTTGGCTGCGTCGCGATATACGATATATATAGATATATAGATATATACATATCTCCATCTATATATATATATATATATATACATATCTCTATCTATAGGTATTTTATACAAATTCGGTTTTAACTCAATGCCACAAGTATGTCACAAGCACTTTTATTTTAAGACAACTCATATTCACAAGAACAGGCATTCCCTTTTAGAAAATATACAGCTGCACACTACATATTAACACATAAATGAAAAGGTACATTGAAATCCATCAAATAAATCGCCTATATTATATACATAGGCATACCTCTGCTTCTACACAAAATCACCTTCGTTATTCAAGATTCAAGATGACTTTATTTATCCGGAGGGAAATTAAGGTGCAACAGTTGAGACAGGGGGAATAAATGCACACAAAGTACACTAATACCTAAAAACGAAATAACAACAAAATAAACTAGTATAAACAAAATATAACTAAATGAAATGTAAATGTATGTGTTATATGGCGATATATCCAGATAGAGCCACAAGACAATGTCGGGGAATTGTATGATTCGGATTTAGACTTCTTCACTGAAGAGTGTTCATTCACTAGTTGAACCACATCGTCTGGACCGACTTTTGGAAGGTTATGCAGCGATGTTGTCCAGCAATAACTGTCCACCATGGTGAATGCCAAGCTGAATGCATTAACCGGAACTTGGGATACACTGCTTCAGCGATTTTTAACGGGTACTTCCGGCGTTCTAATCTAACGTGATATAGGCCTAACAGGCCACACAAGATCTTGCATATTCCAGGTTGTGGTTGAAGGTGTAGTAGGTTGGCCCCTAAGGACAGCACTGCAGGGTCAGGAAGGGGTCCTACAAACACAAGTAACAGGAACCATTCATCAGTCAATTAAATCAGTAAAGCACCATCTGAAGGTTTTAATATTATGCCCATGTTCTAAAAAAAACTACACAATAAGTGATGAAATTAATAAAAATGATAAACATACCTGCATAGGCTCGATACAGCGTGGATTTGACACTGCTGCGTCCAGGAGCCTTAGGCTTCCGGACCACAAGTTCATCCATGGGTTCCGGACTTATCCCCTGGAATGACACAAAAAGAAAATAGATGCTGTTGCAAGTGTCAGAGAATATCGGGATAATTCAACACGCAAGTCATATTGTACATCCCTCTTCAGGGAACTGCTGCTTTGAGAAATAGAGGGAAACTCCATGCAAATGTATACACTTTAAGTGATGTGTTGGTCTTGCGAGTCTTAAATGCTAGAATCTTAAACATCTTTGAGTAGTCTATACAGTATGTATAGCTATATCTGAGGGATCCAGACAAAACATACCTGTGTCCTTGGTCGGTGCCATGACTGAATCTCACTGGTGCAGGCCAGTGGTGTTTGCACACTTTTCACCCCATGATGCTGTAGTGAGCCGTCTGGAATAGGAGTGCGACCACGTGATTACACAACACCTTTCCAGCAGCACACAAACAGGAGCATCCATTTAACTGCACGGGTGTAACTGCACGCAGCACAATCTAGAAATGTCAAGTCAAGTCAAGTCAAGTCAAGTTTATTGTCACTTCACAGTTTACAGTTTAGTATAAAGCAGTGATGTGAAAATCTTGTGTGCAATACCCGACGACAGACAGCAGTTATAAAATAAGATAAAATAAAAATAGATAAAAATAGAATAAAAAATAGAATAAAGAATATAAAATAAAAATAAAAATAAAAAATGCAATTTATAAAATGCAAAAATCAGCACAGAAAAGAGCAATATATATATATAAATCAATGTAATAAAATATACATTGTTATATGTTATACGCCCTTGTTCAGCAGCCTGATGGCCTGGCTGTGGAAGCTATCTCTAAGCCTATTTGTACGACACTTGATACTGCGGTATCGCCTGCCTGACGGTAATAGTGAGTAAAGTTCGTGGCTGGGGTGGGCAATGTCTTTTATAATTCTTTTGGCCTTGGCCACGCACCGCTGGTTGTAAATGTCCAGGAGGGAGGGGAGCTCACCTCCAACGATATACTGGGCCGTCCGCACCACCCTTTGAAGCGCTCTGCGCTCGAGTGCCGTGCAGTTCCCGTACCAGGCGGTGATACACCCTGTCAGAACACTCTCGATGGTGCCGTTGTAGAATGTTCTCAGGATGCGGGGGCCCATGCTGAATTTCTTCAGACGCCTGAGAAAATACAGGCGTTGTTGGGCCCTTTTCACCACGTGTGTGGTGTGCGTGGACCATGTGAGGTCCTCGGAGATGTGCACGCCGAGGAACTTGAAGCTGCTGACCCTCTCTACTGCAACGCCGTCGATGGAGATAGGGCTGTGCTCTCCCCTCTGCCTCCTGAAGTCCACGATCAGCTCCTTCGTCTTCTTGACGTTGAGGGCGAGGCTGTTCTCCTGGCACCACTGCTCCAGCGATCCGACCTCCTCCCTGTAGGCTGTCTCGTCGTCGCCGGCGATCAGGCCCATCACTGTCGTGTCGTCAGCAAACTTGACGATGACGTTGGAGCTGTGCATAGCCATGCAGTCGTGGGTGTAGAGGGAGTAGAGGAGAGGGCTCAGCACGCATCCCTGGGGGGCTCCCGCGTTGAGGGTCAGTGGCTCTGATGTGGTGCTGCCCATCCTCACCACCTGGCGGCGGTCCGACAGGAGGTTCAGTATCCAGCTGCACATGGATGGGGGTACGCCTAGACCTCTCAGCTTGGTGTCGAGCTTGGCAGGAACTATTGTGTTGAATGCTGAGCTGTAGTCCACAAACAGCATTCGCACATAACAGTTCTTCCCCTCCAGGTGGGAAAGGGCAGTGTGGAGGGCCATGGCAATTGCGTCGTCCGTGGATCTATTTTGACGATATGCAAATTGCCATGGGTCCAGCGTGGTAGGTAACACGGAGCAAATAAAGTCCTTGACCAACCTCTCGAAGCATTTGCTAACGATCGAGGTGAGGGCCACAGGTCTGTAGTCATTCAGGCATGTTACCTTGGTTTGTTTAGGGACAGGCACGATGGTGGATATCTTGAAGACCGCGGGGACAACAGCCTGGGACAGGGAGAGGTTGAAGATGTCTGCAAAGACTCCTGCCAACTGGTCTGCGCATGCTCTGAGGACGCGGCCCGGGATGTCGTCGGGGCCTGCCACCTTACGGATGTTCAGCCGCTTAAAGGTGCGGCGCACATCCGCCTCCGAGATGCGCAGTTGGCTGGTCTCCCCAGTCGGTGCTGGCTTCGGCGGGCTGCCGTTTACATCGAACCGAGCAAAAAATGTATTTAGCTCTCCTGGGAGGGAGGTAGAGGAGTTCTCTACACAACTGGTTCTCCCTCTGAAGTTCGTTATCTTCTGCAGCCCCTGCCACATACCCCTCGCATCGTGTTTCTTGAATTTATCTTCCACTCTGTCCTTATACTCCCGCTTGGCAGTGACGATGGTCTTACGGAGGTCGTAACGGGCTCTCGTATATTCCTCCGTATTCCCGGAACCAAAGGCGGCGTTACGCGCATGTAGGGCAGCGCGAACATCGCCGTTAATCCACGGTTTCTGGTTGGGATATATCCGAACCGACTTGGTCGGAACAACGTCATCTATGCACTTCTTGATGAACCCGGTGACCGACGACGCGTACTCGTTGATGTTATTGTCCGAGGCAACGCGGAACATGTGCCAGTCAGCGTGATCAAAACAATCCTGCAGCGTAGAATCTGATTGGTCCGACCAGCATTGGACCTCCCTCACAGCGATCGGTTGCTGCTTCAGTCTCTGCCTATAGGCGGGGAGTAGCTGGATAGAGCGGTGATCTGATTTGCCGAACGGTGGGCGGAGGAGGGCCTTGTAGCCATCACGGAAGGGAGTGTAGCAGTGGTCGAGGATCCGCTCGCCCCGTGTGTTGCTCCTTATGTGTTGGTAGAACTTCGGTAGAACCTTCTTCAGGTTCGCCTTGTTGAAGTCCCCCGCCACGATGAGAGCAGCCTCGGGGTGGGCCGACTCCTGTTCGCTGGTACAGTTCCTTCAGCGCTGTGTCCGTGTTGGCTTGTGGGGGAATGTAAACAGCGGTCACGGTTACCGCTGTGAACTCCCGAGGTAGCCAGTATGGACAGCACATAAGCATCAGGTACTCCAGGTCCGGGGAACAGAAAGACTTGAGGGGATGTACATGACTTTGGTTGCACCAAGATCTGTTTATCATGAGACATACCCCCCCTCCGCGATCTTTACCGGAGAGAGCCTTTGTTCTGTCCGCCCGGTGTACGGAAAATCCCGTCGGCTCGATAGCTGCGTCGGTAACCCCCTCCGACATCCATGTCTCCGTAAGGCAGATAATACAATTGTCCCTAGTTTCCCGGTGGAATTGAATACGAGCCTGTAGTTCGCTTAACTTATTGTCCAGAGACTGTACATTAGCCAGTAGAATGGTGGGTAGTGGGGGGCGATCGGATCGACGTCTCAGCCTGACTAGCACGCCGGCTCGCTTCCCTCGCTTCCTCCGGCGACGCTTGCGCGTAATCGTGCCCAAAATGGACGGAGATAATCCAGCTGTGACTTCGGGCGGGACGTCCGAGTCGAAAGAATGAAAAAACTCCGGTAGGCGGCGAGCGACTGTCGATCTGATCTCCCGAAGTGTGCAAAAGTTATAAGTGAACTTGCTGCTAACAACCTGAACTAAAATAGTTGCGATAAAAATAATAAATAACAAAAAACTGCGTCGTCGTGCGGGAGCTCGCGACACGGCAGCCATCTCGTACGGCGCCATACTAAATGTACAAAAAATTTGAGAATCTGCAACAGCAGACATGGAGCAGGATATATATATACACACACACACATATATATATATATATACACACATATATATACACACATATATATATATATATACACATATATATATACACATATATATATATACATACATATATATATACATATACACACACACATATATATATATATATACACACACACACACACATATATATATACACACAGATATATATATATACATATACACATCTATATATATATATATATACATATACATATATATACATATATCTATATACATATATATACATATACATATATATACATATATATATACATACACATAGATATATACACAGATATATATATACATATATATACACACACACATATATATATATACACACACAGAACAATGGATACCGTTCTCTGTCTGTAGTTGAACTTATCTGACACACTGGTCATTTTCATTAAACCTTACGAGCTAGCAAGCTAGCGGTGACACAACCGAATCTAAGCACTCTCTCTGTGTGTGTATATAGATATATATATATATATATATATATATCTATATATACATACACACACACACCGAATAATGGATACCGTTCTCCGTCTGTAGTTGAACTTATCTGACACCAACCTTGCGAGCTAGCAAGCTTGCGGTGACAACAGAATGTAAGCACTCTGTATATGTATATATATATATATATATATATATATAGACAGAGAACGGTATCCATTATTCGTGTATATATATATATATATATATATACACACACACACACACCGAATGATGGATACCGTTCTGTCTATAGTTGAATTTATGACACACTGGTCATTTTCATTAAACCTTACGAGCTAGCAAGCTTGCGGTGACAACAGAATCTAAGCACTCTGTATATACATATAAATATATATACACAAAGAACGGTATCCATTATTCGGTGTAGAATGGTGTGTATATATATAAATACACACCAGTATACACCGAATGGATACCGTTCTGTCTGTAGTTGAACTTATCTGACACACTGGTCATTTTCATTAAACCTTACAAGCTAGCAAGCTAGCGGTGACAAAACATAATCTAAGCACTTACCTCTATACTTGAAGATCAACTTCTCGTAAAATAACTTGTATCCTTTTTCCAGTTTAGACTTCTTCACTGTAGAGTGTTCATTCACTAGTCGAACCACATCGTCTTGACCGACTTTTGGAAGGTTGTGCAGCGATGTTGTCCAGTGATAACTGTCCTCCATGGTGAATGCCAAGCTGAATGCATAAACCGGAACTAAAGATACACTGCTCCGGCGGGTTCTTCCGGCGTTCTAATCTACTGTGATAAAGGCCTATTACCCCGCGGGCCAAATTTGGCCCGCGGGCCAGAGTTTGACACCCATGCTCTAAAGTATTGGAGAGATAGTTACAATAGTTACAAATGCTTTTATCACATTTCAAACTTCATTGACTGGTGTTTATTGATAATGGCAGCAGTTGTGTCTACACAATATGCTTATTACATTTATTTATGTTTGTACATTTCTTTGACCAGGTTTAACACACCTTTTAATAAAATAATAATAATATTAATAATAATATTTATATTAATATTAATAATATTATTAATATTAATATTAATATTAATAATACAATTATAATAATGATAATAATAACACATGAACTAAGGAATTAGACTAATAAATCTGAAAGAAGAAACAAAGCCTCTATGTTCAGAGGTGACTCCACTGTTATCTCAGGGAGGGTCTTCATCAGGGGGAGGGTCTTCATCAGGGGGAGGGACTTCATCAGGGGGAGGGTCTTCATCAGGGGGAGGGACTTCATCAGGGGGAGGGTCTTCATCAGGGGGAGGGTCTTCATCAGGGGGAGGGTCTTCATCAGGGGGAGGGACTTCATCAGGGGGAGGGTCTTCATCAGGGGGAGGGTCTTCATCAGGGGGAGGGACTTCATCAGGGGGAGGGTCTTCATCAGGGGGAGGGACTTCATCAGGGGGAGGGTCTTCATCAGGGGGAGGGTCTTTATCGGGGGGAGGGTCTTTATCAAGGGGAGGGTCTGTATCAGGGGGAGGGTCTTCATCAGGAGGAGGGTCTTTATCAGGGGGAGGGTCTTCCTCAGGGGGAGGGTCTTTATCGGGGGGAGGGTCTTTATCAAGGGGAGGGTCTGTATCAGGGGGAGGGTATTTATAGGGGAGGAGGGTCTTTATCAGGGGGAGGGTCTTTATCGGGGGAGGGTCTTTATCAGGGGGAGGGTCTTTATAGGGGACGAGGGTCTTTATCAGGGGGAGGGTCTTTATCGGGGGAGGGTCTTTATAGGGGAGGAGGGTCTTTATCAGGGGGAGGGTCTTTATCGGGGAGGGTCTTTATAGGGGAGGAGGGTCTTTATCAGGGGGAGGGTCTTTATCAGGGGGAGGGTCTTTATAGGGGAGGAGGGTCTTTATCAGGGGGAGGGTCTTTATCAGGGGAGGGTCTTTATCGGGGGGAGGGTCTTTATCAGGGGGAGGGTCTTTATCGGGGGGAGGGTCTTTATCAGGGGGAGGTTCTTTATAGGAGAGGAGGGTCGTTATCGGGGGGAGGGTCTTTATCAGGGGGAGGGTCTTTATAGGAGAGGAGGGTCTTTATCGGGGGGAGGGTCTTTATCAGGTGGAGGGTCTTTATAGGGGAGGAGGGTCTTTATAGGGGAGGAGGGTCTTTATCAGGGGGAGGGTCTTTATCGGGGGAGGGTCTTTATCAGGGGGAGGGTCTTTATCAGGGGGAAGGTCTTTATCAGGGGGAGGGTCTTTATCGGGGGGAAGGTCTTTATCAGAGCGAGGGTCTTTATCAGGGGGAGGGTCTTTATCGGGGGAGGGTCTTTATCAGGGGGAGGGTCTTTATAGGGGAGGAGGGTCTTTATCAGGAGGAGGGTCTTTATCAGGGGGAGGGTCTTTTTAGGGGAGGAGGGTCTTTATCAGGGGGAGGGTCTTTAACAGGTGGAGGGTCTTTATAGGGGAGGAGGGTCTTTATCGGGGGGAGGGTCTTTAACAGGTGGAGGGTCTTTATAGGGGAGGAGGGTCTTTATCAGGGGGAAGGTCTTTATCAGGGGGAGGGTCTTTATCGGGGGGAGGGTCTTTATCAGGGCGAGGGTCTTTATCGGGGGGAGGGTCTTTATCAGGGGGAGGGTCTTCATAGGGGAGGAGAGTCTTTATCGGGGGAGGGTCTATAACAGGTGGAGAGTCTTTATAGGGGAGGAGGGTCTTTATCGGGGGGAGGGTCATTAACAGGGGGAGGGTCTTTATCAGGGGGAGGGTCTTTATCGGGGGGAGGGTCTTTATCAGGGCGAGGGTCTTTATCGGGGGGAGGGTCTTTATCAGGGGGAGGGTCTTCATAGGGGAGGAGGGTCTTTATCGGGGGGAGGGTCTTTATCAGGGGGAGGGTCTTCATAGGGGAGGAGGGTCTTTATCGGGGGGAGGGTCTTTAACAGGTGGAGGGTCTTTATAGGGGAGGAGGGTCTTTATCGGGGGGAGGGTCTTTAACAGGTGGAGGGTCTTTATAGGGGAGGAGGGTCTTTATCAGGGGGAGGGTCTTTAACAGGTGGAGGGTCTTTATAGAGGAGGAGGGTCTTTATCAAGGGGAAGGTCTTTATCAGGGGGAGGGTCTTTATCGGGGGGAGGGTCTTTATCGGGGGGAGGGTCTTTATCAGGGGGAGGGTCTTCATAGGGGAGGAGGGTCTTTATCGGGGGGAGGGTCTTTAACAGGGGGAGGGTCTTTATCAGGGGGAGGGTCTTTATCGGGGGGGTCTTCATCAGAGGGAGGGTCTTTATATGCGGAGGGTCTTTATCAGAGGGAGGGTCTTTATCGGGGGGAGGGTCTTTATAGGCGGAGGGTCTTTATCAGAGGGAGGGTCTTTATCGGGGGGAGGGTCTTTATCGGGGGGAGGGTCTTTAACAGGGGGAGGGTCTTTATCAGGGGGAGGGTCTTTATCGGGGGGGTCTTCATCGGAGGGAGGGTCTTTATATGCGGAGGGTCTTTATCAGAGGGAGGGTCTTTATCGGGGGGAGGGTCTTTATCAGAGCGAGGGTCTTTATCAGGGGGAGGGTCTTTATCAGGGGGAGGGTCTTTATAGGGGAGGAGGGTCTTTTTCAGGGGGAAGGTCTTTATCAGGGGGAGGGTCTTTATCAGGGGGAGGGTCTTTTTAGGGGAGGAGGGTCTTTATCAGGGGGAGGGTCTTTAACAGGTGGAGGGTCTTTATAGGGGAGGAGGGTCTTTATCGGGGGGAGGGTCTTTAACAGGTGGAGGGTCTTTATAGGGGAGGAGGGTCTTTATCAGGGGGAAGGTCTTTATCAGGGGGAGGGTCTTTATCGGGGGGAGGGTCTTTATCAGGGCGAGGGTCTTTATCGGGGGGAGGGTCTTTATCAGGGGGAGGGTCTTCATAGGGGAGGAGGGTCTTTATCGGGGGGAGGGTCTTTATCAGGGGGAGGGTCTTCATAGGGGAGGAGGGTCTTTATCGGGGGGAGGGTCTTTAACAGGTGGAGGGTCTTTATAGGGGAGGAGGGTCTTAATCAGGGGGCGGGTCTTTAACAGGTGGAGGGTCTTTATAGGGGAGGAGGGTCTTTATCAAGGGGAAGGTCTTTATCAGGGGGAGGGTCTTTATCGGGGGGAGGGTCTTTATCAGGGCGAGGGTCTTCATAGGGGAGGAGGGTCTTTATCGGGGGGAGGGTCTTTAACAGGGGGAGGGTCTTTATCAGGGGGAGGGTCTTCATCAGGGGGAGGGACTTCATCAGGGGGAGGGTCTTCATCAGGGGGAGGGTCTTCATCAGGGGGAGGGTCTTCATCAGGGGGAGGGTCTTTATCAGGGGGAGGGTCTTCCTCAGGGGGAGGGTCTTTATCGGGGGGAGGGTCTTTATCAAGGGGAGGGTCTGTATCAGGGGGAGGGTATTTATAGGGGAGGAGGGTCTTTATCAGGGGGAGGGTCTTTATCGGGGGAGGGTCTTTATCAGGGGGAGGGTCTTTATAGGGGACGAGGGTCTTTATCAGGGGGAGGGTCTTTATCGGGGGAGGGTCTTTATAGGGGAGGAGGGTCTTTATCAGGGGGAGGGTCTTTATCGGGGAGGGTCTTTATAGGGGAGGAGGGTCTTTATCAGGGGGAGGGTCTTTATCGGGGGGAGGGTCTTTATCAGGGGGAGGGTCTTTATAGGGGAGGAGGGTCTTTATCAGGGGGAGGGTCTTTATCAGGGGAGGGTCTTTATCGGGGGGAGGGTCTTTATCAGGGGGAGGGTCTTTATCGGGGGGAGGGTCTTTATCAGGGGGAGGTTCTTTATAGGAGAGGAGGGTCTTTATCAAGGGGAGGGTCTGTATCAGGGGGAGGGTATTTATAGGGGAGGAGGGTCTTTATCAGGGGGAGGGTCTTTATCGGGGGAGGGTCTTTATCAGGGGGAGGGTCTTTATAGGGGACGAGGGTCTTTATCAGGGGGAGGGTCTTTATCGGGGGAGGGTCTTTATAGGGGAGGAGGGTCTTTATCAGGGGGAGGGTCTTTATCGGGGAGGGTCTTTATAGGGAGGAGGGTCTTTATCAGGGGGAGGGTCTTTATCGGGGGGAGGGTCTTTATCAGGGGGAGGGTCTTTATAGGGGAGGAGGGTCTTTATCAGGGGGAGGGTCTTTATCAGGGGAGGGTCTTTATCGGGGGGAGGGTCTTTATCAGGGGGAGGGTCTTTATCGGGGGGAGGGTCTTTATAGGAGAGGAGGGTCTTTATCGGGGGGAGGGTCTTTATCAGGTGGAGGGTCTTTATAGGGGAGGAGGGTCTTTATAGGGGAGGGTCTTTATCGGGGGGAGGGTCTTTAACAGGGGGAGGGTCTTTATCAGGGGGAGGGTCTTTATCGGGGGTCTTCATCGGAGGGAGGGTCTTTATATGCGGAGGGTCTTTATCAGAGGGAGGGTCTTTATCGGGGGGAGGGTCTTTATAGGCGGAGGGTCTTTATCAGAGGGAGGGTCTTTATCGGGGGGAGGGTCTTTATCGGGGGGAGGGTCTTTATCAGAGGGAGGGTCTTTATCGGGGGGAGGGTCTTTATCGGGGGGAGGGTCTTTTTCAGATGGAGGGTCTTTATCGGGGGGAGGGTCTTTATCGGGGGGAGGGTCTTTATAGGCGGAGGGTCTTTATCAGAGGGAGGGTCTTTATAGGGGAGGAGGGTCTTTATCAGGGGGAGGGTCTTTATCAGGGGAGGGTCTTTATCGGGGGAGGGTCTTTATCAGGGGGAGGGTCTTTATCGGGGGGAGGGTCTTTATAGGAGAGGAGGGTCTTTATCGGGGGGAGGGTCTTTATCAGGTGGAGGGTCTTTATAGGGGAGGAGGGTCTTTATAGGGGAGGAGGGTCTTTATCAGGGGGAGGGTCTTTATCGGGGGGAGGGTCTTTAACAGGGGGAGGGTCTTTATCAGGGGGAGGGTCTTTATCGGGGGGGTCTTCATCGGAGGGAGGGTCTTTATATGCGGAGGGTCTTTATCAGAGGGAGGGTCTTTATCGGGGGGAGGGTCTTTATAGGCGGAGGGTCTTTATCAGAGGGAGGGTCTTTATCGGGGGGAGGGTCTTTATCGGGGGGAGGGTCTTTATCAGAGGGAGGGTCTTTATCGGGGGGAGGGTCTTTATCGGGGGGAGGGTCTTTTTCAGATGGAGGGTCTTTATCGGGGGGAGGGTCTTTATAGGCGGAGGGTCTTTATCAGAGGGAGGGTCTTTATCGGGGGGAGGGTCTTTATCGGGGGGAGGGTCTTTATCAGAGGGAGGTTCTTTATAGGGGGGGTCTTTATTGGAGGGAGGGTCTTTATATGCGGAGGGTCTTTAGATTGAAGAGGAACAATGCGGATTCCGCCCTGGTCGTGGAACAACGGACCAGCTTTTCACTCTTGCAAGGATCCTGGAGGGGGCTTGGGAGTATGCCCATCCGGTCTACATGTGTTTTGTAGATTTGGAGAAGGCATATGATCGGGTCCCTCGGGAAATACTGTGGGGGGTGCTGCGGGAGTATGGGGTGCGGGGGTCACTGTTGAGGGCCATCCAATCTCTCTACTCCCAAAGCAAGAGCTGTGTCTGGATTCTCGGTACAAAGTCAGGCCTGTTCTCAGTGGGTGTTGGCCTCCGCCAGGGCTGCGCTTTGTCACCAATCCTGTTTGTGATTTTCATGGACAGGATTTCAAGGCGTAGTCATGGAGGGGAGGGGTTTCAGTATGGTGGGCTCAGGATTGAATCGCTGCTGTTTGCAGATGATGTGGTCCTGTTTGCGTCATCAGTATGTGACCTTCAGCACTCACTGGATCGGTTTGCAGCAGAATGTGAAGCGGCTGGGATGAGGATCAGCACCTCCAAATCTGAGGCCATGGTTCTTAGCAGGAAACCGGTGGATTGTCTACTCCAAGTAGGGAGGGAGTCCTTATCCCAAGTGAAGGAGTTCAAGTATCTCGGGGTCTTGTTCTCGAGTGAGGGGAGGATGGAGCGTGAGATTGACAGGAGAATAGGTGCAGCGGGAGCGGTATTGGGTGCACTTTGGTGCACCGTTGTAACCAAAAGAGAGCTGAGCCAGAAGGCAAAGCTCTCGATCTACCGATCAGTCTTCGTTCCTACCCTCACCTATGGCCATGAGCAATGGGTAATGACCGAAAGGACGAGATCGCGAATACAAGCGGCCGAAATGAGTTTCCTCAGGAGGGTGGCTGGTATCTCCCTGAGGGATAGGGTGAGAAGCTCAGTCACTCGTGAGAGACTCGGAGTAGAGCCGCTGCTCCTTCGCGTAGAAAGGAGCCAGTTGAGGTGGTTCAGGCATCTAGTAAGGATGCTTCCTGGTCGCCTCCCGAGGGAGGTTTTCCAGGCACATCCAACTGAGAAGAGACCACGGGGCAGACCGAGGTACAGGTGGGGTGATTACATCTCCACACTGGCCTGGGAACGCCTCGGGATCCCCCAGTCAGAGCTAGTCGATGTTGCCAGGGAGAGGGAAGTTTGGAGTCCCCTGCTGAAGCTGCTACCTCCGCGACCCGATTTCGGATAAGCGGGAGAAGATGGATGGATGGATGGATGGATGGGTCTTTATCAGAGGGAGGGTCTTTATCGGGGGGAGGGTCTTTATATGCGGAGGGTCTATATCAGAGGGAGGGTCTTTATCGGGGGGAGGGTCTTCATAGGCGGAGGGTCTTTATCAGAGGGAGGCTCTTTATAGGGGGGTCTTTATCGGAGGGAGGGTCTTTATTTGCGGAGGGTCTTTATCAGAGGGAGGGTCTTTATTGAGGGGAGGGTCTTTATAGGGGGAAGGGCTTATCGGAACTTGGCTCTGGACAACGTAAATACAGGACGCAGATATGCTGTACTACACCAGGATACCATACTATACTATACAACACTAGGCTATACTCCACTACTCTATATGCTAAACTACACATATATACGAGTCCTACTACACTAAAGGCCTACTATACTACCGCCTACGATGCAAAAATAGCATAGTATATACCGTACTATGCCGATATTTACTTGGAATAACACAACAACGGCAGTTACTATATGACGTAAAATCTTCATCTTGTGTGTGTTTCTGTAAGTGTGATGAAGGGCTGTCCAAATCAAATGGTCTTGACAAATTTTCTGCTCTGCAGTTTGAATTCAAAACTCAATCAAAAACAATCAAAACTCCTCATCAATTTCTTCTCTTCTTTAGCTGTTTTTTACAGTTTAATGAACCACTCATGAACCACTCATGCACTCCACTTCCCGTCATCTCGGATTTCAAGATATTTATTTTTTCCGGGAAAACAAACTATTAAAAAACACCAAACATATGTGGCAGAAAGAGCAGGATCAAAGATGGATGCTTTTCTATGATGCAAGACCCCTTTAAGAACGACCAATGATTTGCCCTTTCTGATGAGTTGGTTTCAGCTTGTTGCAGTTCATGGAGCGCCATGTAAACAAACAGAACCCAGCGTGTAAACCTGTTCTGCCTTTGGGTTTCATCCCTGTCTTCTGGGGCTGTGGTGGCGGTTTGGCAAACAGAGAACAGCTGCTTTTCATGCCGCAGTCGCTCTGATGCGTGTTTCCCTCGGGGGCTCAGCATGGGACCCCACAACCCCTGTCTGTCTCTCTCTTTCTGTCTGTATCTCTCTGTCTGTCTCTGTCTGTGTCTCTCTCTCTTTCTGTTTATATGTATCTTTCTGTCTGTCTATCTGTCTCTCTCTGTCTGTCTTTATGTATATCTCTGTCTGTCTGTCTGTCTGTCTGTCTCTCTCTCTCTCTCTCTCTCTCTCTCTCTCTCTCTCTCTCTCTCTCTCTCTCTCTCTCTCTCCCTCTCTCTCTGTCTGTCCATCTGTTCTGGGTGGTCTGCGGTCTGCCTGTCTTGGTCTGTCTTTATGTATCTCTCTGTCTGTCTTATGTATCTCTCTCTGCCTCTCTCTCTCTCTCTCTCTCTCTCTCTCTCTCTGCCTCTCTCTCTCTCTCTCTCTCTCTCTCTCTCTCTCTCTCTCTCTCTCTCTCTCTCTCTCTTTTTCTGTTTATCTGTCTCTCTGGCTGTCTTTCTGTCTGTCTGCCTCTCTATCTGCCTTCTCTGCTTCTCTCTGTCTGTTGTCTCTATATGTCTGCAGTCTCTTTCATTCTATCTGTCTGTCTGCCTGTCTTGGTCTGTCTTTATGTATCTCTCTGTCTTATGTCGCTCTTGGTCTGCCTCTCTCTGTCTGTCTCTCTCTCTCTCTCTCTCTCTCTCTCTCTGCCTCTCTCTCTCTCTCTCTCTCTCTCTCTCTCTGCCTCTCTCTCTCTCTCTCTCTCTCTCTCTCTCTCTCTCCCTCTCTCTCTCTCTCTCTCTCTCTCTCTCTCTCTCTCTCTCTCTGTCTGTCCATCTGTTCTGGGTGGTCTGCGGTCTGTGCCTGACCTGCTATGTGTGAACATCAGACTTTTTTTTTCATTTAATCAAATAAATATGATGATTTTTGCAGAAAAGTTTGAAATATAGCCTACTGTCAGAACATCTAAAGAATGTATGTAGATGTGGATGCTTTTTGAGGTTTGGAGAAAGGTTCCGAGAACAAGTAAACATGTACACATACTGTATATTTCCCATTACAATAAACTCCATTAAAATTGAAACTAAATGAATGACACTTGAGAGAGACATGGACAGACGGTGAGCGATGGGTTGAGTATAGTGAACCCCTGCATGTCCATCGTTTGGGTGGCCTGACGGTCTAACGGTAGACAGGCTGACCGGCTGCAGAGAACAACAACAACAAACAAACCGTGAGGATTGAATCCTCTTTATTGGTCACATACATGAAGACATACAGTGAAATGTGTTCTCTGCATTTAACCCATCCTAGTATTATATTGCAAATATAGGAGCAGGGGGCAGCTATTCATACAGCGCCCGGGGAGCAGTTAGGGTCTTCCTCAAGGACACCTCGACAGTTTTTGCTAGGAGGAGCCGGGATCGAACCAGCAACCTTCCGGTTGTGAGGCGACCGCTCTACCTCCTGAGCTAGACTGCCGCCCAGAAGAAGAAGAAGAAGAAGAAGAAGAAGAAGAAGAAGAAAAGAAGAAGAAGAAGAAGAACCCTGGACATTGGGAACATTTGCTCCCGACCCCTTGGCATATCTCCCATCCAGAAATGACCTTACATTACATTACATTCTGTAATGCAAAGAGACTTACAATAGTGTGTGTCACCAAAGGAAGGTAAGAGAACAACTCGTCACCAGAAGTCAAAAGAGCATTTCATTTCTAACAAGTCTCCAAGAACTGAACCAGGGCAAGTACAATAAGTTCAGGTAGAAGTATAATAAGGTAAAAGTACAATAAGTTGGCAAACAATATGTACCTAACAATCTACTTAGATAATCTACTTAGTAAGACACTAGTTAATGTGATAAGAGGATGCGCTAGGAGGAAGGATCCGGGTAGTGTTTCCTAAAGAGAGGTGAGTTTTCAGCCTGCGGTGGAAGATGGGCAGAGACTCTGCAGTCCTGACATCCGTGGGGAGTTTGTTCCACCAAATTGTTCAACCTTTTCGGGGGAAGGAGGATCGGATATCGTTGACCTTCTTGTCAAAGAAGTTGGCGAAATCGTCCGGGGGCAGGGAGGAGCTGGGCGGAGGGGGAGGGGGATGGAGGAGGGAGGAAAACGTTTCAAACTGTTTTTAGGGTTAGATGCTGCGCTTTGAATTTTGGAACAGTAAAATGCAGCTTTGGTGGCTGAAAGAGACGAGGAGAAGTTAGACAATAGCCCTTGAAGCTGGAGAAGGTCCTCTGGGGTTTTTTCCTTTGTTCCACCTGCGCTCCGCCTCTCTGAGGCCTCTGCGTACGCACTAGTCCGACAACCAAGGGACACATTGGAGTTGAACGTGCAGACTGTATCGCAGGCCCCACACGGCTCTGCAAAATACAAGATGAAACCAGACGAACACCCTCCAGTCACAACCTTGGGGGGGTCATTTTAAATTGTGCCTACACACACACACACACGCACACACGCACACGCACACGCACACGCACGCACGCGCACGCACACGCACACGCACACACACACACACACACACACGCACGCACACAGATCATGTTTATGTGTACGTGCATAGATCTCTAAATGGATAACAGCCAGGGACACAATTGCAACTGTCGGTTTCACTGAAGCCAGTAATGTTGTTAAGGGCTGAGAGGAGGGGCTGCAGAGGCTCTGCTAGCCAGAGCAGCCATCTGGGACCGAGCTCTAAATCATACTCACTCTAAAGTGTTTCCTGCACCATCCGCCGTTTATATCATCCATTAGACACTTTAATGTTCTTATTGTTGTCTTTTTATCATATACACTATATTATTATAGTATTGTTATAGTATTGTGTTGTTTATAGTATATTGTACAGTATATTGTATATACTATATAGTGTTTTTATAGTATGTTATAGTATAGTTTCAAATAGTGTAGTAGTAGTATGATATATATAATAAGCATAATATATTATATAAGCATTCCATTAGAATCTTGAATCTCACCCCTAACATATTCTCCCCCTTTTCACAAACGTTATATAACTCTACATTGTGTTTATATCATTGCTAGAAAGTCACTTCAACACTTTTTGATAAATGCTAGAATCTGTGCCCTTAGTATGCTTATAGTAGGATATATAGTAGTAGTAATAGTAGAAGTATTAGTAGTGGTGGTAGTAGTATTGGGACCTTCAGTGGGAGAGAGTTTACATCTCTCCCTTCTGCGTAAGTCTCTTAGTAGGCCGGTGTTGTTTATGTGGTGAGAGAAATAACAAGTGATGTGTGACTGGCCCTGAGCCTCCAGAACGGCCGTTGAGTGTGGTACGACGATTGGCCCAAAGTGTGTCGACAAGTGCTTTGTATTTTTAAGAAATGTGTTGCTACGGGAGTATTCAGAAGACGCCACGCTCAGGCGAGCTTTGGAACGAGTCTCTTAATTCCGCGGCCGCCCACAGATACGTCTAAAGTGCCTCGTTTCAGCACTTTAAGAGGTTTAGGTGGTAGATCTGTGCCTCCCCCCCCCCCCCCCCCCCCCGGCTGAAGAATGTAACATCATAATCGACATCCCCAATCCGTCGTGTGACTACGAACGGGCCCTGCCACTTCGTGAGTAATTCGAAGCTGGACGAGGAAAAGTAGTACAGGCACTTTGTCTCACGTAGCTGTATTATGCAGGCGTTGCTGACATTCCGGAGCCTGGAGCTAATTCTTCCTCGATATCTGACCCATGACGTACTGAACTTTGTTTTTTACAGGCACTTGGATCCTTGTCCCAGGTTTCTTTAATTAGGTCCAAGACACCCTGAGGCCGTCTATCAGACAACAATTCAATAGGGGAAACCCCCGTGAATGCCTGAGGAACCTCCCACACTGCGCACAATAGAGGATCAAGCTACTTATCCCAAACTCTCGAACAAACTTCAGCAGCATGGACTTTAATGTCCTGTTAAACCGCTCCACCAGACCGTCAGTCTGGGGGTGGTACACGTTGTCTGGATGAACCCAAAGTAACCCATAACGTTTGCGTACATGACATAAACAAAGTGCATCGGTCCGTTAGAATCTCTTTTTGGATTCCAACTCAGGAGATCAGTTGAAACAGCGTCTGCGCTTCACTCTTGATCGAAGTCGAACGTAGCGGCACTGTCTTCGGGATACCGAGTTGCATAATCCACAATGACCGATGCAACATGGCATCCCCGTGCGCTCCGGTCTAGTGGCCCGAGGAGGTCCATAGTGATCCGCTCGAACGGAACCTCAATAAGGGTTCGGGTTTTGCAGCAGGGTTTTTGGGTTTGCCGGTGTGTTTATCAGCTGACATTTCCAACAGGATGCACACCACCGACGTACATCTGCGTGAATGCCAGGCCAATAGAATGTTTATCACCTGGTCCAAGGCAGAGTGTAGAGAGAGAGGCTAGAGAGAGCTCATTTTATTATGAGAGTATTCTTCTTATTATGAGAGTATTCTTACTTGACTCAAATGTATTATTTTTCTTTTGCTGAATCACTGCGTTCAGGTTTATCCTGAAGGGTGGAAGCAGCCCAAAACGCTTAAAGTGAACTAACTAATCTGATTGTTGTAATGGGACATCTGCTCACGTGAAAGCAGCAATTTTATCTTCAAACGCTGCAGTAATCAAATCCAAATGAGAACGGCAATTTCGACAATTGAATGCAAAAACTCTCTGGAGTCAGTTTCCTCTCCTGGCAGTGGTTCAAGGAAGAGGAAATCATTGGGAATTGGGCTTCATAATAAATGTAGTTCTCACGGCAGCCAGGGCCTTCTATTAAAGAACTACAAGTACACACATGCACTCACACATGCACACACAAGATAAGATGATAGATTTGTGAGGGCCTATTACTTATGGGGACCTGTGTGGTCCCCATAAGTAATAGGCCTGACTTATACTATTGCACAACCATTCTTCAAGTGTCCTCCTCCTGTAGCCTGTGAAAATAATAGCCCCCCAATAATAAATGCCCCACATTTCCACAGATTTGTCTTTTTGTCTTGTCTACTAAATGACAGTAAAGCTTCTCTTTAGGTGTAGGACCTTTTTAAACACCAGTGGTTTGAAACCAACATGATACGATTTCATAAAATGTAAAACATAAGACCATAAAAGGTAATTCAACTCTGTTTCATTATTCTCATACCTTACAGTATTTGCAAAACTTTCACCTGAAAGAACTCCACTCCAACAGAACTATGTTGGGTTTCTCTTGGGGAAACGGGGACATTGTTTCTCCTCTGTGAGGCTGATGTTGGCCTCTGTTATCTCTGGTCAGCAGCCGCCACTAAAGAGACGCAGAGAGACCACACAACAATGGTCTGAACAAACCTCCAGCTGAACATCTCTTGTTGGCCTTTGACTCTGTTGTGCTTTCTCATCTGAACAGAGCTGTCCGTGTTGGGGGAGCCCCCACACGGGTTATTGGATATGGAGAGAAGGAGGAGGAAGAAAGGAAGCCCTTCTGTGGCCCTTCTGCATTAACACAGCTACATACAGCTCCTACTTAAGCTCCATTAACATACCCAGTGACAGGAAGCCAGCTTGTACACTACTAACTATTTACTACTATTAAGTAGATGCTTTTATCCAGTGAATCAAGTGAATCTCATGAAGTGCAGTTTTATCCAAAGTGAATCTCATTTAGATACTTTAAATAGAAAGATAGGATTGGGTTGAGGGCATCTTGCCCAAGTAAGAGATAGTCTGTGAACGTTGGCAGTTTGGAACCGGAACCTTTCAACACCTTAAACACTAGTACATTATCCTGCCCCATCGTCACTCACCGCTTGTGTCGAGGGGGGCACACTATCAAGGCACACCTCTATGGCCTATGGTACCACAGGAGAAGCGCCATTTGCACTTGTTGGCTTGTGAACTATTACTATGGCACTGTTGAGAGCGTGAGCGAGACGAGTGGCATCATTGTGTAGTTCGGCAACACCACTGAACAGGACAAGAAAGACATCCAGAGGGTCGTGAGGAGAAGAGTGAGGGACCCGGAGTGGATCTTCCCTTCAAGACTTAAGACTAGGGTCCTATTGCTGTTGTGGGTCACTGACCACTTGCTCTTCAGGCACTGCCCCCAAAGTTAGGGTAAAAGATTCAGACTCTCCCAACCCATCAGCCATCTCTGAGTCTGCAGTGTTAGTCTCTGTCCCAGGCAGTCCAGACTCACCACTTTGAAAGACTGACTTCCATGCAGAGCCTGGGACCATCATTCAGGACCACCACCACCCCGGGCACCATCTCTTCTCCCCGCTACGGTCCGGTCGCCGGTACCACAGCAGCCGAGCCAGGACCACCAGGTTGAAGGACAATTTGTACCAACAGGCAGTGTGCCTACTGAACTGCTAGGAGTGCTGCTTCTTTCATAACACTGTCACCAATATGACACAGTGTCATACTTCTTACTGGACTTATTACCATGACTTATTACTTCTTACTGGACTATTCTGCACTGTTCTGCACTGTACTGCATTTGTATTAATATTAATGTATTTATGATGCTGCAACGGTGCGGCATTACGGTCACTTTATAAATGTTTTTTTCACCAGATGCCATATGTACATACGAAGACATTTCTGAATTTTCCATATTGTAATTAATGCTATTTATCAGTTTTTATGTTTTTTTCTTTAAATTTGACGTATTGTGAAGTTGTACTTGATACCACTGTCATTGTTGTGAATAATTCATACTGCGGGAGTGAATGGGGAGTAAGCATTCCATTGTACTGTCCATTCTTACACATGGTAAACATAAAGAATCTTGAATCTAGTTCTAGAACCCTGAACCCTGAGGCAGTAACCCGTAGTAGATACAGAGTTCCTGTTTGGCTCATGTCATCTGGGCGCCAGAACCAGAGAAACATTATGCAGCTTCAGGATTTTTTTTTTTCGATTTTTTTCATTTTTCTGTGAAATATTTTTCATGTCAGCAGCAGCAGTGTTTCCCACAGGCCGCGGTCTGATGTCAGACCTAGCGAGCCATATGTTGAAACATCGCCTTCTGCTTCTCATACACAACCTCCCCCCCCCGCCCCACACACACTCCCTGTTCTCTGGGGAACCGCTGTTTCACAAAATTCTCTTTTCTGCTCATCTTTATGATCTGACCATGTGACCATATTACTGGGAAGATAAAGGGCTGGAATTGAATTCATAATCTTCATTCTGGTTTGTGAGTTATGAGAAAATCAGTCATTCAGATGTCCACAATGTTTTTTTTGTCATATTTGAAAGAAAAAAGAAAATAACTTTCTACACAATTGCATTGTACTTTTGCAATGACAATGAAGGCATTCTGATTCTGATTCATTTCCGAGTTCCTATCATTTAAAATACAAATGCTGTCAGGAGAAACTGCAGTGCAGTCATATTTCTGCTCCGGAATGGCGGCCCAACAGGAAGAGGCACGGCGTGAGTTCAAGCAGCACATGTGAGAAGGTCACGTTGTTATCGGGGCGACGTTTCCTGACACAAGCTGTTAGCCGGGCTTTTACTTTCTACAGCACTTTCAGTCCTCAGTATTTCCATTTTTAGAAGACGATCAGGAAGTTTATGGATGGTGACACCGGTACTCATACAACACAACGTTACTACATAACACAACATGTACAAGCCCTTGGAGGTCCTGTTGTGTTGGGGCCACTGATGTCTGTGGAGGATTCCTGTGGAAACATCTGGATTGCATCCCTTAGTATTGGCTGTTTTGTCACAGTTCATCGTGACCTCTCTGCAGCAACGGAAGACTCTGTGTTCTGCAAAACCATCCTCTGTACAGCAACAGCAGAAGTGCGTTGTTGTGGCAAAGCTGTTCTTAGGATGTTAGAATTGCTATGTAGTTTGTCTTTTGGTGATGACAGCTAAAATACTAAATATCTGCATTTCTCAATTGTTACACACACTTTAAACTGCAAAACAATCTAGTTCCTTTAGTTCTCGGAACAGAGCAGACATTGCAAGCAACGCGACTGAGGCCCTCATTGCCCTGATAACACGCAGACAGACGCCATCCTCACTTCCTTCCTCTATTTACCCGTTCCTACATTCCCCGCCTCCCCCTGCATTAATTACCGCTGAACAGGCACCACACAATGGGTCACCATAACAACATTAAAAGAGGAAAACAGAACAGAAAAGGAAAACAGACAAAAACTTGAAGCTGTTGATGTTTTGGGTTCGATTCACTGGACGTTAGAACCATTTCCTTCTCCTTTTCCATCAATCGGGTTTCCTGTGCTGTAAAAAGAAGTCCATGTTTACGCCTTACCAGTGGTTGGCCATCAGGACCAGCAAGGCCTTCTCTGCTGGCCTAAACATCATCAGAATTTATATTTATTTTTTATATCTTTTTCCACAAATATGTATTAAATTATTCCCCATAATCTTCATTTCAAAGCTTTATAAATGTTTGATGCTTCTTCAACAGATGTAGAGATGAGTGTGGGCACTGGCTCAGCTGGGCAGTAAAAGTACTTTTGCCAAAAAGTGTTTGTTGTAGTATAGTGTTTGTTGTAGTATAGTGTGTGTTGTAGTATAGTGTTTGTTGTAGTATAGTGTTTGTTGTAGTATAGTGTTTGTTGTAGTATAGTGTTTGCTGTAGTATAGTGTTTGTTGTAGTATAGTATTTGCTGTAGTATAGTGTTTGTTGTAGTATAGTGTTTGTTGTAGTATAGTGTTTGTTGTAGTATAGTGTTTGCTGTAGTATAGTGTTTGTTGTAGTATAGTGTTCACCTCCTACCTTGCAGATCGCACTTAGCAGGTCACATGGAACGGTTCCCTGTCCAGACCCTGCACCCTGGACACCGGAGTCCCTCAAGGCTCAGTATTGGGACCCCTTCTGTTTTCTCTTTACACTAAATCGCTAGGCTCTGTAATCACATCTCATGGCTTCTCCTATCACTGCTATGCAGATGACACTCAACTGTTTCTCTCCTTTCCCCCTCAGAAACCCAAATAGCAACACGCATCTCTAAATGCCTGGCCGACATCAGCAGATGGACAGCCGCCAACCACCTGAAGCTCAACCTTGACAAGACTGAGCTCCTCTTCATACCGGGGAAATACTGCCCTCAGATGGACCTACTGGTCACCATCGAGAACACCCAAGTCTCCCCCTCAACCACAACAAGAGACCTTGGTGTGGTGGTAGATGACCAGCTGTCCTGCAATGCCAACGTCACCGCGGTGGCCCGATCTTGCAGAATTGCCCTCTACAACATCTGCAGGATCCGGCCCTTCCTCACATGTGAAGCGGCGCAGATCCTGGTCCAAGCGCTCGTCATCACCCGCCTCGACTACTGCAACTCTCTCCTGGCGGGACTCCCCGCCTCTGCAACCAAGCCCCTCCAACGCATCCAGAACGCAGCAGCACGCCTGGTATTCAACCTACCGAAATTCTCCCACGTGACCCCTCTCTTCCGCGATCTCCACTGGCTTCCGGTAAATGCTCGCATCAAATTCAAGACTCTGGTGCTGACATTTAGGGCAGTCAATGGAACTGCCCCAGCCTACCTCCAGGCGTTGGTCAAACCCTACATCCCAGCCAGAGCGCTCCGCTCAACTTCTGCCAGGCGACTTGTTCGACCTTCACTAATGTCAACCAAACATCGCTCGTCCAAGACCCAGCTCTTCACGGCTCTGGCTCCACAGTGGTGGAATGAACTCCCGTCTCATGTCAGGATGGCAGAGTCCCTCGCCAGCTTCCGCAAGAGACTCAAGACCCACCTGTTCAGAGTCCACCTGGACTCTCCTTGAACCCTCCTTCTCCTTTGTGAAACCCCTAAACTTGCTTAAGTCCTGACATTAATAGCTCTTAGCATGTTGTATATGTTAGCAAGTGTATATCCTTAATGTTGATAACACGCTCTTATCACAGCTACTTAAGCAGGTGACCTAGCAGTACGAAATTGTGTTATTCATCTTGTTAATATGAATACTTGTGAACTGCTGTATTTTTGTGTTTGCGTACCTCAGTGTTATGCTATTGTCTGCTTCAACTAATGTACACCTGTAAGTCGCTTTGGATAAAAGCGTCTGCCAAATGCCCTAAATGTAAATGTAAATGTAAATGTTTGTTGTAGTATAGTGTTTGCTGTAGTATAGTGTTTGTTGTAGTATAGTGTTTGTTGTAGTATAGTGTTTGCTGTAGTATAGTGTTTGTTGTAGTATAGTGTTTGCTGTAGTATAGTGTTTGTTGTAGTATAGTGTTTGTTGTAGTATAGTGTTTGTTGTAGTATAGTGTTTGCTGTAGTATAGTGTTTGCTGTAGTGTAGTGTTTGTTGTAGTATAGTGTTTGCTGTAGTATAGTGTTTGTTGTAGTATAGTGTTTGCTGTAGTATAGTGTTTGTTGTAGTATAGTGTTTGTTGTAGTATAGTGTTTGTTGTAGTATAGTGTTTGCTGTAGTATAGTGTTTGTTGTAGTATAGTGTTTGTTGTAGTATAGTGTTTGCTGTAGTATAGTGTTTGCTGTAGTATAGTGTTTGTTGTAGTATAGTGTTTGCTGTAGTATAGTGTTTGCTGTAGTATAGTGTTTGTTGTAGTATAGTGTTTGCTGTAGTATAGTGTTTGCTGTAGTATAGTGTTTGTTGTAGTATAGTGTTTGCTGTAGTATAGTGTTTGTTGTAGTATAGTGTTTGTTGTAGTATAGTGTTTGTTGTAGTATAGTGTTTGTTGTAGTATAGTGTTTGCTGTAGTATAGTGTTTGTTGTAGTATAGTGTGTGTTGTAGTATAGTGTGTGTTGTAGTATAGTGTGTGTTGTAGTATAGTGTTTTGGAGGCTGTAGACTGACTGAGAAAGGAGATGACTTTTGGTAACTGTAGTCATTGAATGCATTTTGTGTGAAAGCAATGAAAAATGAACCACAGTTTCGACCGCATAGACTTCTGTTTCGCTGACTGTGTGAAGAGTTTTGAAAAAGTGACTTCTGTATTGAACAATGCGTGTTAGCAATTGAAAAAAACTGTAATTGTAAATGCGGACTTATTGATTATAAATGCTTCGGAAATATTAATATAACTCTGTTGTACTTGACTATGTTAAGGTGATGGTTCTACTGCGTTTCTGTCTAAATGTATAGTTTCTAGAGCCATGGTGTCATAATGATGGTATTACTGTAAGAGGTGGAATACCTCTGTGGTAGGACTGTGTAGGACCTCACTGAAGGCCTAGGTGTGAAATGCACGAACCGCCACTGGCCCTCATTTCCACTAGAAAGCCAAGAGGGTCAAACAGACGTCTGTCACCGCGGCCCACAGAGGAACAACACCTGCTCAACACGTTCTGTTTCTATTGTTGCTTTTAAACCAGAGAAAATGAGTGTTTGAAGGAGGCTGGTCTGATACGTGGTAAAGGGTGTTGATCCTTGTAAGATTAAAGCATCATAACTCAATTGAAAACAGTCAAGTCTGCCATAACCATTAACCTATACACCCTAAAGATTGCCTAGGGGTACTAAACTACGATAGCATGCTACGCTATGCTATGCTACGCTATGCTACGCTATGCTATGCTATGCTATGCTATGCTATGCAATGCGATGCTATGCTACGCTATGCTAAGCTATGCTATGCTATTCTATGCTACAGTATACTTTTTGGTATCTCTGAGGACATGAATAGATTTCTGGCAAAGAGCTTTGGGAAATATCCATTGTGTATTCAAATGTCATGTGTTGCAAACTAAATGAATGTATTATTATTAAACCGCTAACCACTCATGGATTAAGCTGAGTTCAAGATGCGACCGTATCAAAATGCATTAGTATCTGCCACAGTAAACGTTGTGTGTGTGTGTGTGTGTGTGTGTGTGTGTGTGTGTGTGTGTGTGTGTGTGTGTGTGTGTGTGTGTGTGTGTGTGTGTGTGTGTGAGAGGTTGTGTGCGTGCGTGTGCATGTGTGACTGTGCATGTGTGTGTGTGCATGGGCATGTGTGTGCTTGAGTGTGTGTGTGTGTGTGTGTGTGTGTGTGTGTGTGTGTGTGTGTGTGTGTGTGTGTGTGTGTGTTATGTTATATTTAGAACATGTTTCCATTGTTTTTCCATCTTTGTTTTCTATCATTATGGACACACCTGTGGCTATACTCAGGTATGGAAGATGGATCTTATGGTCTGAACGGATGATGGTTAATAAATGATAACTTTGATTCATTATCAGGAATAATTTGCTTCTTCTTGTGGTACTCTCCAAAACACTCAAAATATGAATATCATTGTCATAATTATCAGAATTATTTCCTTAATTTGTTAGTCAGTAAGTAAGTAAATACAACTCTATTTATAGGACACCAACATATAATAAAGTGCTTTACAATCAAAGAATAATGCATAAACAACTCAATGATTAGTTCAATCACAATCACAATGGCTAAATAACAACAATCCCTTTGGAGCATATGAAAACCAAATGAATAGATTGCAAAGTGATTGTACATGTCTGCCTTATATATAAATATATATATATTAATATATTTGATATATTTAGCCCAGTGCAGCTTCACATATGACGGCTAAGCCCCAATGTCATGACATGTTAGCTTAGCCGTCTAGCCACAGCTGACAATTCATAACCAGGGGAAAGCGGATTTGGCCCTGAGACTCTGAGGGCCCCGGGACGGAGGCCTGGGAACTGGCCTGCAGGGCCGCCAAGCACACACATCTGGAGGGCTCTGTCCCAAAGGTCAAAGGTCACTGGGCCCACACTCTGGGAGCCTGGCCAGCAGCCAGGGAACACTCATCATGTAACCCTGATAACTGGAATAACCTTTTGGGTTATTCAAGTGAAACAAGCAAGTGTTATATTTTCATATATATTTTTATATTTATTCTTTTACTATTGCAAAAACATGTCATATTGTATTCTTAAAATGTTAGATTTATAAGTGATATTTAGATGCTGCCTTTATTCAACAGATCTCCATCAGTCCCTTTATTGTTCTTTTTATTGTTATTTTTATTGTTATTTTTATTGTTCTTTTTATTGTGTACGGTATTTTTTATAGTATCGTGTTTTAGAAAGTTCACACTGCGGGAGTAAGGGAATGGGGAGAACGCATTCCAATGTACTTGTTGCATACGGCAAATACAAATCATGAATCTTGAATACTTTCCAGTCTGTTTGTTAACTTTTTGCAAATATTTCATTTTAAAATGAGTGGTGGTAGGTCATTTATAACTTTTGCACACTTCTGGAGATCAGATCAACAGTCGCTCGCCGCCTACCGGAGTTGTTTCCCTCTTTCGACTTGGACGTCCTGCCCGATGTCACAGCTGGATTATCTCCGACCATCTTTGGCCCGATTACACGCAAGCATCGCAGGAAGAAGCGAGGGAAGTGAGCCGGCGTGCTAGTCAGGCTGAGATGTCGATCCGATCGCCCCCCACTACCCACCATTCTACTTGCTAATGTACAGTCTCTGGACAATAAGTTAAGCGAGCTACAGGCTCGTATTCAATTCCACCGGGAAACTAAGGACAATTGTATCATCTGCCTTACGGAGACATGGATGTCGGAGGGGGTTACCGACGCAGCTATCGAGCCGACGGGATTTTCTGTCCACCGGGCGGACAGAACAAAGGCTCTCTGCGGTAAAGATCGCGGAGGGGGTTGCACTTTTGGTGCAACCAAAGTCATGTACATCCCCTCAAGTCTTTCTGTTCCCCGGACCTGGAGTACCTGATGCTTATGTGCCGTCCACACTGACTACCTCAGGAGTTTACAGCGGTAACACGGACACAGCGCTGAAGGAACTGTACGGGGCTATCAGCGAACAGGAGTCGGCACACCCCGAGGCTGCTCTCATCGTGGCGGGGGACATCAACAAGGCGAACCTGAAGAAGGTTCTCCAAACACATAACGAGCAACACACGGGGCGAGCGGATCCTCGACCACTGCTACACCCCCTTCCGTGATGGCTACAAGGCCCTCCTCCGCCCACCGTTCGGCAAATCAGACCACCGCTCTATCCAGCTACTCCCCGCCTATAGGCAGAGACTGAAGCAGCAACCGATCGCTGTGAGGGAGGTCCAATGCTGGTCGGACCAATCGGACTCTATGCTGCAGGATTGTTTTGATCGCGCTGACTGGCACATGTTCCACGTTGCCTCGGACAGTAAAATCAATGAGTTGTCGGTCACCGGGTTCATCAAGAAGTGCATAGATGACGTTCTTCCGACCAAGTCGGTTCGGATATATCCCAACCAGAAACCGTGGATTAACGGCGATGGTCCACGCACACCACACACGTGGTGAAAATGGCCCAACAACGCCTGTATTTCCTCAGGCGTTCCTCAGCATGGGTCCCCGCATCCTGAGAACATTATATACCGGCACCATCGAGAGTGTTCTTACACGGTGTATCACCGCCTGGTACGGGAACTGCACCGCACTCGAGCGCAGAGCGCTTCAAAGGGTGGTGCGGACGGCCCAGTATATGGTTGGAGGTGAGCTCCCCTCCCTCCTGGATATATACAACCAGCGGTGCGTGGCCAAGGCCAAACGCATCATAAAAGACATTGCCCACCCCAGCCACGAACTGTACTCACTGTTACCGTCAGGCAGGCGATACCGCACCGCAGTATCAAGTGCCGTACAAATAGACTCAGAGACAGCTTCCACAGTCAGGCCATCAGGCTGCTGAACAAGGGCTATATCATATAACAATGTATATTTGATTACATTGATTTATATATACATATTGCTCTTTTTCTGTGCCGATATATTGCATTTTATGAATTGCATTTTTATTTTTATTTTTTAACTTAAATTCTATTCTATTATTAGTCTATTTTTATCTATTTTTATCTTATTTTTATAACTGCTGTCTGTCGTCGGGTATCATATTTACAGCTTTATTATTTCCTCCTTGACATAAGAGTAAATCAATTCAATAAGGGAGGACAATTTAAAAAGTATTTTGTGAAATCCTTAAATCTGTAGCTTTTTGTAACCATTTCAAAGTAGGTTTCATGTCCACATTCTTTTAATATAAATTCCACGCCTATTTTAAAAGATGTTCTGTATTGTTCTAAACACACACACACACACACACAAACACACACACACACAGACACATACACAGACAGACACACACATTTACACACGCACACACACATACACACACACACGCACGCACACACACACACACACACACACACACACACACACACAAACACACACACACACAGACACATACACAGACAGACAAACACATTTACACACGCACACACACATACACACACACACGCACGCACGCACACACACACACCACACACACACACACACACACACACACACACACACACACAAACAGACATACACGGACAGACACATACACAGATAGACACACACACATTTACACATGTACACACACACACATGATTCAGCTGGACCCCAAAGCTTCTACAAGTCCCTGCAGATACCAGCTTAAACGTGCGCTGATGCCCACATTGGAAGACCTGATATTCAGCTGGAGAGAGCTGCTTTATTCTGGTGGTTTTAGCGAGGAATGAGCGTCCACTTGTGTGTCATTCGCTTGACCACAACTACAAGGACCTTACATAACCAAATTGGTGCCACATTCAAGTGAGACACACTGAGTCCCGAACACGTCATGTGGCTAGTGAACTTCTACCGAGGCACTGCAGAGAGCGTCCTGACGAGTGACGTCACCGTGTGGTACGGAGACACCAATGAACAGGACAAGAAAGACATCCAGAGGGTTGTGAGGTCGGCAGAGAAGATCGGGTGTTCACTTCCATGCATTGAGGAGATCTGTAGGACCAGATGTTGGAAGGCCATTTCTATCATGATGGACTGCAACCACCCTGGGCTCCATCTCTTCTCCCCGCTACCGCCTGGTCGCCGGTTGTGCAGCATCCGTACAAATATTACCAGGTTTAAGAATCGTTTTCATCCACAGGCAGTGCCCTACTGGACTGCTAGGAGTGCTGCCACTGTCATACTAACATTACACTATTAGTAGTGTGTGTGTGTGTGTGTGTGTGTGTGTGTGTGTGTGTGTGTGTGTGTGTGTGTGTGTGTGCGTGTGTTGGTGTGCATGTATCTGTGTGTGAGCTCGTTGTGTTAGAGAACAGTGTTTGAGGTTACGCTTCACAGACACTCTTCCTCCCTTACGCGTCCGGTCCAGCTAGCTGTCAGCTGGATGCTCACCCCCTGGGGGGGCCGTGTGTGTAACAGCCCCCAGCCCCCCAGGGGGTCACCAGAGGACTGATGATGCTGCAGATGGAGGACCACCCTCTGCAGCATCAGCATCCTCCTCATCAGAACTCTGGTGCAAGGTGTCAGCACTGTTTCAGTCCACCGTGCATGTTCCGCAGCAATGGAGGGGAGAACAAAAAATTATAATATAAGTAAGAATACATACACAGTAGAAAAAAATTGGAATTACAACACAGCAAATATATATATACAGTATATATATTTATATATATATAGTATACAGTATTGTAGCAGGCACCGCTGCCATATGCCATTAAAAAGGCTTCTTTAGGGCTCCTCCCGATGATAAGGATGATTAAGGACACAGGACGATGAGGAGGAAAGCTATATTATTGTGGAGTTTCTAAATTGGGGATGAACAGAGCAGAAGGTCTGAGTGTGTGTGTTGGTCATCATCACCATCATCTTCATACAACGTTAACCACATGACCACCCTCTCCGTCCCTCCGTCTCTCTCTCTCCAGCTCTCTCTCTCTCTCCATGTGTTTTAGTGTCTTAGCCTCGCTGGCCCCTTGCATGCATTTCACTCTTCCACTGTTTTCGTGTTCCTTCTTTGCGTCTCGCCCATTTCCCTCTTGAGGTCATTCAGGTCACACTCAGAGTACTTCCTTCTGTCAACACTGCCTGCTTGGAATAACACTGGGACCCCGGGATGGAGAGGCTATTCAAATATTACCGAAAGACAATCAAACTTAGTTTCCATCAATACATCATCAATGACAGGATTATATTAAAACAGTATTATAGTAGTTTAATAATCAAGTGTTAGAGAAATAAAGTACAAGTCTCAAGTTGTCTTATTTCTTATTTCTTGACAGCGCCTGATTTAACCACTAAACTAAACTGACCAGAAGGAGATGCTTTCTCTCATTCAGGTGTGAATCCCTTGTCTTTGTTTGTTCACACTCACACTAGGAATGTGTTGTTTGACTTGATCTCTGAAAGTGTGACTGATTAGTGTGTTAGTGGTTTGCATACGACATCCTCCTGTCTGTTCTGTGTGTGTGTGGTGGTGTGTGTGTGTGGAGTGTGTGTGTATGCTTGCTTGTGTGTCTGTGTACTGAATGTTGATCCAGTCCCCTGCAGTAGATTGCAAGGGGTCAGGGGTCAATTTACCCTCATGTGGTGTTTGGCATAGAGCCGGAGGTAGGGAAGGAAACAGGGAACTTTCACCGTCCACCTTTTCTCCAAGTCTCAGACCCCCCCCAGCCCACCTCGACCCCCCCCCCCCCCTCCAGCCCACCTCGACCCCCCAAGTGTTGTTTTATCCAAATAACGAGGAGAGAGAATGCTTCTCTGAGCGTCCAGAGATGGAGGCCCTGACCACCTGAGCTGGAGCACTGTGAACCGTTTGTGAATGGTTTCTATTTCCATTGAGCTGGATGTCAGTGGTGTGGGCCGGAGGGTCACCTTAGTCATCGTTGGGCTGCTGCTGAGTCATCCCAGAGCCCAACAGAAGTGGCTTTGAAAAAGCACATTATTTTAATAATCCACATGTATTTGGTCTCAAACAATACACACTATAGGCTACTCGAATAATTCATGTTTCAAATAAATAATCGAAATATGAATACGGGAGCGTTGAGTGACGAGGGTGGCTGACCCCCATCTGGAAGGTTCCGGGTTTGATTACCAAACTGTATGTTACTCTATAAACAGAACGCTGGTCCGATGTAGCTCTACGTAGTGATGTCTATTTTTCCCCCAAATGGAAATATGATATGATATGCTTGTGATAATCCAAAGTAGTCCGTGCAGTGAAACTGATGTTTTGCAAAAGTCATCAAAATATTACTTTTAAGACATTACAATTAATTGATTAATTGATTAATTCATTAATTCATTAATTAATGTCTTGATGAGTTTTAAGACAAAAGACGATACAATAATAAAAAAATTATTGATATTTTTTCAATAATATAAATATATATAAAATATTTAAACAAGGAGATTTTTGATAAATAATCAATAGTAATAATAATTCAAGATTTAAGATTTGTATTTGCCATTTGTAACAAGTACAATACTCAATGCTTACTCCCCATTCCCTCCCGCAGTATGAATTTTCTAAAACACTATATTAAAATACTGTACACAGGCAATGAAGGCAAATAATAGAATAGTCTTGTAAGTTCAGACAAAATAACATCACAATTTTATTGTTATGCCAAAACCAGTAAAAGGTAACCCTTGCTTTTACGATAACCAAAACGATATCGATCAATACTGTGGGGATCTGATGGACCTGAAGCGTATACCAGAGGAAAGCAGGTTCAACAGTCTTTTGGTATGTTAGCAGCAGGCAACAGGAACAGAAAGTCTCTTCCGAAGAGTGCCATGCCCACTAGCCCACCTGTTAGGTTGGCCACAACCTCATTTTAGCGGCAGCCAATTCCCGTCTCTTCTCTGCTAATTGGCTCATTAAACACACCTGCTCTTCCCCTACATTAACCCAGATTTTCACCCAGATCGTTGTAATGTAATGTCATGTAATTTAATGCAATGTAATTACACTCATTTTGTGGACGCTTTTATCCAATGCAACTAACAAAAGTGTGTTCAACAAAGGAAGGTAAGAGAACAACTTGTCACCAGAAGTCAAAAGTGCATTTCATTCCTAACAACAAGTCTCCAAGACCTGAGCCAGTGCTCAGGTGAAAGTAATATCATATCATGTAAAGAACAATAAGTTGGAAAATATCAAACTAACTAATAAGCAAATAATCTACTTAGCCAGCGGCGGAAGATGGGCAGTGACTCTGCAATCCGTGGAGAGTTCATTTTACCACTTTGGGGCCAGGACCGAGAAGAGCTGTGACCGCGTAGATCGTCCACAAGGGCCCCTAAGCGAGGGGGCAAGCAGACGTTGTTGCAGTAGAGAGGGTCAGCAGCTTCAAGTTCCTCGGCGTGCACATCTCCGAGGACCTCACATGGTCCACGCACACCACACACGTGGTGAAAAGGGCCCAACAACGCCTGTATTTCCTCAGGCGTCTGAGGAAATTCAGCATGGGCCCCCGCATCCTGAGAACATTCTATACCGGCACCATCGAGAGTGTTCTTACATGGACGGGCGGATGGCCCAGTATGTCGTTGGAGGTGAGCTCCCCTCCCTCCTGGATATATACAACCAGCGGTGCGTGGCCAAGGCCAAACGCATCATAAAAGACATTGCCCACCCAGCCACAAACTGTATTCACTGTTACCGTCAGGCAGGCGATACCGCAGTATCAAGTGCCGTACAAATCGACTAAGAGATAGCTTCCACTGTCAGGCCATCAGGCTGCTGAACAAGGGCTATAGCATATAACAATGTATATTTTATTACATTGATTTATATATACATATTGCTCTTTTTCTGTGCCGATATATTGCATTTTATAAGTTGCATTTTTATTTATATTTTTTAACTTCTTTTATTCTATTCTGTTTTTATTCTATTTTATCTTATTTTATAGCTGTCTTATTTAATAGCTGTCTGTCGTCGGGTTTTGCACATAAGATTTTCACTCACTGCTTTATACTTGTGTAAACTGTGAAGTGACAATAAACTTGACTTGACGTCCTGACGTAGCAAAGTAGCATATTGCGTTTCCCGCATTCCAGTATCCAGTTTGCCTCCGATAATCCGACAATGATCCCGCCTCCTAGGACCCCCGCCTGCCTACCCCGGATCCCACCTCCTAGGACCCCCGCCTGCCTACCCTGGATCCCGCCTCCTAGGACCCCCGCCTGCCTACCCCGGATCCCACCTCCTAGGACCCCCGCCTGCCTACCCTGGATCCCGCCTCCTAGGACCCCCGCCTGCCTACCCCGGATCCCACCTCCTAGGACCCCCGCCTGCCTACCCCGGATCCCGCCTCCTAGGACCCCCGCCTGCCTACCCCGGATCCCACCTCCTAGGACCCCTGCCTGCCTACCCCGGATCCCGCCTCCTAGGACCCCCGCCTGCCTACCCCGGATCCCGCCTCCTAGGACCCCCGCCTGCCTACCCCGGATCCCGCCTCCTAGGACCCCCGCCTGCCTACCCCGGATCCCGCCTCCTAGGACCCCCGCCTGCCTACCCCGGATCCCGCCTCCTAGGACCCCCGCCTGCCTACCCCGGATCCCACCTCCTAGGACCCCCGCCTGCCTACCCTGGATCCCGCCTAGCTAGGACCCCCGCCTGCCTACCCCGGATCCCGCCTCCTAGGACCCCCGCCTGCCTACCCCGGATCCCGCTTCCTAGGACCCCCGCCTGCCTACCCCGGATCCCGCCTCCTAGGACCCCCGCCTGCCTACCCCGGATCCCACCTCCTAGGACCCCCGCCTGCCTACCCTGGATCCCGCCTCCTAGGACCCCCGCCTGCCTACCCCGGAACCCGCTTCCTAGGACCCCCGCCTGCCTACCCCGGATCCCGCTTCCTAGGACCCCCGCCTGCCTACTCCGGATCCCGCTTCCTAGGACCCCCGCCTGCCTACCCCGGATCCCGCTTCCTAGGACCCCCGCCTGCCTACCCCGGATCCCGCCTCCTAGGACCCCCGCCTGCCTACCCCGGATCCCGCCTCCTAGGACCCCCGCCTGCCTACCCTGGATCCCGCCTCCTAGGACCCCCGCCTGCCTACCCCGGATCCCGCTTCCTAGGACCCCCGCCTGCCTACCCCGGATCCCGCTTCCTAGGACCCCCGCCTGCCTACCCCGGATCCCGCCTCCTAGGACCCCCGCCTGCCTACCCCGGATCCCACCTCCTAGGACCCCCGCCTGCCTACCCCGGATCCCGCCTCCTAGGACCCCCGCCTGCCTACCCCGGATCCCGCCTCCTAGGACCCCCGCCTGCCTACCCCGGATCCCGCTTCCTAGGACCCCCGCCTGCCTACCCCGGATCCCGCCTCCTAGGACCCCCGCCTGCCTACCCCGGATCCCGCCTCCTAGGACCCCCGCCTGCCTACCCCGGATCCCGCCTCCTAGGACCCCCGCCTGCCTACCCCGGATACAGCCTTCTCCAGTGCTTGTCTCCCCGAAGTCACTCCTGCCTCCGCCACAGTAGTATTATTTATTCATATTAGATCCCTGTATTTATATTTTTTATATTTAACCCATCTCTCTTGGGTAATGCGCTTGGGTCCAACTAGTATTTAAAACATGGAGGCTAGTGGGCAACCTATACTCTTCTGGACAGTGACCCTGTGAAAGGCTTTCCTGTCCACAAAGAGATACAGGACGCCAGCACACTCTTGATAGTGCAGCGGTAAAAGGACACCAGCAGCTTCTCCTGCAGATTGTTTTTCCTGAGGATCTGCGGGGCCTTCTTGACTACTGCAGTGGTGTTGGTAGTCCAGGAGAGATCCTCAGCGATATGTTGAGGTAGCTTAAATCAGGGACCCTTTCCCCGCAGACCCTGTTGATGTAGAGTGGATTCGGGTCCTCCTCAGGTCCTTCTGAAAGTCAATTATGAGTTCATTTATTTTTGTGGTTTGTATAGTATAGCACATAGTATAGTATTTAGTGTTAAATTGTAGAAAGTGAATGTAAGCATGCAATGTAAGCATTCCATTGTACTTGCAATGCAAATCTTGAATCTTGAATGAATCTTGAAGTTGTCTACACAGTGATTATGTCTGGTCAAGTTTGTGTTAGCCAATTATGCATTTACAGATCCCGTCCTCAGAATAAAGAGAAATGCCCAAAATATGAAGAGAGAACTAACAATATTTATCTCCAAGTATCCTTCACACAAGGCAATGCCCCTCTATGGGTTACCTAGACAACAGGGCCATGGAGTTTGAGCAGCCTGTGATTGTGAGAGGCACACTTCTACTATTCATGTTATTATTATTAAGTGTCTTAAGTTTGCTGGTACATGGCGATTATGTTACAGCTGCGACTCCTCCCCCGCCACATCTCCTTCACATCCCACCCGCTCTACATCCCCCGCCACACCTCCTCCACATCCATCCGCTCATCCCCGCCACTCCTCCACTCCACCACTCTACATCCCCGCCACACCTCCCATCCTCGCTCTACATCCCCCGCCACATCTCCTCCACATCCCACCCGCTCTACATCCCCCGCCACATCTCCTCCACATCCCACCCGCTCTACATCCCCTGGCACATCAGCGCGCACTACCTGCCAACAGGGGGCGCACTACCCGCCAGCAGGGGGCGCACTACCCGCCAACAGGGGGCGCACTACCCGCCAGCAGGGGGCGCACTACCCGCCAACAGGGGGCGCACTACCCGCCAACAGGGGGCGCACTACCCGCCAGCAGGGGGCGCACTACCCGCCAACAGGGGGCGCACTACCCGCCAACAGGGGGCGCACTACCCGCCAGCAGGGGGCGCACTACCCGCCAACAGGGGGCGCACTACCCGCCAACAGGGGGCGCACTACCCGCCAGCAGGGGGCGCACTACCCGCCAACAGGGGGCGCACTACCCGCCAACAGGGGGCGCACTACCCGCCAACAGGGGGCGCACTACCCGCCAACAGGGGGCGCACAACCCGCCAACAGGGGGCGCACTACCCGCCAGCAGGGGGTGCACTACCCGCCAGCAGGGGGCGCACTACCCGCCAACAGGGGGCGCACTACCCGCCAACAGGGGGCGCATTACCCGCCAACAGGGGGCGCACTACCCGCCAGCAGGGGGCGCACTACCCGCCAACAGGGGGCGCACTACCCGCCAACAGGGGGCGCACTACCCGCCAACAGGGGGCGCACTACCCGCCAGCAGGGGGCGCACTACCCGCCAGCAGGGGGCGCACTACCCGCCAGCAGGGGGCGCACTACCCGCCAGCAGGGGGGCGCACTACCTGCCAGCAGGGGAACACTACCTGCCAGCAGGGGAACACTACCTGCCAGCAGGGGGCGCACTACCTGCCAGCAGGGGAACACTACCTGCCAGCAGGGGGCGCAGCATTTTGGATTGCCGTTGACGTAAACAGCAGGAGAGACAGCGGGAGAGGAAGCGGAGATATAAACCATATCTCCCTTCCATCACCATGGGGAACGTGAGGTCGCTAGCGAATAAGATGGACGAGCTAGCGGGCCTGGTGATGACCCAGCGGGTGTACCGGGAGAGCAGCGTGCTTTGTTTCACGGAGACGTGGCTCAACAAGGACACCCCGGACTCCAATGTTACCGTGGACGGCTTTCTGACCGCCCGGGCGGACAGGACGCACCGTGAGAGTGGCAAGAGGAAAGGTGGGGGACTTACTATTCTCGTTAACAACAAGTGGTGTAACCCTGGACATGTTACTGTGAAGGAACGTCAAGTCAAGTCAAGTCAAGTCAAGTTTATTGTCACTTCACAGTTTACAGTTTAGTATAAAGCAGTGATGTGAAATTCTTGTGTGCAATACCCGACGACAGACAGCAGTTATAAAATAAGATAAAATAAAAATAGATAAAAAATTGAATAAAAAATAGAATAAAGAATATAAAATAAAAATAAAAAATGCAATTTATAAAATGCAAAAATCAGCACAGAAAAGAGCAATATATATATATAAATCAATGTAATAAAATATACATTGTTATATGTTATACGCCCTTGTTCAGCAGCCTGATGGCCTGACTGTGGAAGCTATCTCTAAGCCTATTTGTACGACACTTGATACTGCGGTATCGCCTGCCTGACGGTAATAGTGAGTAAAGTTCGTGGCTGGGGTGGGCAATGTCTTTTATAATTCTTTTGGCCTTGGCCACGCACCGCTGGTTGTAAATGTCCAGGAGGGAGGGGAGCTCACCTCCAACGATATACTGGGCCGTCCGCACCACCCTTTGAAGCGCTCTGCGCTCGAGTGCCGTGCAGTTCCCGTACCAGGCGGTGATACACCCTGTCAGAACACTCTCGATGGTGCCGTTGTAGAATGTTCTCAGGATGCGGGGGCCCATGCTGAATTTCTTCAGACGCCTGAGAAAATACAGGCGTTGTTGGGCCCTTTTCACCACGTGTGTGGTGTGCGTGGACCATGTGAGGTCCTCGGAGATGTGCACGCCGAGGAACTTGAAGCTGCTGACCCTCTCTACTGCAACGCCGTCGATGGAGATAGGGCTGTGCTCTCCCCTCTGCCTCCTGAAGTCCACGATCAGCTCCTTGGTCTTCTTGACGTTGAGGGCGAGGCTGTTCTCCTGGCACCACTGCTCCAGCGATCCGACCTCCTCCCTGTAGGCTGTCTCGTCGTCGCCGGCGATCAGGCCCATCACTGTCGTGTCGTCAGCAAACTTGACGATGACGTTGGAGCTGTGCATAGCCATGCAGTCGTGGGTGTAGAGGGAGTAGAGGAGAGGGCTCAGCACGCATCCCTGGGGGGCTCCCGTGTTGAGGGTCAGTGGCTCTGATGTGGTGCTGCCCATCCTCACCACCTGGTGGCGGTCCGACAGGAGGTTCAGTATCCAGCTGCACATGGATGGGGGTACGCCTAGACCTCTCAGCTTGGTGTCGAGCTTGGCAGGAACTATTGTGTTGAATGCTGAGCTGTAGTCCACAAACAGCATTCGCACATAACAGTTCTTCCCCTCCAGGTGGGAAAGGGCAGTGTGGAGGGCCATGGCAATTGCGTCGTCCGTGGATCTATTTTGACGATATGCAAATTGCCATGGGTCCAGCGTGGTAGGTAACACGGAGCAAATAAAGTCCTTGACCAACCTCTCGAAGCATTTGCTAACGATCGAGGTGAGGGCCACAGGTCTGTAGTCATTCAGGCATGTTACCTTGGTTTGTTTAGGGACAGGCACGATGGTGGATGTCTTGAAGACCGCGGGGACAACAGCCTGGGACAGGGAGAGGTTGAAGATGTCTGCAAAGACTCCTGCCAACTGGTCTGCGCATGCTCTGAGGACGCGGCCCGGGATGTCGTCGGGGCCTGCCGCCTTACGGATGTTCAGCCGCTTAAAGGTGCGGCGCACATCCGCCTCCGAGATGCGCAGCTGGCTGGTCTCCCCAGTCGGTGCTGGCTTCGGCGGGCTGCCGTTTACGTCGAACCGAGTAAAAAATGTATTTAGCTCTCCTGGGAGGGAGGTAGAGGAGTTCTCTACACAACTGGTTCTCCCTCTGAAGTTCGTTATCTTCTGCAGCCCCTGCCACATACCCCTCGCATCGTGTTTCTTGAATTGATCTTCCACTCTGTCCTTATACTCCCGCTTGGCAGTGACGATGGTCTTACGGAGGTCGTAACGGGCTCTCGTATATTCCTCCGTATTCCCGGAACCAAAGGCGGCGTTACGCGCATGTAGGGCAGCGCGAACATCGCCGTTAATCCACGGTTTCTGGTTGGGATATATCCGAACCGACTTCGTCGGAACAACGTCATCTATGCACTTCTTGATGAACCCGGTGACCGACGACGCGTACTCGTTGATGTTATTGTCCGAGGCAACGCGGAACATGTGCCAGTCAGCGTGATCAAAACAATCCTGCAGCGTAGAATCTGATTGGTCCGACCAGCATTGGACCTCCCTCACAGCGATCGGTTGCTGCTTCAGTCTCTGCCTATAGGCGGGGAGTAGCTGGATAGAGCGGTGATCTGATTTGCCGAACGGTGGGCGGAGGAGGGCCTTGTAGCCATCACGGAAGGGAGTGTAGCAGTGGTCGAGGATCCGCTCGCCCCGTGTGTTGCTCTTTATGTGTTGGTAGAACTTCGGGAGAACCTTCTTCAGGTTCGCCTTGTTGAAGTCCCCCGCCACGATGAGAGCAGCCTCGGGGTGGGCCGACTCCTGTTCGCTGATAGCCCCGTACAGTTCCTTCAGCGCTGTGTCCGTGTTGGCTTGTGGGGGAATGTAAACAGCGGTCACGGTTACCGCTGTAAACTCCCGAGGTAGCCAGTGTGGACGGCACATAAGCATCAGGTACTCCAGGTCCGGGGAACAGAAAGACTTGAGGGGATGTACATGACTTTGGTTGCACCAAGATCTGTTTATCATGAGACATACCCCCCCTCCGCGATCTTTACCGGAGAGAGCCTTTGTTCTGTCCGCCCGGTGTACGGAAAATCCCGTCGGCTCGATAGCTGCGTCGGTAACCCCCTCCGACATCCATGTCTCCGTAAGGCAGATAATACAATTGTCCCTAGTTTCCCGGTGGAATTGAATACGAGCCTGTAGTTCGCTTAACTTATTGTCCAGAGACTGTACATTAGCCAGTAGAATGGTGGGTAGTGGGGGGCGATCGGATCGACATCTCAGCCTGACTAGCACGCCGGCTCGCTTCCCTCGCTTCCTCCGGCGACGCTTGCGCGTAATCGTGCCCAAAATGGACGGAGATAATCCAGCTGTGACTTCGGGCGGGACGTCCGAGCCGAAAGAATGAAAAAACTCCGGTAGGCGGCGAGCGACTGTCGATCTGATCTCCCAAAGTGTGCAAAAGTTATAAGTGAACTTGCTGCTAACATCCTGAACTAAAATAGTTGCGATAAAAAGAATAAATAACAAAAAACTGCGTCGTCATGCGGGAGCTCGCGACACGGCAGCCATCTCGTACGGCGCCATACTCATACTCCGTCATACACGTCATACAACGTGTGTGTAGCCCGGACATTGAACTGCTGGCCGTGAGTCTGCAGCCATACTATCTGCCGCGAGAGTTCTCCCATGTGCTTCTTGTTATTGTTTACATTCCACCGTCGGCAAACGCGGCGCCCATTCCGTCGTCGCGAGACTTCAGACACAGCACCCTGAAGCATTCATCGCGATATCTGGGGACTTCAACCACGTGACTCTGGCTGCAACACTGCCCACCTTCAAGCAGTTTGTGGACTGTCCCACCAGGGAAAATAAGACACTGGACCTGCTGTATGCCAATGTTAAGGAGGCATACAGTGCCACTGCCCTTCCTCCTCTTGGAAGGTCAGACCACAACCTCATCCACCTCCAGCCCCTGTATAGGCCTCTAGTACAGCGGCTGCCTGTGACCACAAGGACTGTGAGGAGATGGTCACAGGAGGCCGATGAGGATTTGCGGGGCTGCTTTGAGTCAACAGACTGGGATTTCCTCTGTGATTTGCATGGAGAGGACCTTGATGATCTCACGGAATGTATAACAGGGTACATCAACTTCTGTGTGGATAGTGTTGTTCCCATAGAGACTGTACGCTGTTTCCCCAACAACAAGCCATGGGTCACCTGAGACATCAAGGTCCTGCTCAATGAGAAGAAGAGGGCCTTCAGAGATGGGGATAGGGAGCAGATGAGGCGGGTTCAGAGGGAGCTGAAGGAGAGGATCCAGCAGGGCAAAGACAACTACAGGAGGAAGCTGGAGCACAAACTTCAGCAGAACAACCTGAAGGATGTGTGGAGTGGCATGAGGAGCATCACTGGCTACAAACAACCTGGTAGCCAGACAATAGGGGGGGGTCCTGATCGGGCCAACGGGTTGAATTTATTTTTCAATAGATTCAATGAGTGGGCTCCGGTCTACCCCCCCTCCCCCAGCCCCTCTACAACCATTCCCCTCCAGCCCCCCAGCCCTGCTGTCCCCCCTCCCCCACCGTCCCTCTCCAGCAACAACATACCTGTTCTCTCTCCCCCACCACCACTACCTCACCCCTCCCCCATCAACACAACAGTGACTCTTCCTGCCCCCACACACGGCACACATACCTTCACAGCTGAGCAGGTGAGGAAAGTGCTGTGCAGGCTCCATCCAGGCAAGGCTGTAGGTCCTGACGGCGTCAGCCCGAGGGTCCTCAAAACATGTGCTGCCCAGCTGAGTGGAGTCCTGCAGTACATCTTCAACCTGAGCATGAGACTGGAGAGGGTCCCTGTGCTGTGGAAGACATCCTGCCTGGTGCCGGTTCCGAAGAAGGCACGTCCCAGCACCTCAAACGACTACAGACCGGTGGCGCTGACGTCCCACGTGGCGAAATCCTTTGAGAGGCTGGTCCTGACGCTTCTTCGGCCCCTGGTCAGATCATCGCTGGACCCTCTTCAGTTTGCCTACCAGCCGAAAACTGGGAGTGGAGGACGCCATCATCTTCCTGCTCCATCGTGCCTACGCCCACTTGGACAGACCCGGGAGCACTGTGAGAATCATGTTTTTCGACTTCTCCAGTGCGTTCAACACCATCCGGCCTGCCCTGCTGGGAAGTAAGCTGACGGCGATGAAGGTGGACTCTTCCCTGGTGTCCTGGATTACTGACTATTTGACGGGTCGTCCACAGTTTGTCAGACTGCAGGACTGTGTGTCTGACACTGTGGTCAGCAGCACTGGTGCTCCACAGGGAACTGTTCTTTCCCCATTCCTGTTCACCCTTTACACCTCAGACTTCCAGTACAACTCTGTGTCCTGCCATCTGCAGAAGTTCTCGGACGACTCTGCAGTTGTTGGTTGTGTCAGCGAGGGAAACGATGAGGAGTACAGGGGCGTCGTGGACTCCTTCGTTGAGTGGTGTGAGCTGAACCATATGCAGCTCAACACTGACAAGACGAAGGAGATGGTGGTGGACTTCCGCAGGAGGAAATCCACACCCACACCCATTTCCATCAAGGGTGTGTCCGCTGAAGTTGTTCAGGAATATAAATACCTGGGAGTTCATCTGGACAACAAACTGGTCTGGGCCAAGAACTCTGAGGCTGTTTACAAGAAGGGCCAGAGCCGTCTCTACTTCCTGCGGAGGCTCCGGTCCTTCAACGTTTGCAACAAGATGCTGAATGTGTTCTACCAGTCGGTGGTAGCCAGTGCCATCTTCTCCGGTGTCGTGTGCTGGGGAAGCAGGTTGAGATCAGCAGACGCCAACAAGATCAGCAGGATTGTCAGGAAGGCTGGCGCTGTCCTGGGGGTCCAGCTGGACTCCTTGTTGGTGGTGTCTGAGAGAAGGATGCTGCGCAAGCTGCGTAGTATCCTTGACAACAACTCTCACCCTCTCCATCAGGTGCTGACCTCATATAGAAGCACCTTTAGCAACAGACTCATTCCACCCAGGTGCACCACAGAACGCCATAGGAAGTCCTTTCTTCCTGTGGCCATCAGACTCTATAACTCATCTACCTCGGGTCGTGAGAGGGACAGTGGAGACTCAGTGACCTGAGGCCAACGTACTTATTATTATTATTTTTTGGTAATCATCTCATTGTAATCATCTCATCTCATTTTTATGTAATCATCTCATTGTAACTTTGCACTGTAAATTCTATTTCAAATCCTAATTCACTTTTCACTTTTCACATGTCACTTTTCAGTTGAGTTATTTATTAATATATTATTACTGCCAATTTGCACTATACATATTGTTGTGTATTGTATATACCTACGTATTACTGTAATAATACTGTACATTTATCTTCATTTATCAATACATTTAGATTTCATTTAGAATTATTTTAACTATATTTTTGTTTATAATAGTTTTATTTAGTTAGTTGTTGTTTTGTTTTTAGCTTAGGTATTAGTATTTTTGTGTGTGCATTTATTCCCCCTGTGACAACTGTTGCACCTTAATTTCCCTCGGGATTAATAAAGTAATCTGAATCTGAATCTGAATTATTTTTTGGACACCAAATTGAAATCCAAACAAAGTTAGTTTGGATTTGACCACTGATGACCAATGTCTTTGTTAGCCTGTTAGCCCGTTAGCCTGTTAGCCCGTTAGCCCGTTAGCCCGTTAGCCCGTTAGCCTGTTAGCCTGGTGTGGTGTCCCCCCGTCGGCCCGTCCACCGGCCTCAGATTCCCCTCAACCAGCGACTACCTTCTGGATTTTTGGTTTGGAGAATTTGTCATTTATCTTTTGGGTCTTTTTTGTTATTTGAACAAATTGTTTTTTCTTATTTGTTATTTTGAAGGCAGAGGAATAACAAATCAACAGGCCCTACAGATTCAAAAGACTCAAAGGCTAACATTCCTGCAATGAATTAATAACTTTAATTAACTATTCAGATGATTGATAGATTCCTAACATTGACCAATGTGT
>CM051015.1:25074644-25172144 GCA_027704905.1 Muraenolepis orangiensis
GAGGGACGACCAAGGTGTCAAGAAAGATGGAGAAAGAGATGAAAACATAGAGACAGAGATAGAAAGAGAGAGAGAGAGAGAGAGAGAGAGAGAGAGAGAGAGAGAGAGAGAGAGAGAGAGAGAGAGAGAGAGAGAGAGAGAGAGAGAGAGAGAGAGAGAGAGAGAGAGAGAGAGCAGTATGTGGTCTGGAACACGGAGCTGGTCCGGGGTCACCAGTGTGTGGTGTTGACAGTGGTCAAAGAGCATGGAGCTCAATTTCCTGTGCCGCCGCGGTGAACCAACAATAACATAACAGACCGCATACCTCTCCTAGCGCCTCAGCTGCTCCTCTCTGCCTACGCTACCCTCAGGAGAACCCCCACTCTGCTCTCAACTACCTTCTTCTAAACAGGATTCGGCTGTTGACCAAACAACAAAGTCGTGGTTTTAACCCGGAATGAGTCAATGTCACCAGTCGATAGATAGTTAAATATAGTTAAATATAGTTAAATATAGTTACATAAAGTTACTATATTTTCTTTCAGTAGACACCTTAATCCACAGAGACTTACAGGGAATTCATGCAATTTAGGAACAGGGGTGAATCAAGATAACTTTTTTTGGCGGGGGGAGGTTCAAAACACAAATTCACTATCCATGATACCGTGTACCAGAGACGCCTTCTGGAGTCCCTATCAGCCACTCAACCCCTAGGGCAGGGCTCACGAGCCATAGGTTCCCGACCCCTGCCCTAGGGGTACAGATAAGTGGCTGCCCTTCATTTGAATTCTCCCTCTCGGTTTACATTTGTGTGGAAGGAGCATTTCAAATTGTAAACGCCTTAAATTGGTGTGAATAATACTGTGCATATAAAGCAATAAATAATTAAAAGTAGCACTGAACACACCTGTAGGCTATTGTGGTTGGTAAATAATGGTGTTCAGGATCAACTGATTCTCTCTCTAATGACCTCCCCAGTAGGACCAGCCAAACCCTCCGTCCTGGAGGCCGGAGGGGCCTTCTTGTAGTGATTGAAGTCGCCTGTAGTGAAAGCGGTCCTCCATTGCCTTAGTTTGTTGTTGTTGCTGTGCTGGCAGAGGAGGGGCTGATCGGGGCTGCTGATCGGGGCTGTTGATCGGGGCTGTTGATCGGGGCTGTTGATCGGGGCTGTTGATCGGGGCTGTTGATCGGGGCTGTTGATCGGGGCTGTTCCAGGTTCCAGGGGCCACTAGCAAAGCTTACCCAGTGCTCTGCTGGGCTCTTACAGAGATTGTTGCTGCCGTCGGCAAAGGGCTGGTGTTTGGAGGTGTCTGTCGTCACTGCTGGGCTCCACTAGCGGTGGCCGCTGCAGTCTGGGCTTAGCTGGGTCTCTCCGACACAGGTTAATGCTGAGTAAACCAGCTTGTTGGCAAAACATGAAGATATGCTGACAGTTGTGAACACTGAAGTCTGAAGTTTACTCTATAAACAGTGCACATAGACTCTGAGTGTAGCCCTCTGTCTCCTGCCTATTATTTCTCTATTCATGGAGTATTGAGTGGAAGAGATCTCAAAAACATGTTCATCACTCACTAATATGATGGTTTGTTGCTTGCTATAACCCAAACAAAACTGATTATTTGCAAGTCTTCAAAATATTCCCAGCATAGCTCAGCAGAGAGCTACATTCTGACAGAGTCTATGTGTATAGAGTCAATTTCACAACTGGGCCCCGTTGTAAGGCTGAAGTCAGTCAATTGGAGAACTGTGGTCTGTTATTGCAAAGTGTATACTGTAGACATATCATGCTTCAAAACTACTACTACTACTACTACTACTACTACTACTACTACCTGCTTTCTGCTGTCATGTACATTTTCAAGCAAACAGAGTGCAAATGATTTGCATGTAAGATGTAAGATGTAAGATGTAAGATGTAAGATGTAACATGTAACATGTAACATGGTACATGGTAACATGGAACATGGAACATGGAACATGGAACATGGAACATGGTAATTGGTGTAGCCTGATGAAGAGAGACCAAATGATGCACATGAAACAATACACTTATATTTCATGTGGAAATTACCTTTTCAACCACATCTGGTTATTCCATGGATGTTGTACTTGTAATCAGTGTTCTGAAGGAAAACAACAAACAGAAAACAAATCCAACACTCACAATGTGAGCTGCCCTAAGCTTGCACTTAGTTCTCCCCAAATGCCATTAGTTCTCCCCCTAGAAAAATAAACAACATGTTTCTGTGTCTATCTCAAACCGAAGCCCAGCTCCAGGGAACACGTCCCAGGAGGAGCTCTCAGTGCAAGACGGAAGGAGCTTTATTGAGTTAAAAGCTTTCCTTTACCCTAATTTCCTCTGCTGTCACCGAGGGCTCTCAGGGTGGGGTTGATTAGATAGCAAGCCTTCTCATCCTGTGGTGACTTGGAGACTAGTTGAGCAGAGGTTCACACTTGGTCAAGGATGCCTTCCAGTAAGCTGCAGACATCACCCTACCCCCAGATACATGTTGCTCTGGCCGTGGATACCTTACCATGCACACTATCTTGGTGATTGTAGTGGTTTTTTTCCTCTCAACTAGAGCCAATTTTAGGCTTTAAGGGCATTTATTTGCCATTGAGAATGGCAGTCTCATGTCCAGAGTTAGCAGTCCAGTTGAGTATTTTTGTATTTTATATATCTCCATTTGCCTCATTTATTATTTAATTATCTTAGGTTAGGCCTTCTGGCAGACACAGTGCCAACCTGCTGCCTAACAGAAAATGTTAAATGTAAAAGTTGACAATAACGATAATGAAGATGGATTTAGCTGATCTGATCCACAAGTCAGAATGGTGGTTGTGAACAACAGAAACATGTTTGTGTTTTGTGTTTCTGCCTTTTCATTGGGGATGTACGCAATTAGAAAGGCATCACAGTATTACCAAAGTATTACCGTGCATAATGCAACACAAATGGTGCAGCTGAAACCCCGAGGGGATGTGTGGCTGTATTGGTTTTGTATTGGTCGTTTTTATATTGTAGAAGCAACACAAAACAATGAATTTACGAGTTGGCATAAAATGAATTGTAGGAAGTAGTAGAAAGTAGAAAGCAAGCTAAATGGTCCAAGACATCACAACAGCACAAGTGTTAACTGCTCCTAATTCCCCAAAGTTCCTAAGTGTACAGACATCCATTCTTTTTCAAATACAACAGTATTGTCCTTAGAGTGGGCTAGTTTTGAGTGCCTTGGTTTTTGCCTGGAAACTTCCCATACAAATTTTCTCAAGACTCAACAAAAGGACATTCTGATGAATTTCATTGTTGTGTTGACTATTGTTACGGTTATAGAGCAGATATATTCATTATGTCCACTTAGTCCAAGACAAAACATTGTCCCCAAAATAACTAGACGGTGAAGACTGCAGGGTTTAGACTATTGTCTTTGTTTGGGTAAACTATGACCTGATTTGAAGCAGAGGGTCGTCATGGAAACATGCCAAAGCCTTGCATACGTAATAAGCAAGAAGTGTTTTTGTGTCACACCACAGCCCATATAGGTCTTACAGCTCTATGGATGTATGTTATTATGATTCTGCTTTGTGTGTACCAGGGAACGGGTAGTAGAACAAACTAGTGAAGATTGCCCTGGTACATAAATGGAACAGAATGAGTGTGATGAGCAACACTTCTCCTACAATTAAGCCTCTTTGAAAAGAGTCTATTAAGGTAATATAACGTCAACTGCATCTAAAGAGAGCATTGCTTTCATTTTGATCACACCCTTTATACATTTGACCCATCTACCACCTGACCCACATTCCTTTGAAGGTCTGAACCAATCACATTAAACCACAACCACTCCTCTCCATAGACTCCATAGACCCCCTACTGCTCCTCTCCTCCATAGACTCCATAGACCCCCTACTGCTCCTCTCCTCCATAGACTCCATAGACCCCCTAATGCTCCTCTCCTCCATAGACTCCATAGACCCCCTACTGCTCCTCTCCTCCATAGACTCCATAGACCCCCTAATGCTCCTCTCCTCCATAGACTCCATAGACCCCCTAATGCTCCTCTCCTCCATAGACTCCATAGACCTCCTTATGCTCCTCTCCTCCATAGACTCCAAAGACCCCCTAATGCTCCTCTCCTCCATAGACTCCATAGACCCCCTAATGCTCCTCTCCTCCATAGACTCCATAGACCCCCTAATGCTCCTCCCCTCCACCCCCTTCTCCCCTCCACCCGCCCCCCTGCTGTGCACAGAAAACATCGAGGAACATAAATCAAAAATGGAAGCGTGTGTGCTGGCCAAGGAGAGCAGATGTACCAGGGTACACAGTGGGAGATAAACACTCTGTTCCTTCAGCACACCACTGCTCCAATAAGTACACTCCAGTGTGAAGGGTAACGTCCCACCGCTATGAGGGTTATTATCGTCATATCATCTCCTTATTATGATTCACTCTGAAACCTCTGTCTTTGTCTGGTTATTAAACACTCCTGTGAGGAGTTGATTGTTGAGTATGAAACAGGCATTTATGTATGGGCCAAGATAATGTTGTGGCTAGGGCGTTTGATTCCCATCCTAACCTGCTCCTAAATAACATGTATCCAATGATACTAATGATGACCGTGAGTCTGTAAGACCCAACATCTGATGTGTTTGTGGACTTTGTGCATCATTGCTTTGAGGTTAAGTGCAGATGACAGTATTCCAAAAGCAGCAGTCTCTGATTATTAATGCATGACCAATTCCCCTCAGTTCATAACACCTGGTGTTATGAACCCTTAACCATGCATGTTCTCTTCAAATAAGTGACACATCTCACGTTGGCAGTCCTTGAAACAAGTTGTTTGGTGGAAATGAAAATCTGCAAAAATGTCAAGTTGATGAAAACAAGCATGATAATGAGAGCATTGTTAAATGCCTTTTGCCACATTCGCTACTTATACATCATCCTTTAGCCACAGTATTATTCTTATTCTTATAATGTAGTGTAGTGTAGTGTAGTGTAGTGTAGTGTAGTGTAGTATGACATAGGATAGCATAGTGTAGTGTAGTGTAGTATGACATAGGATAGCATAGTGTAGTGTAGTGTAGTATGACATAGGATAGCATAGTGTGGTGTAGTGTAGTATGACATAGGATAGCATAGTGTAGTGTAGTGTAGTATGACATAGGATAGCATAGTGTAGTGTAGTGTAGTATGACATAGGATAGCATAGTGTGGTGTAGTGTAGTATGACATAGGATAGCATAGTGTGGTGTAGTGTAGTATGACATAGGATAGCATAGTGTGGTGTAGTGTAGTATGACATAGGATAGCATAGTGTAGTGTAGTGTAGTATGACATAGGATAGCATAGTGTGGTGTAGTGTAGTATGACATAGGATAGCATAGTGTGGTGTAGTGTAGTATGACATAGGATAGCATAGTGTGGTGTAGTGTAGTATGACATAGGATAGCATAGTGTGGTGTAGTGTAGTATGACATAGGATAGCATAGTGTGGTGTAGTGTAGTATGACATAGGATAGCATAGTGTGGTGTAGTGTAGTATGACATAGGATAGCATAGTGTGGTGTAGTGTAGTATGCGATTGTTGTTGACGTGAATGGGGAGTAATCCTTCCAATGTATTACATTGTTACATACGGCAAATAAAGAATCTTGAATCTTGGGAAAAAAACAACTAACAAAATTGCAGCTTGGAGACATTGCGTACTACCTTTCCTAGGTTTTTTAATTAAAAATGTTGTTCCCTATTTTCAACCATACTGTAAAAAAAAAAGATCCAATTCTGATCAAGCCTCCCTTTCTGTGTGTAGTAGCAAGGCTATAGGTCATAGGTCTATAGGTCATAGGTCTAAAGGTCATAGGTCTAAAGGTCATAGGTCTAAAGGTCATAGATCTATAGGTCATAGGTCTATAGGTCATAGATCTATAGGTCATAGGTCTATAGGTTATAGGTCATCTAACAGTTCTAACCAGCCATGTGTGATACAGAGGACAGGGCTGGGTTTAATGCTGAGCAACATCATGGCGTTGAACTGCTGAGCTCTTTACAGGCAGACATCGTCCTTCTTTGGTGAATCAAGGGTAGATATAATTTTTTTATTTGGATACACATACAGCGCAAACAAAATATATATCCCAATTCCAAAGGTTTGAGCTGTCATCTTGGTCAACTAGGTATGGGAGAATTTAAATAAACTAAAATAAATTAAACCTCTCAAAGACCAGATGTGTTGCCAGCAGTGGTGAAGCATCAGGGCCTTCAAGGTATTCAGAGAAGACCCTGGAACTCTCAGATGAAACAAAAAAATGTAATACAATTTTAATAAAATGAATAAATGAGAATGGTATCTGTGTTGTTATCTGTTATATTACAGTGTTACGTTTGTCTTTCTCAGTCCATGCACGACGCATTTGAGTGGTTTTGTGTTGGAAAAACAATGCAACCAATCGGAATATTTTTCTGGGTTGCTGGGAAGAATATCCTTCAACCAAAGTATTCCCGATTTCTTTGGCCCTTAGACTGAATGAGAGCGTACGTTTGGATTGACAATTTGATCAACTAATCATATATTGATTTGTAGCCAATGGGCGTATTCTTTCAGATTTCCCCACAGCTCAATAGGGAGCTAGAAGGTATACTTGCTGGAGCGAGAGTGGATCTAGCGTAGTGCTACCTTTTTTCTACGTAGGTTTTTTATGTCAAAATGGCAACAGGCGAGGTTGATGTCGTTGCGGATTTATTGTCGGAACCATTTTCAAGACGACCATTCAATGTAAAAATGGACATTATTAAAAAAGGCCGTCCAACGCCTGACAATCTTGAGCTGAATCAAGTTGTTAAAGCAGGCTATGTTTGCCATTTTCAGGCTAGCAACTGGGAAAGATACCCGTGGCTAACGGGCTCTACTAGCCACCAGAGGCTCTACTGATGGGAGTGCATGCTATTTGTGACCGACAAGAGGGCAGGGAATTGGAAAGGCAAGTTATTTTGGATCTGAAAAGCGATCATCTTTATGACCTGATGGTGGTCGGACCATCCAGAAGGACAGGAGAATGGATTTGGTCTTTCAGTGAACATCATTGGTGAGTGAGACTCATTTGTCTTTGCTGGTTTTGTCTCTGTGTTGCGTCTCGTTGAGCTGGTTGTTGCATTTTGTTTCCACACACTTGTTGACTGATTAGTTAATGGCTGTCTTGGGTTTGTTAAGCATTGTTGTGCATTTGAATTGAGAGTTTTGACTTGATCTTTCTTTGCATCGCTTAACGTGAAAAGACTTAACATAACTAAGAGTTACAAAACCGCGATCAATAATCACCAAATTTCTCTGGCATATGTCTTGTCAGCACTTTCACCTGTCAAAATATCTCAACTTAAATCCTCCCATTATGGACGTTATGTGACATTGAGTGTTTTCCTCTCTATTGAGCCAGTAAGGAAATGTCTAAACGCAGCTTTATGAGAGGAAAACACTTAATGTAACATAACTTTCATATTTAGGTTTTGATATTGTGACAGGTGAAAGTGTGCCAGAGACATTTGGTGATTATTGATCGCTGTTTTGGAACTTTAAGTTACGTTAAGCCTTTTCTGATCTGCCTAAATGATATAAGGCATAAAGTGATTGCCACCGTGACTTCCGTCTGACTAGAAAAAGTGAATTTTCGAATGGGGGTGGTGGTGGTGGTGGTGGTCTACAGCAGGGGTTCCCAAAGTGGGGGTCATGGGACCCCGAGGAGGGGGTGGGGGGTCGCGGGATGATTTCAGAATCTTCTTGATGTGACCATGAGGTTTTTATTTTTTATTATAATTTGTATTATTATCATTGTTATTATTATTATTATTGTTAATAATAATGTGTGCATAGATATTTTTATTATGTAAGTCAGTTTAATATGTAAGGGTGACATATTAAACCCCCCCCCCCCCCCCCCTTGGACTTCACGTTGGACCTCCCCCCCCCCCCCTTGGACTTCACGTTGGACCCCCCCCTTGGACTTCACGTTGGACCTCCCCCCCCCCCCCTTGGACTTCACGTTGGACCCCCCCCTTGGACTTCACGTTGGACCCCCCCCTTGGACTTCACGTTGGACCTCCCCACCCCCCCCCCCCCTTGGACTTCACGATGTTCGCGATGGTGAAGCTCTGTGCACACGTTGTTTTTAATGTTCCAGTCCCTCCAGTGATAGTGTGATAGTGGGGGGGGGGGGGGGTCGACCGTCTCTAGCGCTGTTATGTTGGGGGTCGCGGGCTGAAAAGTTGGGGAACTCCTGGTCTACAGAAGGTCCAGTTGTCACGCTTCGCCACTGGTTGACAGACACTGCTAAGAAAACAAGGAACCCTCAAGGAACCCAGCACAGCCTCTAATCAGTCTGCAAGGTGAGGCTGCTCAAACCAGCCACCGACCACACACTAAATACACTCCAATAACAAACTGAGGCTCCCCTTATCCAAAAGACATATTTTACTGGAGTCTAACCGTATAAAAACAACAACCCCCCAACCCCCATTGTCTGTACACCTCCCCAACCCCTCTCCCTCTTCTTCACCTTGGAGCTGGGAGGCCTGGGCTAGTCTTGACTGAAGCTCCTTCAAGGGCTCTTCAAGGGCGTTCCTCCACCAGGGCCACAAGGCATCTTCCTCCTCCTACCTGGAGCTCGGGGCTTCGGGTCGCTGTGTGGAGTTACCGCAGGTTGATATTATTCCCAAAATTCCATACTCAACTTCTTCTTAATACTTCATAGTAAAACAATAATTTAAACTTTACTCATTACCTTACAATTCAAACTTCTATACAAAGACTCAAAACAACTACCTAGAACCAGAACACTTTTAATGCTGCTAAAATGGATCTATCAATTATTTGACGCTACATAAGGCCTCACAAGAACGCTACCTCGTGACTCCAGGAAGGAGTCACTTATATTCAAGAAAAACAGGATTTATTAATAGTTCATCAATGGCATCTAAAATGAGTAGCTTCGCTTTCAAATACATTTTTAATGTGTGTGTGTGTGTGTGTGTGTGTGTGTGTGTGTGTGTGTGTGTGTGTGTGTGTGTGTGCGTGTGTGTGTGTGCGTGTGCGTGTGTGTGTGTGCGTGTGTACGCATGCATGCATGAATTTGTGTGTGCACGTGGTGTTTGTGTGCATGTTTGTGCATGTTGCGTGTGCATGTGTCTTAGCAGGCATTTCGGGTTTTAAACCAAATCTAATTAGGACTAAATTGGGAATTGGAAGACTAGATACAATCCTACTTGGTGGGTAAACATAGAAGACATCCAGAGCTGCTGGAAAACATTGGCCATCTGACCTGTAGATGTTATCGTCTTTCTCCCCTTAACGTGCCCTAGAGAGAGTAGGAGCCGACCACTGGACCAACGGCTCTCAGTTCCTCACTACCCACCAGTTTAGCTTCTCAAGGAATATATAAATAAGCAAGTTGTATCGTAACTGATTGCATTCCGACAGAGTTCAGTGTTTGTTTGTTGCTCGTGCTCCATCACACCATGCAATGCAGAACATAAGAGTGCTTTGAAGCAGTGAGACAGTGTACTGCACAGTGGATGTGGTGGTGGGGTTAAAGAGGGGGAGTAGCTATGGGTTAGGCATAGGGCTCCAGGGCCTTGAACCCATCACCTTTTGACTGGCAGTCAAATACATGGCTTGACTTTGGTCAAATGGGCCCAGTTGTTATGTCTGTTCCTCTTACAAACTCTAAGCTCTAACTCTAATCTAACAAGACCGTATAGAACAGCTCTGAAGTTCTTGAGCAAGCTTAAACCAACGAGATATCATTTTCTACAGTAGGTTTAGTCGTATTGAGACTTATATACATATATATAATATATATATATATATATATATATATATATATTATATATATATATAATATATATATATGAGACCATAACGAGAGAGAAGAGCCACAGCGTGGGATGCTAAGGCATTGCTTTGCTGTATTAGTTCCATCAGATACACACAAGATAGCAACTTTGTCAATTTCAATATAATAAAATAAAAAATATACATAAAAGGTAAATATATGCATTTTTTTTTTGTACACAACCATGTACATTCAGACAGTAGCGTGGAGACTGATAAACACAGTAGAGTAACTATTACAGACATACCTAAACTACACTGGAGACTCCATAAGACCTTTGGGAAGCCATCTAAAATAAGTACAGCCACAACAAAACATACACAACATAATGAGTGGCATAGTTCTACATTTGGTAGTTAGTTTGTATTGAGATTGTGCTTAGTAAATGGTTATAATGTACATGGGCTCAAGGCCTCATAAGGCTTCATGAAGACTTTGTGACAATTCACAAAATAACTGAATGATGGCTTAAGTGGAGTGAAGTGGAAAAAAAACAGTCCTGCATAAATGTTGGTATAAAAAAACATCAACAAGTTAACATTATTAAGAACAAAAAGCCACAGTGAAAGTGGTGGACTTCATCAGCTTTGCATCTGTATCCTGAAGTTCTGAAAGTTTGTGAAAGAGCAAGAAATACACTTATTGAATATTAGCCTCGTAGCTAACGCACTGTGGAGCAAAGTAAATGCACATTGATGTGGTCTGGCCCCGTCCGGGTAACAAAATAAAGAAAAGATAAATAAACACAACAAACTAACTAAATACACGCATTATAACTCTGGGTCGAGCTAAACGTAGCCGTAACGATAAACCTGACTGAAACTGGATCACGTGAGCCGATAGACCTTCGCTAATACTGGGAGTTCATCTAATGTTCTGAGCACATGGACATCTGTCATGAGACACAGTCCTCCTCACAGGTCCTCAAAGCAGCTGCTAATGATTTAATACTCAATGTTAAGTGCTTCACAAACCATCTCCACTTGGTACGATACCACTGTCATTGTGCAATACAGTACAAAACAGCACTTTACAGGCGGCGGAGAGACCCTCTCTCTCACTGAGGCCTCCCATTTCACTGGAGCACAGTAGAAAACAGAGGGAGGACATTCCACACAGGACGTTAGCAAACAACATGTGCCTAACCCCCCCCTACCCCCACCCTAACCACCCCCCCTACCCTCACCCTAACCACCCCCACCCTAACCCCCCCCCCTACCCTCACCCCCCCCCTACCCCCACCCTAACCCCCCCCTACCCTCACCCTAACCACCCCCCCTACCCTCACCCTAACCCCCCCCCTACCCTCACCCCCCCCCCCTACCCTCACCCTAACCCACCCTAAACCCCCCCCCCACCCTCACCCTAACCACCCCCCCTACCCTCACCCTAACCCACCCTAAACCCCCCCCACCCTCACCCAAACCCCCCCCTACCCTCACCCTAACCCCCCCCCCCTACCCTCACCCTAACCACCCCCCCTACCCTCACCCTAACCCACCGTCACCCCCCCCCCCCCCCCTAATGTTTTCTTCAGAATTGCAGAAAACATTTCTTCACACAATGCAGTCACGGACAGAACAGATGCTCCACAGACACTCATGAACGCTCGAGGAAGGTCTGGTCATACATTAAACCATGCATTAAAACACCACGGTGAGCCTTACACATCTGTACGTATTCTCTATACAGAAAGTGTGATTACAAACAAATAGATCTGTGGAATGTGATGACACTGAGAAGTTTCCAACAGTACACATGTGCAGGTTTAAGTTGACTATGAGCAGATAGGATACCAGAGTCCGTCTTACTTGTTCAGACATGAACAACTCCAGATGTCAAATGTTGGTATTTAAGTAGTCCATGTGTTTCATGTGTTGATATTTAGTAGTAGGCCTATGGATTGTGTATACAGTGTTATGTTTTCACAAAGAATGCAGCAACAAATGCTTTTTTGGCAATGTTAATACACAATAAATGAATTAAATAACAACAAACTTCCAATGTGAAGAAATGTTTCTCAGTGTGATGAGAGTTAATACAACCTAAAGACTAACATGTTAACCAAGATAAAATCCCTACTTCCTACTGACTTGTAAAACAAAGACAAAACCCACATATAGAGTGAGGTCTGATGTGCGCGGGGGTAGATGGGATCTAAAGTGCCAGGTAAAGAAAAAGGCAGCATGGGAAAGAGAACTAAATCTGCAGTGTAACAAGGTAAATGAAGGTAAATGAAGGTAAATGAAGGTAAATGTAAGCAGGTTTACACAGTGAGCAGATTCATCACAGGGGCTTAATTTGCATAACGCTGATGACCTGGAACTTTCCCCCAGGCCACATGCATGATGTGAGTAGAAGGACACATTTAAATAAAAGAAAAGAAAGCCACTTGTGTCCTCGGCTAGTTCGGTACAAGTTCGGTATTTTTTTTGTCACACAGTAAGTATCCGTGTGACAAAAAAGGGGGAAGGATCTCCATTATGAACAGGATCGTCAGGTCGCTCATGAGCTGAACACAAGACACAAGACACAGGTCCAGTCTGGAGCTTGACAGTTATGTGAGTGTGTGTGTGGGAGGGGAGGGGAGGGGGGGGGGAGGGGGGGAGGGGGAGGGGGAGGGGGGAGTGGCTGGAAACTATTTGATTGACCAAGGAACTTTCAGTGGCCCCAGAACCATTCAGTGGCCCCAGAACCACCGAATGACCCTAGAACCACCCAATGACCCTAAAACCATTCAGTGGTCCCAGAACCACCCAATGACCCTAGAACCACCCAATGGCCCTAGAACCATTCAGTGGTCCCAGGAACCTTTAAAGGCTCCAGCCTGCCCAGGATCCATTAGTGAGGGGTGGGGTTGTGGGGCTAATGGAAGGCTTGTGCTTTGAGGCCCGTGGAGAGATCCACAGATCCCCGTTGGCTCAGGCGAAAGGGTTATCGGCTTTCAGGACGGACGTCTCGAGGTCGTTGCATCCCTTGCCGTTAATGTGGCCGTCGGAGTGGCCATCGATGCTGTAGCAGCCCTGCACCTCGGTGATGGACGAGGCCGTGTAGGAGGCCGACCGCAGGGCGTCCGAGTGGGAGCCCAGCCCGCTGCCAAACTGGATACGGTGCTGGTTCCAGTGCCGCCGCACAACCCCTTGCACCTGCCGAGACAACGTTCCAAAAAAATCAATATATGTAATGTGTGTCACCGAGGAGATGTTTTTATTTGTAGAAACGGACAGTGAAAACAGATACAGGTCATTCACAAACCACGTAGGATTTGCTCATTTAATTTAGTTTATTTGTTTTAGGATGCCTACAGGTAGGACTGTGGACATGGGGCATGGAACCCGGGACAGTCTGGGAGTCAAAGACCTTCACCACGACCCTACCCTGCTCCCCTCCTGCTCTTCAGTTTCACATTTCTAATGGGAGCTGTCTGTGTGGGTAGCTGTACCTGAACAGTAGTCGCTACGGAACTATAGCTCTTAATTACAGGACTTTAGCACTATATTACATTACATTATAGTCATTTACCAGACACTTTGGTCCAAAGCCACTTATAATAGTAATGCTATTGAGAGAACATCTTTTAAACATCAATCTTTATGGATGAGGTACATGGCCCAAAGACTCATTTACCTGTTCTTTGGCAGCTGTAAAACATTTATCTGAGACAAACAGCAGCGTGATTCATGGTGAATTAGACAGCGGAGTGGGCCAAACCATCTTCAGGATGCTACGTTTGTGGGAGGCGGCCAGCTGAGTGAATCTTTAGTCTCAAAGCAAAGCCTTTATTGAGTTACAACCAAACCCTGATCACACATGTCCACCCCAGGGGCCTTCTCTCAGGGCCAGAGGGCCTTCTCTCAGGGCCAGAGGGCCTTCTCTCAGGGCCAGAGGGGCTTCTCTCAGGGCCAGAGGGGCTTCATTGAAGCCAATGAACACACACACTTACTTCTCCATTGAAGAAGCAGAAGATGGTGGCAACCAGCAGACCCTAGGAAAGAAAGGAAGAAAAAAAAAACATTTCATATGTAAAGTAGGGTTACTAAATAGGATCATTCATGTATTTCGATCATCAAATATTTTAGAGAGCTAGAGAGAGCAAGAGAGAGAGAGAGAGAGAGAGAGAGCGAAAGAGAGAAAGAGAGAGAAGAGAGAGAGAGAATCGACCCTGCTTTGGGTGTTTTAATGTCTTCCGCTCTGCCCAGAGTAACAACAGAAACAAACCCGCTCTTCTCCAAGCAATGGGAACTACACTCATTCGCGACTAAACATATACCGTATTTTCGGGACTATAAGGCGCACTTAAAAACCGTAAATTTTCTCAAAAACCGACGGTGCGCCTTATAGTCCGGTGCGCCTTATATATGGATCAACCAATTAACGGCGCCGTGTACAACCACACAAATAAAGACCCACAAATGGCGCCTTTGAAGAGACACGCTTACGACGCAGAGTTCAAACTCAAGGCTATCAGTCATGCAGTTGAACATGGGAATCGAGCAGCAGCGAGAGAATTCAATATAAATGAATCAATGGTACGGAAATGGAGGAAGCAGGAAGAAGACCTGCGCCAAGTGAAGAAGACTAAAAAGAGTTTCCGAGGGCACAAAGCGGTTACGGTGGTTGGCAGGGGGCGTGGCCTAGCCACGTGCGCTGGTGGCGCACACACCCCTGTCAACAATCACGTTGGTTGGCAGGGGGCGTGGCCTAGCCACGTGCGCTGGCCACACACACACACACACACACACACACACACACACACACACACACACACACACACACACACACACACACACACACACACACACACACACACACACACACACACACACACACACACACACACACACACACACACACACACACACACACACACACACACACACACACACACACACACACACACACCTGGACTCAATTTCCCCCGGTGTCATTTGTTGATCACCTCACCTGGGGTATATATATACGTTGCCTTTCCTTTACCCCAGCGTGAGGTCGTTACTTATTCTACGTATACTGCACGTTCTCCCGTCTGTTGTGATCGCCCGGCTGCTGACTATCGGAGAGATAGTCCGCACCCCGGTCGCCTGCCTACGCTACTTCCACGTAGTTCTCCCCGTGTACCCTTTTGTGACTTTGTGTGTTGTGTGCTTTGTAAATAAAGCCGTTCGTATCGCTCCACTGTGCCGTTGTCTGCGTTCGGGGTCCAACCCACTCCCACTCTCTTCGTGACACACTGCACATTAACGTTTGAATAACGTTCAGTTTTTGCACTGCTGGTTTGTATTGTATTAATACAGTTTGCCTGACTGAGTTACGGTATCTGACTGTTTTGTTGACTTATAATGCGTGCGCCTTATAGTCTGGTGCGTCTTATGTATGGAAAAAAATCTAAAATAGGCCATTCATTGACGGTGCGCCTTATAGTCCGGTGCGCCTTATAGTCCCGAAAATACGGTACTCTATTAGCAAATAAAGAAATAAACAACCACTAATTTGTAGTTGTAGTCGTCTCTGCTTTTCTCTCAACTTTTGTATACAACACTGAATTCAAACGGCTCCCAGTGAGTTCTGATACGTGTCGTTAGGAGCAGGAAGGTGTTAGAGCATCCTGCTAAAAAGCTGCCTGCGGGTAGGTTGTGGACACCAGTGTTCTGGGGGAGGCATAACCACTACACTGTCCTGCCCTTACAGTATGTAAACCCACCAGACATCAGTAGATATGGGTGTCCAGGTCCACCACTATACACCAGGTACCTGGTAGTGCATGAGGATGTGCATGATGTAGTCGTAGATCTCAGAGGAGACCCGTCCGTCGGGCTTGTAGGGCAGCAGGATGAACTGGATGCCCAGGAGGGGGATGAGGATCAGGGTGGCCCTCACCGCCTTCATGTAGAGGCTGGACTCCGCCTGGTGGGTCACCTTCAGCTTGGTGATGAGCACCCGCACAATGTTGAGCAGGAAGAAGAGGTTCACCTGGAAAGGAACAGAGGAGACGGCGTGTTGTGTTTGCATAATGAAAAGGGCGGGTTTACGGCCCAAACTAAGCACCATGTTGGGTCGTCTACGGTAGTGTGTGTGCAGGCTCAGTTCAAAAGAGATGACCCATGGGGTCCTCTGATACACCGCTGCCTGCTTCTGGCCAACAGAACCTTATGAGTGATCACTTTAGGATCTGGTATCTGTACATGTTCTGTCCGTATTCTAGCATCTGAAAAATACATCACTTTATGGACCTTTTTTAGGACCGTTTCATCTGGAAATTTAGAAGCAGTTAGAAGCAGGATTTGCTGAGATTGTGATGTATTACGTGCATTTGTATGACAGGGACTACAAACACACAGAGATGGTAGGACACTTTACACACTTGTGTCCCCTGTCAAAATCGTACATCGAGGCTTTGACAAACTGTGGTTTGATTGTGGACTGCGATTACGAAGACAGAATTAAAGACAAGTGAAGTTATTTTCTCAATTAAGTCATTTTATCCAAAGAGACTTTCAGGGAATTTGTTATCAATTAAGGAGCAGATCATGGGTGCTCATGGAGGTCTACAGGTTAGTGCTGCGGACAGCGGGGGATCAAACTCAGGACTCACGCCACCCTAACCACTGCAATATCCTGCCTCTTTCTGCTACATAATGATTGAATCAGTCCATTGGTATCAATTCTGTATAAGCACCTTTAAATTAAAACACATGGGGTGGAAGGATAGTCCAGTCTGTTAGGACTTGGCTTGGGAACAGGAAGGTCACCGGTTCAAGTCCCTGAAACACCTGGACACTGCCGAGGTGCCCTTGAGCAAGGAACCAGACCCCTACACTTCTCCCTGGGCGCTGTACCCTATACTCCTAATACTAGGATGGGTTAAATGCAGAGAAACTAAATTAAACTTTGTGTTTACATGTATGTGACCAAGAAAGAGGATTCAATCCTCCAGATTTAGATTATCACAGCCGCTGAATTGTTATCAGAAGGTTTGAACAATAACTTAAAATAATAATAATAATACAACAAGCTTGTTTGTGTTGGCGTAATATTCAGCCATACATTACAGTCATTTAGCAGACGCTTTTATCCAAAGCGACTTACAGTAGTGTGTTTGAACAAAGGAAGGTAAGAGAAAAACCAGAAGTCAAAAGTGCATTTCATTTCTCCAAGTCTCCAACAAGTCTCCAAGAACTGAACCAGCGCTCAGGTAGAAGGACAATAATTCAGGTAAAAGTGTAAGGGAAAAAGTACAATAAGTTGGCAAACAATATGCAACAATATCTAGAACAATATATACCCATCTATAATATCTAATCTACTTTTGACTGACTTAATTGACGCTACGAGGAAGGATACTCGTAGCGTTGGATACAGCCACGCATGAGGCTTGAATACAGTCTCCAAGATAAATAACATTGGTTATTGGGGGCGTAGAAGCCACCGCGGCCCTGTGGGAGTGGAAAGTGGACAGATATCTGAGGAGTCCCTGAGAGTGCTGAGAAAGGGAGTTGCTAGAACACAAAGGAGCCCAGGGACCGCTGGTCCCATCCAAGCCATTGATTGAACCCGCGACAACGACCACAACAGACACTCCCTCAGCAACATGGCCGCCCCGAACAGATGTCCATATCAATCAACTATTGGACCCCAATGAACTACAACTTTTATTCAGCTACTGTAACAAAATGACTACATACTTAACAGTGACTAATTGAAGACAGTTCTGCAAGCAAATACATGGATATATATATATATATATATATATATATATATATATATATATATATATATATATCCTGTATGCTTTTGCTAGTATAAAAGTAATACATGCATGCATAAATACATACATACATACATACATACATACATACATACATACATACTACATACATACATACATACATACATACATACATACATACATACATAAATACATGCATACATATGAACATACGTACACATGTACATACATACATACATACATACAAACACACATACATAGATGCATACATACAAACATACATACATACAAACATATACATATATATACATACCCAGACACACACACACACACACACACACAATGTACTTTGTTAATCAGGTGGGGTGTCACATCAGGAAGTACAGCAATTGGAATGAAAAAAAGAGATTAAAAAGCTATTTTTCTAAACAATCAGATGCTAAGTGGGGTGAATGTTTTCTTACCATTAGCGCGGCGCAGATGGGTCCATGGACGATGTAGAGCAAGGAGGTGTTGGAGCTGATCCAGCAGCTTCAGGAGAGGAGGAAGAGGAGGAAGAGGAAGAAGAGGAGGAGAGCACATTAACACCATGCACATTAATAGATGCGGTCACCAAATGGATTGGATGTGGTATCGGGTGGGACAGACTGCCAAAGTATTATTGATCAGGTTAAACGGCTGACTGAGTGGAACTAAGTGTGTGCCAGAGGGTGTTGGGTGATGTTTTGTAACCTCACTGCTTGAATGGTAATGGTAAACTGCCTTTTATATAGGTCTTTTATCCAAAGCGCTTTACAAGTCACGCCTCACATTCACCCATTCATACACACATTCATCCACCGAGGGCAGAGTCAGCCATCAAGGAGACAGCCAGCAGGTCAGGAGCAGTTAGGGTTAGGATGTCTTGCTCAAAGACACCTCGACAGTTTTTGCTAGGAGATCTTACTGCCGCCACCTTTGAAGAAAGGAAGGTGAACGGAAAGAGAGGAAGGACGAGAGGTCCTAATAATATAACCAGTTATAGCCAGTTATGACTTAGGTCACCTACTTGTCGTTGTAGTAGTAGCTTCGAGCGACGGCGTGTATCGACACTGGAATAAGGGGGAAGCCTGAAAACAAAGAAGGCCAACAAATGTATCATCACCTTCCTCTCCAGTCAAGCAGCAGCTACTGTAGTTGTGCAGCTAATAAGTGAATTAAGGTACCAACTAATTATATGGTATTGTTTATTGTAGGGAGTGACTCTTTAGTCTTTTACAACTAAAACGTATCCTAAATGTAAGGTCCCTCATCTTACCACCAGGTTTGATGTTGATCATCCATTACAAGCCATTTCAAATTGTACCCTACACTGACATCACACATGAGAGTGTCCACCAAGATGTATGACGGCTAGATATATGGATCCTACCCAGTGGACCGTACCAACTGGTAGGCTGATCTAGATATATGGATCCTACCCAGTGGACCGTACCAACTGGTAGGCTGATCTAGATATATGGATCCTACCCAGTGGACCGTACCAACTGGTAGGCTGATCTATCCATCATACACCCCCAAAGTGTGATGGCTCTAATGGGTCGACCCTGGCGGTCAGATGTGACCCAGGAGGGTTTGAATAGACATGAATGGCAACCACCTACCCCACCCTAAGAGGTAGTACCACATCAGGTGCTGTTTCTCGGCGAACACCGCCACCACGATGAGTGTGTGCAGGTAGATTCCCTCGCACAGCATCCAGAAGTAGTTACAGCCAAACAGGTACAGGTGTACGAACTGGGAGACCTTGCAGCTTATCTGGTGACGGCAAGAGGAGGGGATACACGTTTACATTTAGTCATTTAGCAGACACTTTTATACCAAAACTGACTTGTAAGTGAGTTTTTTCTGAAGTAAATAGTATTTATTAATTAAGTATTTATTTTTCATCGATTTTTTGTTTTACAAACCTTAGATAATGTCACAGTACAAACTAAGTTGAGTATCAATGGCTGTGACAATACAGTAGATTCAAGATTCAAGATTAAAATCACTGTTGTTGAGTTGGTAAATGCAGTAGCTTGTTTAAATGTAGTCTACTCACTGGATTGTTCTGCACCAACTCCTGGTTGTTGGCCACAGCCGTCAGCGAGACGATGGTGATCACCGAGTTCAACACAAAGGAGAAGAACAGGTTTTTGTGGAGGGTGATCCGTTGGCAACTCAGACTCCTGCGATGAGGGATGAAAAGAGCCATTGAAGAATGCTACTCTGATGTGTATTATAAAATACAAAGAGCATGTATTACACATGCAACTCATATGGCTCAATACAAATAACAATATATTTTTTAAATACAATGAGAGAAAAAATGTAGAACAGTATCGTGCATATCAAATCATTTGTACATTATAGCACATTACACAAATAGAACATTGCAGAAGGTCTGGGTTACATCTATTCACCACACCACATGCCGTAACCTCGAGCTTCAAACTGCTACTCCAAACCAGTACCAGGCTGGGGACAAAAATCACCAAAAGGCAACTTTTTGCCAAGTTTTGCAGGGTAAACTGAATTCAATTGTGTGTGTTTTGCTGACGTACTTGAAATAGAAGAATATTCCCAGCGAGATCAACAGCGAGGTCACTGACAGCCCATGTCCGATGAGAGCCAAGTACAACAGATTCATCGCTGTCTGGAGGAAACAGAAAGTGTGGTCATCGTCTGATCTCATCATCGGACGGCGGCTTGAGCAGGATTCACACACTTTGACTGTCCATTGTTCGGGTGATGAACTATTTCCACAAAATGTTAGCTTGAACAGAAAATAACGATGACAAGGCATTTTGGAAACAGTATTACAGTTAATAATTGTCGAATAACTAACTGTTACGGGTCCTATAACTAACTGTTATACGATTAACCTGTGATTGCTTACAACCACCAACTATAGTCATAGACTACATGAAAATTAACTCAAACTGTGCTGGGCTGACGCATTTAACAGGACGTTAACGTACTTAATAGCACTGACTAACTGAGACTAGTTAGTCAGTGCCTTTTGTCAGGGAATCGAACGCAAAAAAGGGCCAGTAATGCAGCAGCATTACAAATACAGTGCAGAACAGTGCAGTAACTGAGATGAGTCCAGAAAGTCCAGCAAAAGTCTGACAGTGTATGATAGTGTAAGGTTATATGGGTGACTATGTTATGATAGTGGCAGAACTCCTAGTAGTTCAGTAGGTGCACTGCCTGTGGATAAACACTGTCCTTGAACCTGCTAGTACGGATGCTGCAGAACCAGCGACTGGACCGCAGGGGGGAGAAGAAAAGGCGACCTACCATCCGTCCTTCATTGGTGTGTGCGCTGCAGAGTGTGTAGTTTGTCCACGTCCTGTTGCTCTCAGGGTGGAGGAACCAACTGCCACTCTCAGTACAGATCTTTGCAACCGTTTCTGCATGTCAAAAGGACAAAACGTGTATGTATTCATATATGCTTACTGGCACCATCTGCATATACTCGCCTCTTTAGCTTCTGGCTTTTAGATGTATCCCTCAGTGTCACCATATATATATATAAACATATAGATCATTTATTTGACATTCAACAGGATGACATGACCTAATATGCTAAGTATTTCATTTAGGGTTTTTAGATGTATTAGCATAAGCAAACCAGTCGTACTATACTCCGATAAATAACAACAGAACAAAAGCACAAAACAGAGAATAAAAAGCTGAACAAATAACCATATATAAATAATTTATAGCATTAGCATTTAGAGTCACATTACTTTCCTACCAGATGACGTTGAACAAAACTAACCCATACACAGAAAGGGTTGGGCTTTGACACTATATTAAAAACATGTGGGGACATTGTGTTGTTGTTGGTGCTTTGTAGTCCATTCAAACTCCCCCTGTCACTGGGAACTACTGGTTCTCACTAGCGGAACGCAGCCTGATGTAAAGCGCTGCCCTTCTGTCCACACTAAACCAGCATTTTCCACCACCCAAAACTGAGCTGGAGTCTCCAAAGGGAATACACTTGAAAACTACACTTTGTGGATGGCAAAAAAAAATCAACATTTTTCTGTAATATTACGGCCTATAATTCCGGCGTGATCCAATACATTTGAGGCAGGTAAGAGTGGTCTGCGTATGAGTGATTGAAAGGTTTTGCCTCGATGATGAGAGCCATTTCAGTGTGGATTGACATTACAAAAACTTAGATAAGAAACATTTTTGACAGGAAAAGAGCACTTTGTCACCTTCCTCCGGTGTGGTTTGTCTGCAGTGTGCTCACGGCGCCTCACCTGAAGGATCGAAGTCCCGGAAGTAGTCTGGGCAGTGCTGCTCGGAGACGGAGTCCGCCGTGGTGTCGTCCCAACAGAGCCAGCCGTCCCAGGTGCGGTTGCACATGGGCTCCAAACCTGGAGCCGAAATACCAGAGACGTGACATGATCGCGGTGTGATCCCAAAAACAACCCCAACCCCAACCCCAATGACTAGGTATGGTAAACGAAGCCTAACACATTATTGTCAAAGATTGCATGAACTTAGATAAGTTATACAAAGATTAATTAAGGTTCAGATTCATTCATTACTTCAACTCATTTTCACTAGAACCTCAGATGCCAACTAAATACAGTTGTATATGATTGAACAGCAGCAAACACACTTTCACAAGTTAAAGTGTGCCTTTTTTCCTCTAGATTTTGTCAAATTAAATTTGACAAAATCCATAGCATGAGGTTTTATGTTCTGCTATCCTTTATTATATGTTATTCGAGGGGTTCCCAACTTTTAAGCTATATATCTTTGATGATATGTTTTACTGTTAAGTGTTAAGGATTAAGTATTTGTATCCATAATTTGTATCTGCACATATCTCATACCTACTCTATAAGTTATTTAATACCTATTTGTATACCTAGTAGACTGTTTTCACATCATATTGAACAACTGTACATTATATATTACCATGCACTTTACTGCAACATTTGCATTTCGCTGTACTGTACTTGTGCTGTGCAATGACAATACATTTGAATTTAATCCAATCTAATAAGAAAACTACTACTTAGTACTAGGACATGATATTACAGACAGATGGGGGTTAGAACGGGGTGAAGCAGATGCACGACAACTAATGTCAGACATTAGGGGTAAGAGCAGTGGTATGCTATGTCGTTCTATACAGTACGTCATGTCATGCTAGGCTAACAGTGTTTACCTTGTTCTCTGGTGCTGTTGTCCTTCATTATCTTCTGATAGCACTCAAACTGGGCGGTGACAATCTTGTCCCTGGTGACCCCCAGCTCATGGTAGACGTGGATTGGCTGCTCCTGGCTCTTGTTCACCTCCGGACTCGCCTCCACCAACACCTGGGAGTTCACATTCAGACACTTAGTCATTTAACAGACCTCTCAGTGAATACCGTTTATATTCATTGGTATACTGCCAATCTGACCACAGAACACTTTGAACATATATTAAAATATTCAAATCATATATTCCATTTATTTTGCCGACTTTTGTCCAAAGCAACTTACAATAGTGCATTCAACCAAGTAAGGATACTAACTACCCAGAAGTCCTTAGTACATTTCATTCTTAAGAAGTAAGAATGAGTGCTAGGAGGAAGGATCCGGGTAGTTCTTCCTGAAGAGGTGAAAGGTTTTCAGCCTGCGACGGAAGATGGGCTGTCCTGACATCAGCGGGGAGTTCATTCCACCACCACCAACACTAGTTGATTTAACAATACCATTTACAGTTAACCAATTCCAACCCTTAAATGTTACTGTTCGGAAAAACTTTGCAGGGGGCACCCTATTTTTACCCTGCTATAGTCCCGCTGTAATCCCCGGGGGGTCTATTTAAACAGGATGGACAGCCTATCCTGATTCAGCCCACAGGAAGAGGCCTTCACACACACACTGACTTACATCACAATCTATTCGGGTCGCATGGAAATAATATGACCTTTAAAGAGAGAGGGAACCACTGTCCAGATGTGTCCACGAACCATGCTGGTTAATAATAGTCACTGCGTGTTGTTTGAATATAGTACAACACCGCCTGGCAAAAGAAGCTCACCTCATTCAGCGGGCAGAGGATGAGGGCCATGACCCACTGCCATCCAATCACATCCATGTTCCAACTGGTCCTGAAGTCTGAGTCGGCCAATCAGGTTTCAAATCTAAAAATAAAAAAAAGCAAGGGAGAAAAGAGAAGACAAAAACGGCTATCAATAGCAATATTAGCATAGAACATTACATTTACATTACATTTTACATTTAGGACATTTGGCAGACGCTTTTATCCAAAGCGACTTACAAGGAGTACATTTGTTGAAGCAGACAATAGCATAACACTGGGGTACGCAAACATATAAATAGAGCAGTTCACAAGCCTTCATATTAACAAGATGAATAACACTATTTGGTACTGCCAGGTCACCTGCTTAAGTAGCTGTGATAAGAGCGTGTTATCAACATTAAGGATATACACTTGCTAGAATATACAACATGCTAAGAGCTATTAATGTCATGACGGACAAGTTAGGGGTTCACAAAGGAGAAGGAGGGTTCATGGAGAGTCCAGGTGGCATTAGCATTAGTCGTTAGCATTAGCCTTAATCATTAAAAAACTCAAGGATCCTCTTCAACATGATGTTGTTCTTCAAGTATCCCCATGAGGATCATGGTGATGAGGATGATGATGATGATGATGATGATACAGGTGATGATGGTTGAGATTGTGAAGATGGTGAAGGTGGTGATGATGATGAAAAAAAGGATGATGGTGAAGATGGTGGAGATGATGAGGATGAGGATGAGGATGAGGATGAGGATGAGGATGAGGATGAAAGAGTGTGAGGTAATCTCTAGTATCCTGATATTAGAAAGGGAGCCTGGGGCAAATCTAGGGACATCTGGCAAGCCTTTGTTCATCACTGTAGCATGTGGATGAAGATATGTGCATGGTTCATGAAGATCTGCATGATAAATGGATATCTGGCTATGGAAAATGAAGATATGGTACATATAGAGATTTAGATATGGTTTATGAAGATCTATATAGGGATATTTATATATATATATATATGAAGATAAATATGCCCACCAATTCATTTGAATGAAACTTGCTCACACACAAATTTGTTTCACATATATGGGCAAGACTGCAGTACCGTATTTGGCCACCGCACCAATTTGAAAGCAAGTCCCCGTCCCTGGTCTGGGTGGTGGGGCGCACGCTGGGGCCTGGTTAGGCTCACGCTTAATAGATTCAATTAGGACGTTTTATTCCCTTAAGGAAATATGGAAGATGAAGACAATCCGGTGTAACAGTTGTATCTCACCCCGTGGTCACATGGTGTGAACAGAGTCAATCAAAGGTCAATCCATTCCCCGTGATCACATGGTGTAAACAGAGTCAATCAAAGGTCAATCCATTCCCAGTGGCCACATGGGTTCACATCCAGCTTCCTGCTGGGAGTCATGGAAACTAATGGAGAATACAAAGATGTCCGACATACAGGCGGCACACGGAAGCCCATGTTTGCCCCCTCCAGTCCCCCTGGTGTAGCGTGAGAGCACACTGTGGGTTGGACATGGGTTCACAGCCCGGTGGGGGGGGGGGGGGCCCTAATTAGATTGGAATGCACTTTTGAACCGAGGAAATGTGATTGTTCCATAGATGGAAATGGCATAGAAACTCAATTGGAGACAAATCCCTAAGTGGACAAATGTGCTTTACAAACCTGGACCACGTGTCTTTCTGATGCACAGAAAGCAGAATGCACAGCAACTCCCGTTTGTGGGCAAAGTGTGAGTCGATGCATTTATTGATGAGACCTTTTGGCTAGAATTAGCCCAGGAGTATTCTGAAGTAGCCCACTTATAGGTTTAGCATGACACGTTTAGCATGACACAAATTCACGTCTAAATTGGAAACATACAGCTGTCTTGTCTCTGTCTGTGTATGTGTCTGTGTCTCTCTCTCTATAGACTCAGGACTCTCTCTCTCTCTCTCTCTCTCTCTCTCTCTCTCTCTCTCTCTCTCTCTCTCTCTCTCTCTCTCTCTCTCTCTCTCTCTCTCTCTCTCTCTCTCTCTCTCTCTCTCTCTCTCTCTCTCTCTCTCTCTCTCTCTCTCTCTCTCTCTCTCTCTCTCTCTCTCTCTCTCTCTCTCTCTCTCTCTCTCTCTCTCTCTCTCTCTCTCTCTCTCTCTCTCTCTCTCTCTCTCTCACACATATGGCACATAAACAACATAATGTTTCCCAGCAGTTTTTTCTTTTTTCATGTTTGTATATTTATTCATTTTGATATCTGTTTAAACGGAGAGTGGTTCCATCTTGTCTCAATTAAGAACAAAAATAATTAGATTGAAAGCATTTTGTCTTCATCTTCCTCAACTTGTAATGAGGCATAATATGAGGCTACTGCGACTGATCAATGCTTAATGTACATGTCCAGATGATAGTTAACAGTATCACTCCACATCACTCCACATCACTCCACATCACTCCACATCACTCCACATCACTCCTCATCACTCCTCATCACTCCTCATCACTCCACATCACTCCTCATCACTCCACATCACTCCACATCACTCCACATCACTCCTCATCACTCCACATCACTCCAGTAAGATACATGATCTCTTAGGGCTCACACATCTAGAGGAGGAACAATGATTTTTCATGAAATAAAAATAGATATATATTCTTGGAGGTAGAAGGAGGATAATTATTTCTCTCTGCACGCTCTGCATGTTAAAGAAGGAGGCCCTCCATTGATCCACTAGACATGATCACAGATCTATCGGGGTCAACGCAATCCAGGCACTCGTCCTCTCTGAGAGTGGGTGGCCTGCCTCTATCCCCGTTAGTCATCAACACTTTACACAAGAGCCCACGTCACACCTTCTATCTGCCAGCACCCAGAAGGTTGCCTGGGAAATGACTTGGCCTTTTACAGCTGCACGTGGTCCAGTGCCAGAGCAGCAGTTGATTTGTTTTAATCAATAGCCCTCTTTATGTCATGGATCCATTGGTGTATCGTAAACCTCCTTCTGCCCACACAAGAGGCTTTGGGGTGGGCTCCTCTAGGTTACACTAAGCTTTCTGCAGGAACATGTCAATCATCTGCCAAGGGATCCTCAGTGGACAGCTGGGTTTACATCTGCCCAGAGCGGACATTGACAACTTCTCTAACTTAATCCTCATTGGATTCTTCAACTTGGATTCACTGAAAACCATCTCCACCCAAGGATTCAACATTCAAGGATTCAAGAATTGTATGCCATTTGCAACAAGTACAATGGAATGCTTTCTCCCCATTCCCTCCCACAGTATGGAATTATATAACACAATACTATTAAAATACTATACACAATAAACAATGAACACAAAAAGAACAATAAAGTGATTGATGGATGACATGTACATGTGTTTTAAAGTGCCAGTAGTGCAGCAGCATCATGAATACAGTGCAGTACAGTGCAGTAACTGTAATGAGTCCAGAAAGTACAGTTCAGTATGACAGAGTATTGTTAATGACATGTTATGATAGTGTAATGTTAATGACATGTTATGATAGTGTAATGTTAATGACATGTTATGATAGTGTCATGTTAATGACATGTTATGATAGTGTCATGTTAATGACATGTTATGATAGTGTAATGTTAATGACATGTTATGATAGTGTAATGTTAATGACATGTTATGATAGTGTAATGTTAATGACATGTTATGATAGTGTCATGTTAATGACATGTTATGATAGTGTCATGTTAATGACATGTTATGATAGTGTCATGTTAATGACATGTTATGATAGTGTAATGTTAATGACATGTTATGATAGTGTCATGTTAATGACATGTTATGATAGTGTCATGTTAATGACATGTTATGATAGTGTAATCTTAATGACATGTTATGATAGTGTAATCTTAATGACATGTTATGATAGTGTAATGTTAATGACATGTTATGATAGTGTAATGTTAATGACATGTTATGATAGTGTAATGTTAATGACATGTTCTGATAGTGTAATGTTAATGACATGTTATGATAGTGGCAGCACTCCTAGCAGTTCAGTAGGTCATTGCCTGGGGATAAAGACTATCCTTAAACCTGGTAGTCCTTGTCTCACAATAACTAATGACCAATGGCTCTTAAAGAAGTAAGGTTGAGGCTAAAGAGACTCAATTGAATGGTAGCAGCTTGGTTATCTGTTACTATTTCACTCTTTATCTATTCAAAGGGACTTCCAGTGAATTCAGATACCTGTCATTCAGGAGCAGGTAAGAGTTAGGGCATCTTGCTCAAAGCGTGCCTGCAGGCAGGCTGCGGACATGTCCAACCTTTCGTCTGGAGGTCAAGCCCCCTTAACCCCACTATGCTATTGTTCACAGGTTGATGCAGGTGCAATGCACTAGTGATATAAAGCCTCACAGGGGAACCGCTGACGATGGATTAAGGATAAGTGCATGTGATCAAGATAGTGTCGTTGTTGTCAGGGTCCTGGGTTTGATCCCCCCTCATGGCTACACAGAATGATCATGTTGGCATCCTGGGGAATGACAACTTGTCTTTACCAGCTTCCTCATAGCAAATGTAAACGTTAACTGCCAGTTGGTGCCAGATCATCTCTATGAATAGAATCCTTGAAAACATTGAGGCTCTGCCAACAACAGTGAATGTTCCATTATCGGAAAGTTCCTGAAAGTCATCTGAGAACATATCAGTGAGGTCACTCAAAGGTCTGCTGTGTTCTCCCAAACGGTGTTCCGTCTGGCTCAGCAGAACACAGTTCAGGTAATCAAGTTCACACACACACACACACACACACACACACACACACACACACACACACACACACACACACACACACACACACACACACACACACACACACACACACACACACACACACACACACACACACACACACACACACACACACACACACACACACACACCAATCTTAATCAGACAAACACCATCTCCATTTGATGTTCACATACATTGAACTGTAAACTCCCATCTCTCATCTCCTCCCCCCATAGAAACCATGTGGTACATTAACCCACCCTTCCTGGACTAATGTTTGCACTACTCACAACTGTGAACATCCAAACATGACACTTTCTTTTGCACAACAATAAATGCACAATTGCACAGCTCTGTTATACTGTATACTGTTATACTGCGGGCAGTCGCTCAGTGGATAAGGACTTGGCTTGGCAGCCACAAGGTCGCCGGTTCAAGTCCCCGAAACACCAGGTTACTGCCTAAGTGCCCTTGAGTAAGGTACCCCTACACTGCTCCCCGGGTGCTGGGTATAATGCAGAGAATCCTTTTGCTGTACTGTGCTGAACACTGACAAATTTGAATTATTATTCCACTGTATTTGTATTCTAGTTTAGTGTACATATTCCAACAATCCTGTACAGCCCTGACCCGTATTTCATATCTAACCCTTATTTTTATATATTACATTTGATCTTATTCTACTTTTTGTTCATCTTTTTTAAATTTCCTCTACTTGTGTGATATTGTTGTTAATGGTAAAGCACCAAAGACCAAGACAAATTCCTTGTATGTGCGAGCCTTCTTGGCACTAAAGACTCTTCTTCTTCTCCTCCTTCTTCTTCTTCTCTATTGACTCTGCAGACCACATGCCTACACACACACAAGCACCCTGCCCTGCATGAGGGGGTGACGGGGGGGAGGGTGGGAGGTGGTTTCACCCTAAAGCAGGTGTCTCCACCCCCACCCAACCCCCCCCACCCCCAACCCCCAACCCCCCGCTGCTGCTGTTCCCGTCACCAAACACCGCAGGTGCTTTCTGACCGTCTGTGACGTCGTCCCTAGAGGCTAACGCGCCAACATACAGAACATCAGCGGTGTACGAGACACAGGTAGGCACGCCTGTGTTACCCAGGTTAAGATCTTCTCTACACCATGTGGTGGTTAAATCTGTCCATAGCTCTCCCCTCCCCCACCTCACACACACACACACACACATCCCACTGTGGTGTTGAAACAACAGAAGACATGACTTACAATCGCCACTCCATTCGACCGGGGGAATTGAAACTTCTCAAAAAATATTTTGAGAAGTAGAAATGCTATAGTATGTGATTGTATTAGTGATAGTCATACAAAGTGCTGTCAAACTGAAGATGTTAAAGGAAGCCTCCCACAGCCATCTTTTGAAAAAAGCAAGCTAGACACATTCACTCATTCATTCCAAAACACACACCCATTCATAAACGCATTGCATGCGATGGGTTTACAATGCATTATTAAATGCATGTAAAAAGCAGACTCTGTCTTCATCCTGATCAATTCAGGTACACATACTGTACATCACACTTTCTTTATGCTCCATGCATATTCCAGTGGGATCCTTGAGGGTAAACACTCTTCAACCCGTGAATCTGTACCCGAACAAATGTATGTGGCCTGTTGAGTGTGTATGTGGCCTGTTGAGTGTGAGTGTGTATGTGGCCTGTTGAGTGTGTATGTGGCGTGTTGAGTGTGAGTGTGTATGTGGCCTGTTGAGTGTGTATGTGGCGTGTTGAGTGTGCATGTGGCGTGTTGAGTGTGTATGTGGTGTGTTGAGTGTGTATGTGGCGTGTTGAGTGTGAGTGTGTATGTGGTGTGTTGAGTGTGTATGTGGCGTGTTGAGTGTGTATGTGGCGTGTTGAGTGTGAGTGTGTATGTGGCGTGTTGAGTGTGTATGTGGCCTGTTGAGTGTGTATGTGGCCTGTTGAGTGTGTATGTGGCCTGTTGAGTGTGTATGTGGTGTGCTGAGTGTGTATGTGGTGTGTTGAGTGTGCATGTGGCGTGTTGAGTGTGTATGTGGTGTGTTGAGTGTGTATGTGGCGTGTTGAGTGTGTATGTGGCCTGTTGAGTGTGTATGTGGCGTGTTGAGTGTGAGTGTGTATGTGGTGTGTTGAGTGTGTATGTGGTGTGTTGAGTGTGTATGTGGCGTGTTGAGTGTGTATGTGGCCTGTTGAGTGTGTATGTGGCGTGTTGAGTGTGTATGTGGCGTGTTGAGTGTGTATGTGGCGTGTTGAGTGTGTATGTGGCCTGTTGAGTGTGTATGTGGCGTGTTGAGTGTGAGTATGTATGTGGTGTGTTGAGTGTGTATGTGGTGTGTTGAGTGTGTATGTGGTGTGTTGAGTGTGTATGTGGCGTATTGAGTGTGAGTGTGTATGTGGTGTGTTGAGTGTGTATGTGGCGTGTTGAGTGTGTATGTGGAGTGTTGAGTGTGTATGTAGCGTGTTGAGTGTGTATGTGGCCTGTTGAGTGTGTATATGGCGTGTTGAGTGTGAGTATGTATGTGGTGTGTTGAGTGTGTATGTGGTGTGTTGAGTGTGTATGTGGTGTGTTGAGTGTGTATGTGGCGTATTGAGTGTGAGTGTGTATGTGGCGTGTTGAGTGTGTATGTGGTGTGTTGAGTGTGTATGTGGTGTGTTGAGTGTGTATGTGGCCTGTTGAGTGTGAGTATGTATGTGGTGTGTTGAGTGTGTATGTGGCGTGTTGAGTGTGTATGTGGCGTGTTGAGTGTGTATGTGGCGTGTTGAGTGTGTATGTGGCGTGTTGAGTGTGAGTGTGGTGTGTTGAGTGTGTATGTGGCGTGTTGAGTGTGTATGTGGTGTGTTTAGTGTGTATGTGGCGTGTTGAGTGTGTATGTAGCGTGTTAAGTGTGTATGTGGCGTGTTGAGTGTGTATGTAGCGTGTTAAGTGTGTATGTGGCGTGTTGAGCGTGTATGTAGCGTGTTAAGTGTGTATGTGGCGTGTTGAGTGTGTATGTAGCGTGTTAAGTGTGTATGTGGCGTGTTGAGTGTGTATGTAGCGTGTTAAGTGTGTATGTGGCGTGTTGAGTGTGTATGTGGCGTGTTAAGTGTGTATGTGTATAGTCTCCGTTTTAGCAGAAGTGCCTGAAACTTCAGCATCCAAGCTACAGCTCTTTTGAGTCTGTTCCAGTTTGAGTAATACTCAATAAGTTTGCTTAGCGGGCTCTTTGCTTCTACAATCAAACTGTTCACAAGTGTTTCTTTTTTCACCTCGGGATCATTTGACTCGTTCCAAGGACCAGGATCTGCTTTGCTTTTAGGATGAATGGTGCCAGGAATCCTAAGGGATCATAAATAGAGCTGACGACTGATAGGATCCCCCGACGCGTCAGGGGTCTGTCCTGGAGAGCGACACGGAATACGAAGGTGTCCTTTTCAATGTTCCATTGAATTCCTAGAGCTCTCTCTAGTGGCAGCTTCTCTCTGTCCAGGTCCAGTTCTTTGATCTGCTTTGCCTTGTACTCATCGGGAATGGAAGAGAGCACAGAGCGGCTGTTGCAAATCCACTTTGTGAGCTTGAATCCACCCTGAGAGCAGAGGTCACTGAGGTCTTTGCAGAGGGTAATGGCCTGGTCCTCTGTTGCTACAGATTTAAGACAATCATCTACGTAAAAGTTGCATTTGATGGTCCTGCTCACCTCTTCAGCATAGCCGTGACCATGGTCATCTGCAGTCTTGCGCAGTGCTAAGTTGGCACATGATGGAGAGGATACTGCTCCGAATAGGTGGACTGTCATCCGGTACTCCTCGAGATTCTTCGACGTGTCTCCGTCTGGCCACCACAGCAATCTCAACAGGTCTCGGTCATCCTCATGGACACGGACTTGGTGAAACATCCCTTCTATGTCTGCCATCATAGCAATGGGTTCTTGGCGGAACCTTTGCAGAACGGCGAGGAGAGGATTCGTCAGGTCAGGTCCTTGAAGTAGTTTGTCATTGAGGGATTCTTGTTGGAATGTCGATGAACAATCAAATACCACTCTTAGGGTTTTCTTCCTTTTGTGATACACTGCATGATGTGGGATGTACCACACTTTTCCATCTTGCCTCTGAAGCCTGTCCTGTGGCACCGTCTCAGCATAGCCTTTCTGGATGACGTCAGTCATAAAGTTCCTGTATTCCAAGGCATAAGTTGGATCGGATTTGAACTTTCTGATCAGGTTCAGGGCTCGTTGCTTGGCAACGTCACGGTTGTTCGGCATCATCACGTCTCGGTCACGCAGTGGAAGTGACATATAGTAATGCCCGTTCTTGAGCACTACTGAGCTTTTGGCACTCTGCATGAACATGTGATCTTCAGCAGACATCTCTTTCTTTTCGTCAAATTTCCTCTCAGGAAAATCATGATTGTACTGCTGTACCAGTAGATCCTTCAACTCTGTCACAGAGATGTGGTTTGCAGTTAATGTCGGCAATCTTGAGGACTCCTCAGCAGTGCAAGAGTTGAGTGGTCCGTTGATCACCCATCCTAACACTGTCTTGACTGCATAAGGTCCGCCGTCTTCGGCATTGATAATCTGCCATGGTTCAAGGGCTCTAGGGGCATTCGCTCCTATAAGAAGGTCAATGTCCGCGTCAATCTTATTCAGCTTGACTTCTTTCAAGTATGGCCAGTTTGAGATGTCCTTCTGAGTTGCAACGTTCTCGTGGGTCACTGGGATGGCATCTTGTGTGTAGACCTTAGGGAGTTCTATGAAGGTGTTCCCTTCCAGGTTGCCTACTTCCAGTCCAGAAAGCTCATAACTTGAGACAGTCTTGATCTGCCCCATCGTCCGTAGGAGAATCTCAGTCTTACGGCCTCTAGCGTTCAACTGTCTTCTCAGTCTCTCCGTACAGAACGTCCCTGAACTGCCTGGATCCAGAAAGGCATAGGTCAGCACGGCCTTGCTTCCCTTTGTGGCTTTTACTTGCACCGGCACAATTGACAGAGCACAGTCCTTGCCGGCCCCGGTTACTCCACCAACTTTGAGGGTTACATGACCACTGTTGATGGAGGCCTCCTTCTGTTTTACTGGTTCAATCAGCCTTACTTTGTCTAAATGCAAGATGGTGGGGTGTTTACCTTGACATTTCTCACAGGTCATCCTCCTCTTGCAATCTTTGCTCATGTGTCCTCTCAAAAGACATCCAAAACAGAAGCCTTTGGTTTTAAGGAACTCTACTGTGGCGACATGTGGTTGTGTCTTCAACTTCTGGCAATCCTTCAGGTGATGTTTGCCTTCACAGAATGCACAGATGACACAGGAGTCAGATATGTTTGGATATTTAAATACAGGATCTTTCGAACATGTTCTAATGTTACAATCATCGGTCAACACTGCTACCGTTGTAGCAAAGCTACTGCCCCAGATTAGAGTTAGCATCAGCAACACTTGCAGCCAAGATGGATCGACTGCTGAGGACAGAACTGGAGTTGGAGTTGGAGCCCTCAGCCTTTTGGACAGACAGTGAATCTGTGCTGAAATACATAAAGAATGAGAACAGAAGATTCAAAACCTACGTGGCCAACAGGATTTCAGACATCCGTGAGCTATTGAGTATTGAGGCTTTCCTGAAGTCCAAAAGATGGTTCCAAGGACCAGAGTTTCTTGCTAAACCAGACACTGAATGGCCAAATGTGCTAAAAGATTTTCCACCCATCGAGTCAAATGATCCCGAGGTGAAAAAAGAAACACTTGTGAACAGTTTGATTGTAGAAGCAAAGAGCCCGCTAAGCAAACTTATTGAGTATTACTCAAACTGGAACAGACTCAAAAGAGCTGTAGCTTGGATGCTGAAGTTTCAGGCACTTCTGCTAAAACGGAGACTATGTAGAGTCACTAGAAACACTCAGACTGACTTAAAGAACAAAGCAAAAATAGGACTTAATGTAGAAGACCTGCAGGAGGCGGAAATGTGCATTATTCACTATGAACAAAGAAAAGCCTTCCAGCAGGAAATCGACTCACTCAAGCGAGGACAGCCATGTGCCAAAACCAGCACTCTCCGCAAGCTGGACCCAATCCTGGACCAGGGTATCTTGAGAGTAGGAGGTAGGCTCAACAAAATGGCCTTACCAAGTGAATTAAAGAACCCAGTAATTCTTCCAAAGAACTCGCACACCTCTAGACTGATCCTACAGCAAATCCATCTGCAAGTGGGTCACTCAGGACGAGGTCACATGCTATCCAAGCTGCGAGAAAGATTCTGGCTACCTTGTGCTAATGCCATGGCTAGGAAAACCATCAAAATGTGCATCTTCTGCCGAAGATATCAAGCCAAGGTGGAACAGCAGAAGATGGCAGATTTGCCACAGGACCGCATAACCCCAGATGAACCTCCATTCACCCATGTGGGGGTAGATTACTTTGGGCCTATCGAGGTAAAGCGGGGCCGGTCACAGGTAAAACGCTATGGAGTTATCTTTACTTGTCTTGTTTGCCGAGCAGTGCACCTTGAAGTAGCGAGTTACCTGAACACTGACTCGTGCATCAATGCTTTACGCAGATTCATTTGCCGCAGAGGACCAGTGTCAAGCATCAGATCAGATTGCGGCACCAACTTCATTGGTGCAAACCGTGAGTTACAAGAGGCCTTGAAGGAAATTGATAACTCTAAAATCCAACATGCACTACTCAAGAAAGGAGTGAAGTGGACTTTCAATCCACCTTCTGGAGCACATCATGGAGGAGTGTGGGAAAGGTTAATACGTCTCGTCAAGAAGATTCTTTTTTCTGTTCTGAAAGAACAACTCTTGGATGACGAGGCTCTCCAAACAGCATTGTGTGAAGTTGAGGCCATCATGAATGACCGACCCATCACCACAGTGACTAGTGACCCAAACGACTTGGAACCTCTTACCCCGAACCATCTTCTCCAGCTGAAATCGAAACCAGTCATGCCACCAGGACTCTTCCAGAAAGGAGACTTGTACTCCCAGCGACGATGGAGACAAGTGCAATACATATCAGACCTTTTCTGGCGGAGATGGATTAAGGAATACTTACCGCTCATGCAGGAAAGAATCAAATGGAACAGACCCAGGAGAAACCTAACCACAGGAGACCTGATTGTGATCGTGGACGAAACTGCCCCTAGGAGCTCCTGGCAGCTGGGCAGAGTGGTCAAACCTCTGCCTGGATCAAAAGGTCTTGTGCGAAGTGTCTTAGTGAAGACCAAAGCGAACATTCTTGAACGGCCAGTGAGCAAACTATGCCTACTTATGGAGGCAGAAGATGGAAGCGGAAGATCACAGATAACATGAGTAGTGAATGAAAATATTTACTTAGATTTACACTTTGACTAATGTATTTGGACATTAGATTTAGAACTTTAATTGGCTCCTTTTTGGTAATTGTTCTCCAAGATGGCTAACAATTAGGGGCCGGTTTGTTACAGCCAATTCATCCTTAGTTTTATTTGATTGAAATTTCCTCCCCCTGCTGGCACTTTTACTTTGACTCAGAACTCTTAAATAGGTAGACAGGAAGTGAGGCCGGGAGGTGAGCGTCTTTGTATGGAAACGCTAGCCACAGTCGGGAGCGAAATAGTTTTTTGGCCACACACACACACACACACACACACACACACACATACACATAATTAGAACGAAGTAGAACTAGATAAAACGCGAGAGCAAGAACAGATTAAGTTAGATGCCCTTTTCGTTTACATTTACATTGGAACACGGATACACCTTTTTTGTTGTACTATTTAGAAGGACAGGAGATCCTATTTTCTTTGTAATTAGTTTAAGTTTACTGAACGTGCGTCGGAAATCCCCCTGGCCTGGCTTGCGCGGCGGCTTGAAGAAAGGTGAGACAAGTTGCTGAAATAAAGTCAAAAAACTATTTCGCTCCCGACTGTGGAATCTGCGGGCTGTGACTCATTCATTCCAAAACACACACCCATTCATAAACGCATTGCATGCGATGGGTTTACAATGCATTATTAAATGCATGTAAAAAGCAGACTCTGTCTTCATCCTGATCAATTCAGGTACACATACTGTACATCACACTTTCTTTATGCTCCATGCATATTCCAGTGGGATCCTTGAGGGTAAACACTCTTCAACCCGTGAATCTGTACCCGAACAAATGTATGTGGCCTGTTGAGTGTGAGTGTGTATGTGGCCTGTTGAGTGTGTATGTGGCGTGTTGAGTGTGAGTGTGTATGTGGCCTGTTGAGTGTGTATGTGGCGTGTTGAGTGTGCATGTGGCGTGTTGAGTGTGTATGTGGTGTGTTGAGTGTGTATGTGGCGTGTTGAGTGTGAGTGTGTATGTGGTGTGTTGAGTGTGTATGTGGCGTGTTGAGTGTGTATGTGGCGTGTTGAGTGTGAGTGTGTATGTGGCGTGTTGAGTGTGTATGTGGCCTGTTGAGTGTGTATGTGGCCTGTTGAGTGTGTATGTGGCCTGTTGAGTGTGTATGTGGTGTGCTGAGTGTGTATGTGGTGTGTTGAGTGTGCATGTGGCGTGTTGAGTGTGTATGTGGTGTGTTGAGTGTGTATGTGGCGTGTTGAGTGTGTATGTGGCCTGTTGAGTGTGTATGTGGCGTGTTGAGTGTGAGTGTGTATGTGGTGTGTTGAGTGTGTATGTGGTGTGTTGAGTGTGTATGTGGCGTGTTGAGTGTGTATGTGGCCTGTTGAGTGTGTATGTGGCGTGTTGAGTGTGAGTATGTATGTGGTGTGTTGAGTGTGTATGTGGTGTGTTGAGTGTGTATGTGGTGTGTTGAGTGTGTATGTGGCGTATTGAGTGTGAGTGTGTATGTGGTGTGTTGAGTGTGTATGTGGCGTGTTGAGTGTGTATGTGGAGTGTTGAGTGTGTATGTAGCGTGTTGAGTGTGTATGTGGCCTGTTGAGTGTGTATATGGCGTGTTGAGTGTGAGTATGTATGTGGTGTGTTGAGTGTGTATGTGGTGTGTTGAGTGTGTATGTGGTGTGTTGAGTGTGTATGTGGCGTATTGAGTGTGAGTGTGTATGTGGCGTGTTGAGTGTGTATGTGGTGTGTTGAGTGTGTATGTGGTGTGTTGAGTGTGTATGTGGCCTGTTGAGTGTGAGTATGTATGTGGTGTGTTGAGTGTGTATGTGGCGTGTTGAGTGTGTATGTGGCGTGTTGAGTGTGTATGTGGAGTGTTGAGTGTGTATGTGGTGTGTTGAGTGTGTATGTGGTGTGTTGAGTGTGTATGTGGCGTGTTGAGTGTGTATGTGGCCTGTTGAGTGTGTATGTGGCGTGTTGAGTGTGTATGTAGCGTGTTAAGTGTGTATGTGGCCTGTTGAGTGTGTATGTGGCATGTTGAGTGTGTATGTGGCGTGTTGAGTGTGTATGTGGCATGTTGAGTGTGTATGTGGCATGTTGAGTGTGTATGTGGCCTGTTGAGTGTGTATGTGGCCTGTTGAGTGTGTATGTGGCCTGTTGAGTGTGTATGTGGTGTGCTGAGTGTGTATGTGGTGTGTTGAGTGTGCATGTGGCGTGTTGAGTGTGTATGTGGTGTGTTGAGTGTGTATGTGGCGTGTTGAGTGTGTATGTGGCCTGTTGAGTGTGTATGTGGCGTGTTGAGTGTGAGTGTGTATGTGGTGTGTTGAGTGTGTATGTGGTGTGTTGAGTGTGTATGTGGCGTGTTGAGTGTGTATGTGGCCTGTTGAGTGTGTATGTGGCGTGTTGAGTGTGAGTATGTATGTGGTGTGTTGAGTGTGTATGTGGTGTGTTGAGTGTGTATGTGGTGTGTTGAGTGTGTATGTGGCGTATTGAGTGTGAGTGTGTATGTGGTGTGTTGAGTGTGTATGTGGCGTGTTGAGTGTGTATGTGGAGTGTTGAGTGTGTATGTAGCGTGTTGAGTGTGTATGTGGCCTGTTGAGTGTGTATATGGCGTGTTGAGTGTGAGTATGTATGTGGTGTGTTGAGTGTGTATGTGGTGTGTTGAGTGTGTATGTGGTGTGTTGAGTGTGTATGTGGCGTATTGAGTGTGAGTGTGTATGTGGCGTGTTGAGTGTGTATGTGGTGTGTTGAGTGTGTATGTGGTGTGTTGAGTGTGTATGTGGTGTGTTGAGTGTGTATGTGGCCTGTTGAGTGTGAGTATGTATGTGGTGTGTTGAGTGTGTATGTGGCGTGTTGAGTGTGTATGTGGAGTGTTGAGTGTGTATGTGGTGTGTTGAGTGTGTATGTGGTGTGTTGAGTGTGTATGTGGCGTGTTGAGTGTGTATGTGGCCTGTTGAGTGTGTATGTGGCGTGTTGAGTGTGTATGTAGCGTGTTAAGTGTGTATGTGGCCTGTTGAGTGTGTATGTGGCGTGTTGAGTGTGTATGTGGCGTGTTGAGTGTGTATGTGGCATGTTGAGTGTGTATGTGGCATGTTGAGTGTGTATGTGGAGTGTTGAGTGTGTATGTGGCGTGTTGAGTGTGTATGTGGAGTGTTGAGTGTGTATGTGGTGTGTTGAGTGTGTATGTGGTGTGTTGAGTGTGTATGTGGCCTGTTGAGTGTGTATGTGGCGTGTTGAGTGTGAGTGTGTATGTGGTGTGTTGAGTGTGTATGTGGCGTGTTGAGTGTGTATGTGGAGTGTTGAGTGTGTATGTGGTGTGTTGAGTGTGTATGTGGCGTGTTGAGTGTGTATGTGGCGTGTTGAGTGTGTATGTGGCGTGTTGAGTGTGAGTGTGTATGTGGTGTGTTGAGTGTGTATGTGGCGTGTTGAGTGTGTATGTGGAGTGTTGAGTGTGTATGTGGTGTGTTGAGTGTGTATGTGGCGTGTTGAGTGTGAGTGTGTATGTAGCGTGTTGAGTGTGTATGTGGCGTGTTGAGTGTGTATGTGGAGTGTTGAGTGTGTATGTGGTGTGTTGAGTGTGTATGTGGCCTGTTGAGTGTGTATGTGGCGTGTTGAGTGTGAGTATGTATGTGGTGTGTTGAGTGTGTATGTGGTGTGTTGAGTGTGTATGTGGTGTGTTGAGTGTGTATGTGGCGTGTTGAGTGTGAGTGTGGTGTGTTGAGTGTGTATGTGGCGTGTTGAGTGTGAGTGTGGTGTGTTGAGTGTGTATGTGGCGTGTTGAGTGTGTATGTGGTGTGTTTAGTGTGTATGTGGCGTGTTGAGTGTGTATGTGGTGTGTTGAGTGTGTATGTGGCGTGTTGAGTGTGTATGTGGTGTGTTTAGTGTGTATGTGGCGTGTTGAGTGTGTATGTGGTGTGTTGAGTGTGTATGTGGTGTGTTGAGTTACACGGATATCACGCCAGATGTCAGAGACCAGGACTGGTGGAGGGGATCTGTTATTGCAAAGAACATGCCAGAAAGAAAATAACATACATACACTATATATACAGTATATATATATATATATATATTTATATTGTGACAGCCGGCGTTAGAAGCACACGAGAGGAGAGGGGAGGAACCACAGATATGTCCCTTTAAATTAATATTTTTGCACAATTCAAAACGATGATATGTATCATCTGTCACTATACTGTTGTTTTTATGCTCATTTTTATTGTATATAGTATTTTCTATAGTATTGTTTTAGAAATTCATACTGCTGGAAGGAATGGGGAGTAAGCATTCCATTGTACTTTTGCAAATGGCCAATAAAACATCTTGAATCTTTTCTTGTGCCGAACACCTAAGTAGGTGAGGAAGAGTTGAGAGATTAAGTGAACTGTGCTGGGTGTGGGTCCCCCTGCCCATCGGACTCTTAGTGCTGGAGGAGGACCCTGCTGGGTGTGGGTCCCCCTGCCCATCAGACTCTTAGTGCTGGAGGAGGACCCTGCTGGGTGTGGGTCCCCCTACCTATCAGACTCTTAGTGCTGGAGGAGGACCCTGCTGGGTGTGGGTCCCCCTACCCATCGGACTCTTAGTGCTGGAGGAGGAGGACCCTGCTGGGTGTGGATCCCCCTACCCATCGGACTCTTAGTGCTGGAGGAGGAGGACCCTGCTGGGTGTGGGTCCCCCTACCCATCAGACTCTTAGTGCTGGAGGAGGACCCTGCTGGGTGTGGATCCCCCTACCCATCGGACTCTTAGTGCTGGAGGAGGAGGACCCTGCTGGGTGTGGGTCCCCCTACCCATCAGACTCTTAGTGCTGGAGGAGGACCCTGCTGGGTGTGGGTCCCCCTACCCATCAGACTCTTAGTGCTGGAGGAGGACCCTGCTGGGTGTGGGTCCCCCTACCCATCGGACTCTTAGTGCTGGAGGAGGACCCTGCTGGGTGTGGATCCCCCTGCCCATCAGACTCTTAGTGCTGGAGGAGGAGGACCCTGCTGGGTGTGGGTCCCCCTGCCCATCGGACTCTTAGTGCTGGAGGAGGAGGACCCTGTTTGGTGTGGGTCCCCCTGCCCATTGGACTCTTAGTGCTGGAGGAGGAGGACCCTGCTGGGTGTGGGTCCCCCTACCCATCGGACTCTTAGAGCTGGAGGAGGAGGACCCTGCTGGGTGTGGATCCCCCTACCCATCGGACTCTTAGTGCTGGAGGAGGAGGACCCTGCCAATCAGACTACCGTATCCAGTAATTCCCTGGGACGGTGGAGTGCCCCTGGCTGGTGGACTAACCCCTACCCCCCTCCTTCCCTGGCTGGTGGACTAACCCCTACCCTCTCCTTCCCTGGCTGGTGGACTAACCCATACCCTCTCCTTCCCTGGCTGGTGGACTAACCCCTACCCCTCTCCTTCCCTGGCTGGTGGACTAACCCCTACCCCTCTCCTTCCCCAGAGAATAAAAAAGTGAATTTCTGCTGTGGACATTGATTTCATTATATTCAGTCCTGTGCACACTCCATACCCCTCAAGTACTTCACAATATGTATATATATACTGTATATATATGTATACAGTATATATACATATATATATATACATATACATATATACAGTATATATATATATAGATAGATAGATAGATATATATACTGTGTATATACTGTGTATATACTGTATATATAATATATATACAGTATATATACACAGTATATATACAGTATATATATATGTATATATATAATATATATATAAAGTATATATACAGTATATCTATGTTTGTGTATGTTTTTTGCCAGTTTTCTTAACCTGTTAAAGGGCCCCTATTTTTCCACCAGATGTGTTACTGATTTGGCAGTAACACGTAATATATATATGTATATATACTGTATATATATATTATATATATACAGTATATATACAATATATATATGTATATATACAGTATATATATACAGTATATATATCTATCTATATATAGATAGATATATATATATATCTATCTAGAGATATCTCTATATATATAGAGATATATATATATATTTATAGATATCTATGTTTGTGTATGTATATTGCCAGTTTTCTTAACCTGTTAAAGGGCCCCTATTTTGCCACCAGATGTGTTATTGATTTGGCACTACAAGCCATTTGTAAATCGACCCTATTAGCGACAAGTAGTGGCTGATGGATCGATCCCCGACCAACCTACCCAGTGGACTGTACCAACTGGTGGGTAAGATCAAACTAAGCACATACAAGGGTTTGTTCCATCGTAAACTATGGTATGTATGGATTACTCTGAGGCTGTATTGTGCTCAATGTAAAATCAAACGATAACCCTCATTAAAATACTGCACATACTGCATGTGCTACAATACACTGTGTGTTTACGAGCCATGTCCCACTCTGCTCTACACATGGGAGGAATGGTCCTAAATACCCTGGTTAAAAATACACGGGGTCAAAATGAAACAGGCCTCACCCTTCACTGCACCTGCACACCAATGGAAATGGAACTACATCAACTTTGATCTTTATGCTTTATTAAATAGACTTGCATGTTTCACGCCACGTCACTTGGAAACATACCCTCACCTTCCAGATGTTTACAGAAGCACCGCATTGAACTCAAATTCACAATTCCTTATTTGTATCCGGATCTTGTCTCCATATTGTGTGCTGGTAGGATTATAAAAGCTTTACATACATACTTATATTCAATAAGATAAGATTGTACTTCCCAGCTGGGAAATGTGGGTGTGGCAGCAGAGGAGTACAGTATATGCCCCATCATTGAAACCATACATTATTGATCTTATAATATAGAAATATACATCTTTGATTACATTTATGTGTAGTAGTGGGACATCCTGCACCAGGCGGGGTAGTTCCCTACTGGCATCTCGGGCTCCAGAATAACCCCGGGTCAGGGGACCAGGGTCAGGGGACCAGGGTCAAATTCAATGCTGTTTTAAAACGGCCATGACGATGCCAAAGAATATCCCCAGGGGCCCTCAGTTTGACCTCCATATATTTCCATGAGACACTCATGTGTGTGTGTGTGTGTGAACTATGTTTCTCCCATTAATACTGAAATACAGTTTTCAGACTGCAATTTGTAGCCATCTAATCGTCTGGGTTTCATAATATGGTTCCTTCTGTTCTAGACAATCAGATATGTAGGATACTTTTATTATTAAGTCACTTACTGTTACTTTTTTTCTTTATGGTTCCTAAATCGAGTCTCCAGCCATTCATGAGGTAACGCCCCCTACAGTATCCTCATGCATGTTTGATTCTTCTACAGCAGAACACTATTTTGCTTTCAGTATTTTTCCCAATGAAAACCATTAAGTATTTAGTTCCATGTGGTCGGGGGTCTTTCTCATGGTTGGGTTCTCCGTGGTTCTCAACAGAAGGAAAACAAGCCAGGTTTGCCAAGAAATCTCAATAAAGCATTGGTTTTGTTTTGGCGTGTCGGTGGTATTACCATGAGTGCAAAAGAAAGTAAAAGCAATTATTTGAATAAATAATGTAAATAATACAAAAAATAATGAATGTACAACTTCATCATATTTAGCAAACTTAGCATGTCTGATATAAATATGATGAAGTATGAACACTAATTAATGTTAGTATATACAGAAATCTATAGACACTCAACTATAGACATAGTTGATCTGTGATCCCAGGGGGAGCTGAGTCCCACTGCCATGCCTCCTGTGTTTTGGCACCATGCCAAAGCCTTTATCGACACACTGGGTCCATAACGCTGAGCTCCGGGTGGAGCGACCTGGCCAGGGCGCTAACCATCTAACCAATACCCTCTTCTACTGAGCAAGGTCTGACGTCTCTCTCTCAACACACTGTCCGATGCGTCTTCACTGTCCTGCCCATAACAGGGCAGCTCATGACTAAACAATGGTTCACTGTACCGTACATACATGCACCATACAGGGGGATGTATGTCTCTGAGCAGAGTGGAACAGAGTGTGTGTGTGCATTACAGCCTGAAACAGTGTTAGATCTCAAATCACACTTGTGTGTGAACAGAATAGCAAAGGCTTTAAAAGGGCAAAATGTTTAACCTTTGTGGAGCATGAGAAAGGGCCCCCCCGGGCTATCAGAACTTCACAATACAAGTTGTGTGTGTGTGTGTGTGTGTGTGTGTGTGTGTGTGTGTGTGTGTGTGTGTGTGTGTGTGTGTGTGTGTGTGTGTGTGTGTGTGTGTGTGTGTGTGTGTGTGTGTGTGTGTGTGTGTGTGTGTGTGTGTATGTGTGTGTTTGTGTCTGGACTCCTGATCGATGTTGTGGGGGGTGAGTTTAGGGTGAGGGGGTCAGGGTTCAACGTGAAACAAGCGTTCTTATACACCGACAGGATATCAATTATATCAAATGAACACACCGCCTAACAAACACGCACAAGCAAGAAAGAATATAAACACACACACACGCACACACCACACACACACACACTCACACACTCACAGTAAATCAGGCAGGCTTGTTTCCCTCCCTGACAGTTTGTTCATCTCGCTCAAATACCGAACACAAACCACCACCCTGCACCTCCCTTGTCCAGCGTCCAAAAGCCTGCTCACCGTAACCCCAGTGGAACGCTGTCCTGGATAAGACCAGCGTGGTACCACCCAGCCCAGCGCCATGACACACACACACTGCCTGAACCACAACAACAAACCAACAGAACCTCAGCTCAGGAGGTTACACCTCCCTGGGACCACGTCTTCAGACGGGGCGTGTGTGTGTGTGTGTGTGTGTGTTCTTCATGTTTACATGGTTGTGCTTTGGTACAATTCGGTAACCTGGACCTCTCTTCAACACCCCCCCCCCCCCCCCCATGACCAAGACAGGAACACTCCAATCCATCTCCACACCGCTGGGTGGGTGAAGGAGGGGTCAGTAACCCATGGGGGGAAACTAACGGGACAGAGGACTAATAAAGGCCAGGTCAACACACGGGGGTAAGAGTTAACGCCAGTCCAATAAAGGAGATGGAGTGAGAATGAAAACAACAGGCTCTCCGTAGCGCCGTCTGATTCATGGGCTGCTGCTTAACAAGGCGGCCGCCCTTCTCTCTCTCTGTCGGGCGGTCGGGCCTCGCTTCCAGCAGGCGTCATTAGAGAGAGAACCTGGATGGCGTGAAGCTGGGCGCTTAATGAGGGGAGGGTGAGCAGGACTGTGGTCTGTGTTGGAGCTGGAGGGAGTTGGTAAGGGGGAGTGTGTGTGTGTGTGTGTGTGTGTGTGTGTGTGTGTGTGTGTGTGTGTGTGTGTGTGTGTGTGTGTGTGTGTGTGTGTGTGTGTGTGTGTGTGTGTGTGTGTGTGTGTGTGTGTGTGTGTGTGTAAGAGAGAGAGAGAGTTGAGGCTTAAAGTATTATATCGTCATTGATTATACCGCAAGACATTATGGGGAAAATATCAAAATATTGTGAAAAAACTAAAAGCTTGTGTTAGTAAAAGGTGAGTGAGGGTCACCGGATACGACGAGCAGCAAACTATGACATCAGCCGTCTATGTTGACCACATCTTTTCCTGCTGCTTTGAACCAAAACACAAACACACACACACACACACACACACACATACAAACACACACACACACAAACACACACACACACACAAACACACACACACACTTTGCTAAATTGTGTATAAAGTTCCCGTGGCAGCCATGAGACGTTTACTGTAGATAGTGTACTTTAAGGCCCACGCCCACACACACATAAACAGACACACCGACACACACCGCACGCACACACACACCGCACGCACACACGCACACACACCTAACGCACACACACACACACACACACACACACACACACATACACACGCACACACACACACACATGCACACACGTGCACACACACACACATACACACACACACACACACACACACGCACACACACACACACACACACTTACTGCAGTTCTGAACGATTTTTGCCCCCCCAAGGTGTGTTAACTCAAATGAGTGTTTGGTTCTGATCGGTTCTTCTGACCCAGACCATCTTCTGCGGGTTTCACTTCCGGTTTCACACTAATTAAATGACGGCCGTTATGTTTTCATGTATATTTATTTTATTTATTCTACAAGCGAAAAAAAAAATACTAGTTTTGCGTTTTTCATTTTTGGTTATTTAATTGAAAAATTCCATAATCCCGTTTTGTTTAGGTTTTTGTTTTGTTTATGAAGGAAAACTTCCAATACCAAAAAGTATTATAGTAGAGTAAGTCGTGTGTGGTTCATAAGGGACTATAGGTTCCAGGATCATATTCACCATATATCCTATTGGCAGATTAAAGTTATTTTTTAAATTAAATATGGTTCGACAATGGAATTAATATTAACATTAATTAATGAATGAATGTTATCTCTCAGATAAAGCTGCAGGAGCCTGAATGCAATGCAACCTGCAGTGAGGACATCTGATCTAGTGATGGGAATTCCGGCTCTTTTGAGTGAGCCGGCTCATTTGGCTCGGCTCACCAAGAAGAGCCGGCTCTTTCGGCTCCCAAACGGCTCTTCTATTTGACCACATATACCTTTTATTTACATGAAAGTGGTGGTTCTTGATGTCCAGCAATCAGTGGCAAACTGCAGTAGCTTCCTTAACCCTGGCCTGCAGTGAAGCACGCTCTCTATCATACAGTCTCAGAATGGGTTTTTTGAGAGTGTTTTCCTGCTTGGAGGAACATTGGATTGAGAGCCTGTGTGAAGCTTCGGAATCCCTTGTCCTCCACAATGGAAAATGGTTGGAAATCACTTGCAATAATTTTGGCCTATTCTTCATCCACTATGTTCTGTCTAGCTGGGGTCATTCATTGCCTTTGCCATTGCCATTCATTGTATATACATTGTCTTATTGAGGTCTGTGTAGCTGTTGGTGTTTGGGTACCTGACGCATGGGGGGTAGATCCTGTAGCTGCAGCAGCAACAGGTGGAGTAGACACACAGAAGCAGAAGCAGGCAGTCTGACCTGCCTTTTTTTCTTCCAACTGAACTGTTGGATGCACAGTTCTCAAGTGCCTGTGGAGGTGGTTTGTGGACCCTGCTCTATATGAGAGCTTCATGTTGCAAATTCTGCATTCTGCCTTTGTGTTTGCACAATTGTTAAAATGCAGCCAAATGCTGCTTCTTTTCCTACTTTCACTTATCTTATTTGCGCGACGCAAACTGACACTTCCCCGTGTGAAGTGTCACCTCTCCCTCTGTTCAGCTATCAGCACTGAGCACACGCCGCCCCTCCTCCTTATCTATCCTCACGTGATGCACAGCATGACATGCAGTCATGACAGTGACATTCAGTCACTGCATGTACGCGGAGCACCCGTAAAAAAATAAATAACGCGAGCCGGCTCCCGTCGTTCACTAAAAAGAGCCGGCTCTTTGAGCCGGCTCGTTCGCGACCGACACATCACTAATCTGATCTACTCTCATGGGATTTAAACAGCCTCATCATTACATGTATTGACAATACGTTTAGCCCTACGTCATGTATTGCTGCACATGCATTGATGCCTTGACGTGAACACGACGTGTTGTACAGCGTGACGTACAACGAGCCTTGAATGAATGAATGAATTGATCCAGTTGCTTTCCTTGCAGGAAGGCTGAGCGGTGATCTGATCTGGGCTGCAGACTAGTCCACAGTGCATGGCGTGGATCCACGGGTTCGTGCTTCGGGTTCGAACACACATCAATACACACACACACACACACACACACACACACACACACACACACACACACACACACACACCACACACACACACACACACACACACACACACACACACACACACACACACACACACACACAGCGACTCTCCGTAGGCCGGCGCGGTCATTGCGTTACGATCGACGCACCACAGATTATTCGCCAAATAGTTAAATGCATTGAACTCAATGTGATCGGAGGGTTTTCATTCTCAAATAACGTACGTTCATTCCCGTCCTAATGCGACACGATTATCGCAGTACAACGGCATGCAGTGATCAATAATCAGTGACCAGTGATCAATAATCAGTGACCAGTGACCAGACGCGGATCATTTTAAGTTCCACTGTACATCGAGAGGAACCACGGGGGGGCCATCAAACACACAGCGTCCACAACGTCTCCATCCATTGATGATGTGGTGTCGGGTCGGGTCATGAAGAAGGCTGCCTTCCTTACCTGGTGGTGTTATGGCTGACCAACCAATCCGATCGAAGGGTGGCTGGAAGTCGGACGGCAATCCAACACGAAGTTAGCTGATCACTGCTGGACGAGAGGGACGCGACGGCTCTCCGAGCCCACTGAGAGAGAGAGAGAGAGAGAGAGAGAGAGAGAGGGAGAGAGGGAGGGAAGACACACACACACACACACACTAGTGATGTGTCGGTCGCGAACGAGCCGGCTCAAAGAGCCGGCTCTTTTTAGTGAACGACGGGAGCCGGCTCGCACCCGCGAACGAGCCGTTATTTATTTTTTTACGGGTGCTCCGCGTACATGCAGTGACTGAATGTCACTGTCATGACTGCATGTCATGCTGTGCATCACGTGAGGATAGATAAGGAGGAGGGGCGGCGTGTGCTCAGTGCTGATAGCTGAACAGAGGGAGGGGTGACACTTCACACGGGGAAGGGTCAGTTTGCGTCGCGCAAATAAGATAAGTGAAAGTAGGAAAAGAAGCAGCATTTGGCTGCATTTTAACAATTGTGCAAACACAAAGGCAGAATGCAGAATTTGCAACATGAAGCTCTCATATAGAGCAGGGTCCACAAACCACCTCCACAGGCACTTGAGAACTGTGCATCCAACAGTTCAGTTGGAAGAAAAAAAGGCAGGTCAGACTGCCTGCTTCTGCTTCTGTGTGTCTACTCCACCTGTTGTTGCTGCAGCTACAGGATCTACCCCCCATGCATCAGGTACCCAAAAACCAACAGCTACACAGACCTCAATAAGCCAATGTATATACAATGAATGGCAATGGCAAAGGCAATGAATGACCCCAGCTAGACAGAACATAGTGGATGAAGAATAGGCCAAAATTATTGCAAGTGATTTCCAACCATTTTCCATTGTGGAGGACAAGGGATTCCGAAGCTTCACACAGGCTCTCAATCCAATGTTCCTCCAAGCAGGAAAACACTCTCAAAAACCCATTCCGAGACTGTATGATAGAGAGCGTGCTTCACTGCAGGCCAGGGTTAAGGAAGCTACTGCAGTTTGCCACTGATTGCTGGACATCAAGAACCACCACTTTCATGTAAATAAAAGGTATATGTGGTCAAATAGAAGAGCCGTTTGGGAGCCGAAAGAGCCGGCTCTTCTTGGTGAGCCGAGCCAAATGAGCCGGCTCACTCAAAAGAGCCGGAATTCCCATCACTAACACACACACACACACACACACACACTGGTGGTGGTGTCAACCCACAGCCTCCTGTTACATCACGATCACACACCCCCCCCCCCCACACACACACACACACACAAACACACACACATATACACACATGCAAACACACACACATATACATATACACACATGCAAACACACACACATATACACACATATACACACGTGCAAACACACACACACACACATACACACACACACACACACACACACACACACACACACACACACACACACACACACACACACACACACACACACACACACACACACACACACACAATGCAGTAATACTGCCCTCCTATGTTTATAGTTGGATAGTACATGAAACCCAGGAACAAGTTACCTATCAAAACAACACACACTACATGTATGAGAGGTTAAAACATCCCAGCTGACATGTTGACTGATTGTGAATTGATCAAACACACATCTCAGCAATGTTTATGAACATACATTCTGTCCTTCATGGTATTCAATTGCTGTATGTAATCAACTACATTTATTTTTTAAAGATGCAAATTCACACTTCCATGTTGTAATTCAAATAGTCTATACATTATATTTTAAAAAGTCTACTTCAAGATTCAAGAGACAAGATTCAAGAGACTTTATTTATCCCGAGGGAAATGAAGGAAGTGTTGTTTAGGAACACTGTTGTTTACCAACTTTTAACATTATATACTTATATACTATAACAATCTTATATAGACTAAAAGGACCCCTATTATACCACCAAGCGTGAAAGTGATTTCTAAATTGTCATTGACATAGTGACATCACACAGTGGGAGTCTACCAGCCTACCCAGTGGACTGTACCAACTGGTAGGATAGATAGATCAGTCTACCAGTCTACCAGTGGACTGTACCAACTGGTAGAATATATAGATCAGTCTACCAGTCTACCAGTGGACTGTACCAACTGGTAGAATAGATAGATCAGTCTACCAGTCTACCAGTGGATTGTACCAACTGGTAGAATAGATAGATCAGTCTACCAGCCTACCCAGTGGACTGTACCAACTGGTAGGATAGATAGATCAGTCTACCAGCCTACCCAGTGGACTGTACCAACTGGTAGGATAGATAGATCAGTCTACCAGTCTACCAGTGGATTGTACCAACTGGTAGAATAGATAGATCAGTCTACCAGCCTACCCAGTGGACTGTACCAACTGGTAGGATAGATAGATCAGTCTACCAGCCTACCCAGTGGACTGTACCAACTGGTAGGATAGATAGATCAGTCTACCAGTCTACCAGTGGATTGTACCAACTGGTAGAATAGATAGATCAGTCTACCAGCCTACCCAGTGGACTGTACCAACTGATAGGATAGATAGATCAGTCTACTGGCCTACCCAGTGGACTGTACCAACTGGTAGGATAGATAGATCAGTCTACCAGTCTACCAGTGGACTGTACCAACTGGTAGAATAGATAGATCAGTCTACCAGTCTACCAGTGGACTGTACCAACTGGTAGAATAGATAGATCAGTCTACCAGTCTACCAGTGGACTGTACCAACTGGCGGGATAGATAGATCAGTCTACCAGCCTACCCAGTGGACTGTACCAACTGGTAGAATAGATAGATCAGTCTACCCAGTGGACTGTACCAACTGGCGGGATAGATAGATCAGTCTACCAGCCTACCCAGTGGACTGTACCAACTGGTAGAATAGATAGATCAGTCTACCCAGTGGACTGTACCAACTGGTAGAATAGATAGATCAGTCTACCAGCCTACCCAGTGTAGGATAGATAGATCAGTCTATCCAGCCTACCCAGTGGATCGTACCAACTGGTAGGATAGATAAATCAGTCAACCAGCCTACCCAGTGGACTGTACCAACTGGTAGGATAGATAGACCAGTCTACCAGCCTACCCAGTGGACTGTACCAACTAGTACAATAGATAGATCAGTCTACCAGCATACCCAGTGGACTGTACCAACTGGTAGGATAGATAGATCAGTCTACCAGCCCACCAGTGGACTGTACCAACTAGTAGGATAGATCGATCAGTCTACCAGCCTACCCAGTGGACTGTACCAACTGGTGGGATAGATAGATCAGTCTACCAGCCTACCAGTGGACTGTACCAACTAGTAGGATAGATAGATCAGTCTACCAGGTACGAAATTGTGTTATTCATCTTGTCAATATGAATACTTGTGAACTGCTGTATTTATATGTTTGCGTACCCCAGTGTTATGCTATTGTCTGCTTCAACTAATGTACACCTTGTAAGTCGCTTTGGATAAAAGCGTCTGCCAAATGCCCTAAATGTAAATGTAAATGTACCAGCCTACCCAGTGGACTGTACCAACTAGTAGGATAGATAGATCAGTCTACCAGCCTACAAGTGGACTGTACCAACTAGTAGGATAGATAGATCAGTCTACCAGCCTACCAGTGGACTGTACCAACTAGTAGGCCCGAAGCAACAACCACTATTTGAAGACGCCACTGTGGTTTGAGGGCTCCACCATCGCCAAAAGCTCTTGTGTTAAGCATTTTTTTTGACCCAATGCTATCTATTGATCAACATATAAAATGTAGGACCAGAACTGCATTCTTTAATTGTAGAAACATTGCTAGAATACGACCAATGCTGTCTGCCGCGGATGCAGAGATGCCCATCCAGGCGTTTATATCGTCTAGACTACATGACTGTGATGCACTGTTCTCTGGTTACCCAACTCCTCCAGCTTGTGCAGAACGCTGCTGCTAGACTTTTGACTCGGACCAGAAAGTTGGACCACATTACTCCAATCCTGTCCTCGCTCCACTGGCTTCCAGTTAATGCGAGAACAGATTTCAAGGTGCTACTACTTACTTAAAAATAATAAATCCTACACAGATTTGCACTCTCATACCTGAAGGACCTTATTGTTCCCCTGGTCTTCAGGAGTCGGCCTTCAGTCCCAAAAGTTAGAAAGAAATCAGCAGGGAATAGAGCGTTCTCCTACCAAGCGCCCTATTTGTGGAACAGTCTGCCACCTGGAATCAGGGAAGCAGAAAACTTAAAACCTACCTTTTTACATTGTTGTTTGGCAGCTAGAAGTGCTCTGGAGCTACAGCTAAATGTACCTGTTAGCCAGCACTAGCTGCTGACGATAGGTACTAGACTAGGAGGTTCTCTATATGGTCCATCTCATCATCAGACTGATAGGTACTAGACTAGAGGTTCTCCACATGTTCCATGTCCACCCTACCCCATCTAACCATACCGCAGTCTGCTTCTGTTCTCCAGTGTGCCTCTGTGATCTCCACCTGAAGGATACCGGCCAGCACCACACAATAATTATATTCTCATTTTACTATTTGTACTCTTAGGTTTTCTTGTAAATGAACATGTACATATGCCTGTACATATGTCACTTATGGCACCCATGTCACTCCAGAACCCTCCCTGGAAGGAGGGTTCTGCGTTCCTTCTCTAGATTTCTTCCTCCATTCTTTCTTGCCCTTAAGGGGGCTAGGGTTTGGGGGCGGGGCTAAGGGGGCTAGGGTTAGGGGGCGGGGCAAAGGGAGGCAGGGTTAGGGGGTGTGGTCAACCTGTGAAGCCCTTTGAGACTGGAGCTGGGATTAAGGGCTAGACTAATACAATAGACATGACTTGTGTACCAACTAGTACTATAGACTAGTACCAACTAGTACTATAGACTAGTACCAACTAGTACTATAGACTAGTACCAACTAGTCTTTGTCTGGTATCTAGTAGTAGATTACATAGTGATGGTGAACATGATGGTATTATTCAATATTTCCGAATAATGTTCGGTGTTCTCATTGTTACAAATAAATTGCTAATGAAATAATCGAGCCATCGTTCGAAAAACAATAAGGATTAGAAACAACTGAAAAGACAATATTTTAAAGTGACATTTAATGTACACCATTATTTTCATGATCCCTAAAAAGATTTCTTGGCAAATTGCTGAAACACATTGAGAAAAGTGCTTTGAGAAAACGTACCTGTAGAGCATGAGATAGAAAAAACATATTTGTTTTATTGTCAAAATCTGTTTCATATGTATAAGGTATTGAATGGAAGCAAAGAGTAAAATGGCTGTTCACTACAAGCAAATACAAAGCTTAATGTGCTGAACAACAGCTTTTAAAAAGAAGAAATAAGCATAACATATCAGAGGGATGTCTCCTCTACACACTTACCCAATGTCTTGTCACGATAATGTCAACAAGTATATTAATATACATGTCAGTAATAGTCTTGGCCGTGTGAGTATACGGTAATTGTCCACTTGGCTAAATTGCCAGGAGGGAAAATAGGCTCCGCCCATTAACTGGGCTTAATAGGATAGAAGGAAATCAATGGCCTAAAATGACATGAGATTAATTTTCTGATGCTTATTGCACACCTTGATAACCCTTCCATAACATAAACAGCACATTATGGATCTCTGTTTTCCATTGCTTTAATACAAAGATGATGTTTTAATTCAGTTCACACTGCAAGATAATAATTTGAAGACAAATATAAAAAGGGCATAAATAAGAGTGAATTCAACCAAGAGCGGGACGGATCTTTCTTTGTTTTCTCAAGCCTCACGCAAAACAATGTTCATGTTTTTCTTCCTTATTCGGATCATCTTTGACTTTGCATCTGCGAAAAGACACAAATCACAACAAATTACTTATTTATTCACTTAATTGACTATGAAATGAATCAAATGCATTATGACTATCAAGCAGAACAACAGAACAACCACGTCTGAAGTTCTGTTAAAGTGTGCTCAACGGCGCCCTCTAGCGGCACATACTTATAATAACACTTTAGTATTTAAAGGCTTTAATGTTGATCTTGGGGAGAAGATGTAGGAACACGTCGGCCTAAACAACTCACAGTATGATCACAGCTAAATAAATACTGACTAAACTAAAAGGGCCCCTATGTGAGAAAGACCTATGTATTTCGTTTATTAATTCAATAATTACATATGTATAACATTGAATTCCCTGAGTTAAATTGCCCCTGGTTGTGTATTTGCCAAAATGTGCATATGTACGAAATAACTTTATTTTAGATTTATCCATAAAGTACACATTTTATTAAATATGTCGCTTTTAATTGCCAATGTATAAACAGGTTGTAATTTAACTTTAAAAATGGGACCTTGCCTGACACCAATGAGTCCATTGCATAGAACAGCCTGTGGACTGACTTACACTCTATGTATATTAAATATATCAATATTTACATGTGAATAAACCCCTTTATGACTACTAGCAGTACAGCGCTGTGCGGCAGAACTCACGGCGGAGGTTCATGCAGACCCTCATGCACTGTCTTCGGTTCGCAAAGTTGTTCTGGTTCCCCCCGCAGCCGCCGTAGTGGAACATTCCACACTTCTGGGTCAGGGCACTGAAGGAGAAGCGGCGTTCCAGGGCCTGGCAGGGCCCCTCCACACTGGAAAGCCGGCAGAAGCTGGGGGCCACGAAACCTGCAGGGTTTGGACATTATTCAATTACATTACACTACATTACATTACATTACATTACATTACAGTCATTTAGCAGACGCTTTTATCCAAAGTGACTTACAATAGTGTGTGTCACCAAAGGAAGGTGAGAGAACAACTCGTCACCAGAAGTCAAAAGAGCATTTCATTTCTAACAAGTCTCCAAGAACTGAACCAGAGCTCAGGTAGAAGGACAGGAAGTTCAGGTACATAAATGTGCATTTGAGTTTGGAGTAGCTATGGTATAGTGAGAAAAGCTAGTTAAAATTGTATTTGTATACATTTTTGTGTGATTAAATATAACCAGACACTTATAATCACCTGGTTATATTTGACATATAACCTACAGTATATACACACCAAATTCATGTGAATGCATATATGTAACGGACCCCAGCAGGTGGCGCTGTGCAGTGGTAAACCTCATCCCTGACACCTAAATAGATGTAGCGATGAAGCTAGCGCCCGTGGGTTTGAGCTTCTCACGTTAGAACGTCGTCTCTCATGCCGGAGGTCGTCAGTTCGAGCCCAGTGCGGGACGCTGACTGTTACATAAACATGAGGCAGCTTGCTTATGTTCAGCTTTTGCACACCATAGGAGCTCTTCTGTGGGCCTTCTGTTTCTTCCCAAGACTTGGGCAGGTTTTTCTTGGCCTTTAGAGGGCCGAGGGTCAGGGGGATGTTTAACTACACACATTCAGCTATAACTAAATGTGTTTAACAATATGTTTTACTACATATTGTTGACGGAAGGCTGAAGGTAGAGCTCAAATACTGGGGATTGAACCGAATAACTTTCAGCTTGGCGTCACCAAACGATCTCACCTCTTTCTGATATTATTATTATTATTATTATCATTATTATTATATCATCTGCTGCTTTGTCTACACACATTAAATGCCAGTATTAGACAACACACACACACGCACACACACACGCACACACACACACACACACACACACACACACACACACACACACACACACACACACACACACACACACACACACACACACACACACACATTTACTCATGCATATTGACACATACAACATATTGTAAATAAATAAAGTATCTGAGTGATAATAACACCAAGCTATAAGATGAATTCCAAACAGCCTAATTGACAACACAGTGAAATAATCCTATTCCTGTCAGAAGGCCAGTAGCCATAGGGAACATCAACATCTCTATTTATACCCAACTTCTCATATTAAACCCAAGCCTTTAACTTTGGCCACACAATCCTGGACAGGAATAGAATATTGGAGCAAAGCGTGTGTTCAACAAGCAATTTCTAAAGCGTCAAGTTCCAATAAAGTAAAAAAGTGCTCATGATTCAAAGATGTACTCATTATGAGTATGCTGTGTTTCTATAGACACTCTGTAGGCTTGGTATTATTAAATGGTAAATGGTAAATGGACTGCATTTACATAGTGCTCCATCCATAGCGCTTTACATTCCCCCATACGACCACTCGACCTGCTGAGCTACTGCTTGTGGACATATGCAGTGAGTGAGAAATACCACCAGGTGTCAGTGTTGAGTTGAGGGTCAGGATACACGCGGTAAGGAGTGGACTTAATATGAAGGAACATTTGCTGTGTGTCTACTTTTAGTCTGGCTGGAAACTCATTTGAATGCATTCAAGTGAGGGACGATTTTACTCAAAATAAACTCTGAGTATACAATATTGAGTAAGGGTGTACTATCCATCATCTTATCATCATCTCTTATCCATCATATATATTGTTATATCTGTCATTTCTGCTGCGTGATAGAATATTCAAGACAAACAAAAACAATGCTAAAATAACACACAAGACCCCTTGGCAACCTAGAGAGAGAGAGAGAGAGAGAGAGAGGGAGAGAGAGAGAGAGAGAGAGAGAGAGAGAGAGAGAGAGAGAGAGAGAGAGAGAGAGAGAGAGAGAGGGAGGGAGAGAGAGAGAGAGAGAGAGAGAGAGAGAGAGAGAGAGAGAGAGAGAGAGAGAGAGAGAGAGAGAGAGAGAGAGAGAGAGAGAGAGAGAGAGAGAGAGAGACATAGAGAGAGAGAGGGGGTGAGAGAGAGAGAGAGAGAGAGAGAGAGAGAGAGAGAGAGAGAGAGAGAGAGAGAGAGAGAGAGGGGGGGTAGATGAGCTACGAGGACAATTTGATTGGTGCAGAGACCGCGACTGCCCTTTGACCTCATCCCATCTTCCCACCCAGGATATATTCACCTGCTTCATCAAAACAGGGATTTCACTCACTAAAACCATCTGTCCCTATTGTGTGTATGTATGTATGTATATGTCTGTCTATCTGTCTTCATTATGATCCAGATACATGTCCCTACCACGTTCCCTCCTTAGAACCCCCTGGTGACTGAGCCCTTCAGTCAGCCATGGGCCTCTCCTCTCATCGCTCAGGTTTGCTGAATCGGTTGACCATGTTAAAAGGCAGCTAAAGATGTACCTGTTTAGGCATTAGGATAACTCTGTTTTAGTGTCTTCTTTCATGGTTTTTGTTGTGTGTCTATTGTTGTACTAGGTTGTTTATCGTTGTTCCACGTCTTTTACTGTGTATTGTGCCCACCTGTTTTGTTCTGTGTATTTAACTTTTAACCTGCTTCTGTACACAGCACTTTGTGACTCTTGAAAAGCGCTTTATAAATACATTTGACTTACTAACTTACTTTTACGTGACACCCAGTAGAGGGTTAGGCATCTTGCTAGAGAGGGTAGAGAGGGTTAGATGTGGACCCTGTGGACTGTGGAGGTGGGGATGGAACCCACTAGTTGTACCAGTAGACGACACTATCATTCCCCTCTATTTATTATATTATATTATATTATTTATTCTATATGTATTGCTTGATCAGCAGAAGACAGATGAAGGCGTTGCATCTATTTAGAAATCCCCATAAGTTGACCCAAACCGACGACTAGGGAGGTTTTAGACAGACTGACGTGTAGAACCAATAGGTTTTATTCAGTGAAACACAAGATGGTTGCTTATGTTGACGTATTCTACATCCTACTCACTAGTACCGATTGTTTTAGGATTCTTTAGACTTTCCATTCTTTCTACTCTCTCTATTTTGTAAAATACAAAGAAGCTTCATCTTTGTATTTGCAACGGTTACTAACAATCATTGTGTCAGTTTTTTTTGTATTCATTGCAATGATATATATTTGTTATACTCTGCTAATATTTAATGTTTTCAGTTCATCACAAAAAGCTTACCATTCTTTCCCGGAGGATGTATGTCCGATGCGTTGGTAGGTTCTGGGTCATGGACTTCTGTTACTGGTGCTTTGGTCGTTTTGACTGTAGAAAAACACCAAGATGACTATGATGGTTATAATGTTTGACTCATGGCTATAGCCTGCCAGTGTTAAGGAACTCAGCCTATAGCTTTCTGCAACTACATGGGCCACAGAAAAAACCCAGTGCCTTGGATAACCAGGAGAAGACTATTTGTCTACTGATCTACATCTCCTCTACTGCTCCCTATATGAAGGACTTCATCTCCTCTACTGCTCCCTATATGAAGGACTTCATCTCCTCTACTGCTCCCTATATGAAGGACTTCATCTCCTCTACTGCTCCCTATATGAAGGTCTTCATCTCCTCTACTGCTCCCTATATGTTAGGTTATTACACGTTATCACATCTTAGGTGTACCGTTATGCTTGCTCAGGTGATCTATCATCGCCAAACATTTCATACAAGTTTTATATTGAATTAACATTTGTTTATTTATATTTACTTTGTTTGTCTTCACCGCGGTGTTACCAGAGTGGAAAAGTTGTTACATTCTTGAATGAATCTTCTAATTAAACAAGATCGATTTATCCCTGATGAATGATGGTCTTTAATACACCTTACGTTCAACGTCCATGAGGAATGGCCCATTTTGGTCACACTCGAGTGGCTTTGTGGTCATTTCGGTTGACAACTTCACTATCTTAATGACTTCAGAAAGTCCCGCCGTAGTTTGGCATGATGACGGGTTTTTTTGGCGCCTGAAAACCATTTAAATGCTAAAGCAGGCTGGAGTGCCATTTCATGGTTGGCAAAAAAAAAATCCATCAAAAATTAATTCCTAAGGTGCCAGTATTCTGGATCACGTTTTTCTGGCATTTTCCTGTTTGAATGTAAAGCAATGAAACAGTGTCTGCTTACAGCACTTCATTCATTCAGCATTATGTGTCTTTTTTATCATTTTCTTTATAAATTCAGTCTTACGCGTTTTGTAGACCAAAAATAATGACTTCTCTTTTCTCTTTTGATTACAGCCTTGGTCATTAACTGCTCACATTGCGCACCAATGAAAGATTTTCAGCATCAAAGCTCAGAAGATGTCAACACGTGTTTTTTTCTGGTTGAGAATGTGAGTCATTAAGTGTGTTAACTCGATGTTTAACTGCCATGATGAGTTTCAGTGAGCACATGTGTTTGACTTCAGTCAGTCAGGGCATACCATTTCACACCTGCCCACGTACATACTACTGTGCTGTAGGCTATGTACCATGTCACATTGTATACTGTGTAATATTTTTCACTATTGGGTCATTAAAATGAACACCTTTCTAAATCAGATACATCATTAAGGAGCATTAGGGCATCGTGCATCATGGAGGCCTTCAGGTTAGGCTTCAAACCCGGTAACTTTCGGTTGAGAGTGGAACACCCCAGCTGCGCAGTACACTGCCATGTTACCAAATGGGTTCATTGTGTTCATTGTCATTGTATATATTGTATTGTTATTTTTATGGTATTGTTTTGGAGATTCATACTGTGGGAGGGAATGGGGAGTAAACCTTCCATTGTACTTGGCTAATAAAAATCTTGTATCTTGTATCTTGTAAGTGTAAGTAGTTTCACCCACAGACCTCCATGAGCCCTGCCTGTTCACGGCTCAAGGAACCGACGCGCGGGGAGACGGACGGTCCGGGTCTTACCGGGGTTCTGGCACTTGGCCCGGCACTCAGCCAGGCTCCTGAAGTTGTTGGCATTGCCGAAGCAGCCGCCGTAGTAGAACTGCTGGCACTCCCGGTGGACTCTGTTAAAGAAGTAGCGTGTCACCAGACCCCTGCAGGGCCCCGGGGCCTCGCCCAGGTGACACGGACTCTTGTCGGCTAGAAGGAGAAATACGGAAACAAACAAACCGGGAAGAAGAGGTTTTTTAGAAACCATTGGTGGACTCTCTGATACGATCTGATGCAGGATTCATAACAGATGTAGAAGATTATATTGTTAACATAATGCATTTCCAATCCCTTCCCCCGCTCTTTACAGAACAAAGAGCGTTCCAGGAGAAGAACACACACTTCAGATGAACTTCTATTCATTAAGATTCGTTAAGGAAACCTTGATGAGGCTATTCGTCTATTCATGCTGATTTATTCTAGAAGCCTATGGCTACGTCAGAGATGGTCTGAATGGGGACAGCCCTACGGTGGAGAGGAACTGGTGTTATTTATACCTCTCATATTTCCCACTTTTTGATATTCCTGCTTTATCTATTAATTAATTTCACCATAGTAGGTTCAAAAGGCCTCAGATGTACATATTAGGCACAGACCTATGTGAATGAGGAGAGAACATACATACATCACACACACACACACACACACACACACACACACACACACACACACACACACACACACACACACACACACACACACACACACACACACACACACACACACACACATACACATACATACATACATACATACATACATACATACATACATACATACATACATACATACATACATACATACATATATCCAAACATCACAGTGGTGTCTGAACACCCATCTGGCTCTGAGGTGTCAGTGGTCACCAATGAGTGACATGAAACACCACTGTGTTAAACCAGTTCAACATTTAATAGCCATTATAGTTCATTGTTTCATTCCTATGGATCAAGGGAATGTCTCCGTTCTCAAAATAGGTCAGGTTTGGTTCCAGCCGATTAGAATAGAAATATGTCTTAAAATACGAATAAGCAAATGCAAAAAACGCAAAAAAAATAGTGAATCTGATCAATTGCATTCCTAATGTGGACATGAAACCATAGATCATTCTAGAGGGTTTCCAAGGTATGTAACATTCCCTGTTACTAAAAACTAAATGATGAATGGTGAAATACAGTGATGATCTCAGATCAACAGTTCAACCTGAATGACTATAGCCTGTAGCCCTCACCTCGATTGTCAGCAAATGCTTCGAGAGGTTGGTCAAGGACTTTATTTGCTCCGTGTTACCTGCCATGCTGGACCCATGGCAATTTGCATATCGTCAAAACAGATCCACGGACGACGCAATTGCCATGGCCCTCAAGACTGTCCTTTCCCACCTGGAGGGAAAGAACTGTTATGTGCGAATGCTGTTTGTGGACTACAGCTCAGCATTCAACACGATAGTTCCTGCCAAGCTCGACACCAAGCTTAGAGGTCTAGGCGTGCCCCCATCCACATGCAGCTGGATACTGGACCTCCTGTCGGACCGCCGCCAGGTGGTGAGGATGGGCAGCACCACCTCAGAGCCACTGACCCTCAACACGGGAGCCCCCCAGGGATGCGTGCTGAGCCCTCTCCTCTACTTTCTCTACACCCACGACTGCATGGCTATGCACAGCTCCAACGTCATCATCAAGTTTGCTGACGACACGACAGTGATGGCTGATCGCCGGTGACGATGAGACAGCCTACACAGAGGTTGGATCGCTGGAGCAGTGGTGCCAGGAGAACAGCCTCGCCCTCAACGTCAAGAAGACCAAGGAGCTGATCGTGGACTACAGGAAGCAGAGAGGAGAGCAGTGAGAGAAGTGCCGTACAAATACTCAGAGATAGCTTCCACAGTCAGGCCATCAGACTGCTGAACAAGGGCGTATAGCATATAACAATGTATATTTTATTACATTGATTTATATATACATATTGCTCTATTTCTGTGCCGATATATTGCATTTTATAAATTGCATTTTTATTTTTATTTTTTAACTTCTTTTATTCTATTCTGTTTTACTCTATTTTTTTATCTTATTTTTATAACTGCTGTCTGTCGTCGGGTTTTGCACATAAGATTTTCACCCACTGCTTTATACTTGTGTAAACTGTGAAGTGACAATAAACTTGACTTGACTTGACTTGACTTGACTTGACTTGACTAACCCGTCTGTAAATCACACCACAGTGAGAAGGCCAAGGAAACACAAGACCAGACTTTATTTGAAGCTTTGCTGGTAAAATGCATTCATCCACAACGTATTTATCCAGACAGTTGCATTATTTTTTAACAACCGTGCAATATTATTTCTACTACTCTTATTGTGTATTGTTTTATATACAGATATGTTTTCTGTATATATATATATTTTATATAGTTTTTTTGTTTTCAATTTGTATCTCATTCTTTAATCTACCACCTAGATTTCCCATCTGGGATCAATAAAGCAAGTTCTTATCTTAAATAAACAATATGGAGACTAAGGTGCTACAGAGGTACCAAACGTATTATTCTCCTCCCCATCTGGACACTCCTCCCTTATTGTCAATGTTAACCTCCTCCGTCTCAAGTCCCTCTGGACATGGTACAACTAGCCTCATAGCGGAGCTAGCCTCGTGGCGGAGCTAACCTCGTGGCGGAGCTAGCCTCGTGGCGGAGCTAACCTCGTGGCGGAGCTAGCCTCGTGGCGGAGCTAGCCTCGTGGCGGAGCTAGCCGCCACGAGGCTATATCTCTGTAATCTCTAAATCTAAATGTGGAGGATTGAATCCTCTTTATTGGTCACAGTGAACACAGTAAATGTGTTTCTCTGCATGTAACCCATCCTAGTGTTAGAGCAGTGGAGGGGTCTGGTGCCTTGCTCGAGGGCACTGAGGCAGCCCCCAGGTGTTTTGGGACTTGAACCGATGACCGACTTTCGGTTCCCAGGCCAGACTGAGCTATCCTGCCGGCATCCTGTTTGTGCTTGTAATGTCCAGGCTGTACTTAAAGAGTTAAAGAGTTAAAGTAAATAGATATAGAGAGATAGAGGGGCCTAGCCAGATAGAACTTGAGAACAAGTTAGTAATACAATTACTACTAACTTACTATATAGTACTATAATAACATTTTGTCTTATACTAGGCTACATTTATTGTCAGAAATCCTGATTTGTCAGCATCAGATTTGATTCTCACGTTTGCTGATTTAAGAGTCCTTTACGAGAGTCTCACCTGCTGACAGAGAGGATCCAAGGTGACACGCACACGCACACACACACACACACACACACACACACACACACACACACACACACACACACACACACACACACACACACACATGCTGGACTAAAGCCATGAGTGTGAGGGACTCCTGAACCATCAGCAGTGCTGCAGAATCCATAATTCATAGTGCTGTTTAGGGAGGGGTTACACTTGATTTAAGGCCTTTCTTACTCCACATAATGGAATATTAAATATTATATCACAATATTTTATTTTATTTAAAAAATCTTACATACGGCACACAAAACATTGAACACATACTGTGAAGAGCCACTCAGACCTGACCCCTGACCCCTGCACTGTGTCTCTTTGACCCAAGGTCATTTGTCTCTCAGCATTCCAAAAATACTCCAATTTCCCGAATAGTGAAATATGGGTTAAAAAAAGATTTGACCCAGGATAGGGCTCATAACACAACAAATTGCAAACTTCATCGTTTTAAGGTTCTACGGTTCTATCAATTACATTTTTCTTTTAGTGAATTTATGTAGAATTTGCAATCCAAAAGAATACTTTTCTAACATTTAACATATGACTCTAGATTAGATTAGATTCAAATGTATTGTCATTGCACATCACAAGTACAAAGAGAGAGCAACAAACTGTTGGTGTCTAACCAGAGGTACTTGACATGGGTCTTGAAATACTGGAAATAGAAGTTCAGTTTCAAGTGTATTTATATAAGTGGTAAGGGGCCTTTTACGATGACATGAGCCTCATGGGGTATTTGTCATGTGGTCCAGGCTGAACGGCCCTATTCCGGTCCATAGACCAAAGACATGTGAGTTATAGTTTAGTGCATTGTTAGCAGTGTAACACCACCTCACTACAGTACTTACTCTGGTCCCCACACTTTCCATACCGCACACATGCTGTAAATAGTGGTGTAAAAGGTTGTACACAATAGTGTATCATGTTATAAATCCTTTATGTTGCTGGGTTTACTCACTGTAGTGGACTCATATCAAATCTAAAGTTGGGATGGAATCCAAACTTTCAGCAAAAGGTGACTCAATGTGTGGTTCATATAAATACTAAATCATAAATTACAGAACATATGGTTACTGTTTTTTCCTCTCTGGCAAACTTGCTTCGTGAGCGTTATCTCTCAGGACCTTGAAAGCTAGGTGGATCTTGGCCACTGGTTACTTATAGGAGTATATATCTTATTTATTAGCTGGTTTTCAGTTTGTACCCATTTAAATTTCATAAGGAAATCAATTTTTAAATGGCCTGGAATATGGATATTATCTGATACTCATTATCTGATGGTTATGGAAGTGCTGTCGGTGGGATTAAGATATTTGATCTGACTGGGATTTGTTGAAAAGGAGACAGCCTTCCATCAGCTATTCGTGTTTTGGCTATGAGTGTTTCGAGTTGACTTGAAATGTTTATATATTTAGTATACTATTAACTTTGTTCTTAATGCGTCCACCTTTACTCGTGTCTGTATATATACTTGTATTATGAGTGGTGATGGATGTGTTGTCTTCTGATTGCTTCTGCAGCAGAACCAATTGGCCCTCAGGGACAGAGGTCCTGAATCTGTAATATCTGGTGATTGGTTCAGGGAATACATCTGGCCTGTCAATCACTGGTGTGTGAAAGGCAACACTTCCAATTGGTGGAGAAACATAAAGGGAGGGAGCAGTGAGGGAAGTTACAAAACCTTGCTCTCTCTTGCTCCCTTTTTTCAGCTGTCTCTCTTTTTAAAACGATCTTATATTAATCTATCTATCTTATATTACCTACAGTCCCTTAAATATGAATGAATGTGGTTATCAATATCAGGATATCATAACTCCATAACTTTGACCATTGTATCAGTGAATGTCATAATTTTACCTTCCAATGTTGATACAAAAACGTTCACATGAAACACGTGAAAATACAAAATCGAGATGTTCTTCTGGCGACAATAGAGTAGAAAAGCAGAGCTTGTGCTTGATGAGGAAATATAAGATCTTTGCTCTGAAGGATTACCCTTCTTTGAGTCAGGATATCTAAGCCTCTTCTTATCTTTCTAAACAAGCGACAACTCCTCCCCTTGGAGAAATAGCTCGAGTCATCTCTCCTGGGAATACACTTCTCCTGCAGTCCCCCGTCTTCTGTCAGCTGAGCTTGACGCTACGTTTGTACCACCTAGCTCCTCCTCGGTCTTTGTGGCTTCAAGGTTACAGAGACAAAGACGGCCTGGTGTCTTCATCTGCAATTTAAATGAAAAGAAACAGAGAGGGTATCTCCGGTCTAATTCTGTGTGTGTAAAAGCCACAAAGCTTCCTCTGTGGCTCCACTGGACTGTGTTTTCCTAGCGGTCATCTTGGTTCCACGCTAACTCTGGACTCAGTTCCAGCACTCAGCTAGCGTTCAGAACCAAGTTGGCCACTAGAGGAATAAGGCCTCATTGATTTTGTGCTGGACATTCCAGCAGCCATGTAACTGGATTATGGACTTCCTGACAGGAAGTCTCATCCACTCTGGTCCTCAACACCGGAGCGCCCCAAGGCTGCTGCCTCGGTCCCCGGCTGTACTCGCTGTACACACATGACTGTACTGCCACGCACAGCAATAATCAGATTATCAAGTTTGCAGACGACACCGACAGATATGAGGTAGTCCTGCTGAAATGATGGTGGCAAGACAACAGCCTCGCACTGAATGTCAGCAAGACTAAGGAGCTCATTGTGGACTTCAGGAGTCACCGGGGCACCCACTCCACCATCAGCCTGACGTGACACCGGTGTAAATCGTCAGTTGCTTCTGCTTCCTGGGACTACAGATCTCCGACGACCTAACATGGACCAACAAGACGGAGGTCATGCTGAAGAAGGCACACCAGCGCCTCTATGCCCTGCCGTGCCTCAGGAGAAGAGGCAAAGACAAACGGTAGCTAGTGAACTTCTACCGTGGCCCCGTAGAGGCGTCACCGTGTGGTACGGAAACACCACTGAACAGGACAAGAAAGACATCCAGAGGGTCGTGAAGACGGCATATATCTGCATTCGGGATATAGTGTTAAAACAACCTTATCTCTATTAGAGATATAGTGTTAAAACAACCTTATCTCTATCTATCTATTAGAGATATAGTGTTAAAACAACCTTATATCTATCTATCTATTAGAGATATAGTGTTAAAACAACCTTATCTCTATTTATATATGAGAGATATAGTGTTAAAACAACCTTATCTCTATTTATATATGAGAGATATAGTGTTAAAACAACATTATCTCTATTAGAGATATAGTGTTAAAACAACCTTATCTCTATCGATTAGAGATATAGTGTTTAAATAACATTATCTCTATCTATTAGAGATATAGTGTTAAAACAACCTTATCTCTATCTATCTATTAGAGATATAGTGTTAAAACAACCTTATCTCTATTTATATATGAGAGATATAGTGTTAAAACAACCTTATATATATATTAGAGATATAGTGTTAGAACAACCTTATCTCTATTAATCTATTAGAGATATAGTGTTAAAACAACCTTATCTCTATCAATCTATTAGAGATATAGTGTTAAAACAACCTTATCTCTATCAATCTATTGGAGATATAGTGTTAAAACAACCGTATCTCTATTAGAGATATAGTGTTACAACAACCTTATCTCTATCTATATATTAGAGATATAGTGTTAAAACAACCTCATCACTATCTCTCTATTAGAGATATAGTTCTAAAACAACCTTATCTCTATATATACTAGCTATAGTGTTAAAAACAACCTTATCTCTATTAGAGATATGGTGTTAAAACAACCTTATTTCTATCTATCTTCTAGAGATATAGTGTTAAAACAACCTTATCTCTATGCATCAATTAGAGATATAGTGTTAAAACAACCTTATCTCTATCCATCAATTAGAGATATAGTGTTAAAACAACCTTATTTCTATCTATCTTCTAGAGATATAGTTAGATATTTCTATCTAACCCCAAAATCTTTCAGTACGATTTGCAGGGAGATTTGGATGCAGGCACCATGGAGGAAAGATCAACTTCATCTTCTACCCACATTGAAATGATACAAAGTCGGTTGAAAGGCCGCGAAGTTCCCATTTAATCAGTGGAAGAGCGACGCTGCATTCCAAAACTCTGACCGGTATTTTAATAAATTCTGCATTAAAAATGAGTGTGTCTCCTCTACAGGCTGCATTAAGATAAAAGGAACATCGATTAAGCTTGAGGGGGTCAAAACAGCTACAGATGTTTGTAATCAGAATACAATCATAGCGCTGCTATGGACACTGTGATGTCCCTGAGCTCAATACGCCTGGCTGATTGGTGTCAGAGAAATGGGCTTTAAGTTATCTGGTCTGCAGTGGATGACACGCCATTGATCAAGTCAAATCTAGACATTTGATCACTTTACTGACAAAGACACACTCATAGAGACACACACAGACTCACACACACACACACACACTTGTGTGTACAGACACACTTGCTCACGCAGACACACAGACACAAACAGGCATATGCACACACACACACACACACACACACACACACACACACACACACACACACACACAGACACACACACACACACACACAGAAATGATGGGGTTCCATGGGGTTTAAGATGCTCTATCGTATTATTTATAACAGTAGGCCTATATATATATACTGTTTAAATTGTGCATCTTGCCATTTAAAGATTGACTGAACAAGATACTGTCTTATATATATATATACGTATATAGCTTTTATAATACTTTTATGTACTGTATATATATATAGCTTTTATAATAGTTTTATTTGTTGTATCTGTATTTGTTGGTGCTAAAACAGAAAACGATAATAAAAGTTATGTATACCTCATGTATCAAAGGGTTGTTAACTATGATAAAAGTTTTAAATACCTCATGGTTCAAACGGTTCTAAATGATGATAAAAGTTATCCATACCTCATGTATCAAACGGTTGTAAACTATGATAAAAGGTATCCATACCTCATGTATCAAAGGGTTGTAAACTATGATAAAGGTATCCATACCTCATGTATCAAAGGGTTGTAAACTATGATAAAGGTATCCATACCTCATGTATCAAAGGGTTGTAAACTATGATAAAAGGTATCCATACCTCATGTATCAAAGGGTTGTAAACTATGATAAAAGTTATCCATACCTCATGTGTCAAAGGGTTGTAAACTATGATAAAAGTTATCCATACCTCATGTATCAAACGGTTGTAATCGCTCTACCACTAATCAGGCTGTGGAATGAAGAGCCAGTTCTGTTCACCGCGGTTTGCTACCGAGTGTTTTACCGTTCATCAGAGTCACGAGGCGTCTGAGGAAGGCTTCTGATAATCAGGTTGACAAACGAGCACAATTAAAACGCGATCACCCGAATATGTTCGACCATTAAACTGACAGAAGGTGACTTTCGGGGCTCAAGCGTATGTGAGAGGTCAGCCTCCGGGGAGTCTTTTCAAACTCGGTAATTCCGTGATGAATAATTCACAGACGCCGAAATGATTCACAACGAAGGTGGAGTGCTGGGGATCCGTGTTCTGGAGGGATTAACGGCTGGTTCATAAGCTGTCTGTTTAAAGTGTGTCACTTGTCCCGGGTCCTAGACTTCTTGCTTCTTGTCCTTTGTGTTGTGTTTGGGCGCGTCGTCATGGTTTACACCCTTGAGGAGGTTTTTTTTGGAAAGTTACAGTAAAAAAAGTTTTTGAAAGATGCACTAAATGCAAAAATCAGCTATGAATCCACAGAAATGATAATGGGGTAACTGGGACACTTTCATTGCACAAGACGAGCCAGGAGGAAGACGCTAACAATTTTGGCAGATTGACATGAGTCAATCTCCATGGACCAATGGTGGGCTCTAACCATTGGTACCAGAGTGAAACCGGGCACTTACGGGCAAACTTTCCCTATTTTCCACACCAACTGACAACTACTGAGACTCTTGATCACTAACGACACACAGAGCTACCATGTGACACCAACGTCGCTATACAATTGGCTCACAGAGATACCACCTGATACCAGCGCTGTTATACTATTGGCTCACAGAGATACCATGTGACACCAACGTCGTTATACTATTGGCTCACAGAGATACAACCTGATACCAGCGTCGTACTATTGGCTCAGAAGCCTTGTAAGAAGTGTTCACCACCAGTCAGACATCTTACAAAGAAAAGCATCTTAACAAAACACTAAATTTGGACCCGTCAACATGTTTTAGAATAATTCATTCACAATCAGAGTTTTAAGAAAAAGTAATGCTTGTATTTCACATCTTTCTGAAAGCTCCGTGGATGTATATTCTTTTTTTTTTTTTAATGATTTATCTAAATACAACTTAAATACAAGTTATCAATAGCAAACAAAATCATAACCCAAAATGTTTAAATACTGTCTTTATCACAATTGATTGAATTATGTTCATATCTGGATCCCTTAATGCTCAAAAGGTGATTGTATCACCGTTCAGTGATGGCCTTCATGAGTTCATCACCTCATCAGCCAATCAGAATTTGTTAAATATGTCTTTTCGTTCACTTTTTTATTGATATTTCTTGGACAAGATTTATTTAATTTCTAATCCATTAAGCTACGAGTCTATTTTTCTCATTTGAGTGAAGATGACTGATGTGTTCCTTGCCTCATTAGACTTTACCCACTCCGTTTCTCTCCTGTCTGCACGTTGTAATTCTCCTTTGGCAGCGGGCTGTTAATAGAGACGGCTTTTAGAACCGTCTCTGTCGTCTGAAATTATCACGGCAGCTCGAAATGCAAAGCAGGGTCAGGTCACAGTGTGACGAAGTGGTGATTAGACCAAATAAACGGCTAAGGGAGCGTCTCCAAACACTTTGTCAACCTCACAGCAGGATGCATGATTTCTATATTACAATTTCTTCCCTTTTTTCAGAAAATGCCCTAAAGTGCAAGGAGATGTAAAAAAAAAGAAATCCTTCAATATATTCATTTATTTCATATTCGCCATCTTCAAAAGATGTTATTCATACATTCAGCTTGGGCATGGGCTCCTTGGGTATGTTCGTTTTTTGTGATAATTTTTTTCTCTTCTTATGAGCAATCTCCGTCTGCCGGCCGTAAGGTGAGCCTTGAGCCGTAAGGGAGCCTTGAGCCGTAAGGCGAGCCTTGAGCCACACGGTGCGACCATAGCTTGGATTGTCTCTGTGAGATCCAGGGGTTGCCAGGAGCTCCAAAGACACTGAAGGATGGAACACTCATGGAACCTCCGTGGTGAAGGTCTGAGAACAGTTCCTCCAACAGTTTGCTTTTAGAAAATTAGGTCATCTACATCACCCTTTGCTATTTGAAGTGAACAATAAATAAACAAACTCTAAGGGTGCTTCTGTAAGGGACAACTTTAACTCGATGAAGATGATGAGATATTTCTGTGAGGATTGCGCGTTCTGTGGATGTGCTGGTGGGGCCGAGAACGTCCTCCTCACTGTTGATCATCTGGTACCTGAACACACCGATCTCTGATTGGGTGCTTTTGTGGTCAAAGGGGCAACAGGTTATTTTGCTGTTTTAGGAAAGGCTACGTTAAACAGCAAGGCATGCTGCCTTGCTGTTTAACGTAGCCTTTCCTAAAACATAAGTTAAACAGCAAGGCATGCTGGGAAACCAACGCCAAGTTGGTTTCCCAGCATGCCTTGCTGTTTAACGTAGCCTGTGATTTAAATGGGGCATCATTAGGACTCCTAGGTGTAAGACCGTTTCATATGAGTTACAGTGAGTCCATACAAGTATTTCTTCTTTCACCTACTTATACATTTAGATGTGTCTTTTCTTCCTTGATAAAATATTAAATGTATAACACCTGCTTCTGTACAGCAGTCTGAAGGGCCTTTGTGTGTGCTTGAAGGTGTGCTTTAAATACACTTAAGTTCAGGAGGTGTGTTTGGGGCTCAAGATCACATGGACAAGATTCCTGCTTTACTGACAGTTCTCGTTCCCGTTCCAGATTATAATTCAAATGTGCTATACGAACATATGCTAAGGGTACACCTACATGAGGATTGCACTCACGATCCCTGACCTAAACTATGGATTTCATTCATCACTACAGTCCAAGTATGGAGCAGAATATGATTAGATTAGATTCAAATTGATGGTCAGTACAGTACAGTGAAAACAATTTGGCATCTAACCAGAGTGCAAATGTTGCAGTAAAGTGCATGGTGATATATGATGGTCTTATTGCATGTTACTGTGTGTCGTGGTGCGAGCACAGCCTTGGCCTTTAACAATCCAAAGGAAAGCATTGGAATGAAAGGCTATATGGCTAATGCAGAGGACACTTAAAGCCCCTGTCTGACCCCTGGTATTGGCTGTGACCTGACTCCTCCTCCACCACAGAGACACACCACAACACATAGAGATCAGACACACCGCCTTGGAGGCGCTCGGCAATCTCAACCGCTAACGCTGAGTCGCCATGGCAACTTGGGCGGACGAAAGTACGCAAAGAGCCATCGGACGGCCGATTTATTAGATGTCAGCTTGGGGAGGGGATGGAGGGATGATGGGGGGGGGGGGGTGATAGGGGGGGGGGGGGTGTCAGGCTATTTTATGATTCGATTTGTGCGTCTTGACTTAGGGCGCTCACACACCCCACCGTTTATTTATCTGGTAGGGTATAAGCTGCTGAGTTGGACCCACCGACAGACTCATCCTGGTTTACCCTGGAGCAGAGCCTTAAAGGGGGTGACAGGAGACACAGGAAGAGATGCTGATTATCTCTAGAAGGGAGGGGGAGGGGGGGGGGGGGGGCTGCCACACAACCAGAGAACAAGAGATGCTAATAGAGCAGCATTTATTGATCTGTTTGTTGTTGTTGTTGTTGTTGTTGTTGTTGTTGTTGTTGTTGTTGTTGTTGTTGTTGTTGTTGTTGTGGTCGTAAAGCTCAGGAACCCATTCCATTCATCCTTTCATCAGACATGTTTGAGTATTAGGGGGTTGGAGTGTGTGTGTGTGTGTGTGTGTGTGTGTGTGTGTGTGTGTGTGTGTGTGTGTGTGTGTGTGTGTGTGTGTGTGTGTGTGTGTGCTCTCTCCATTGTTCCATGAGTACTTTGTCCTAGCATGTTCTTTGGTCTAAAAGCACCAACAAGAAGCTTTTACCAATGCCTGCTTCTTTCCTAACATAACGGTGTCTGTGTTCTCCGATGAGCACATCAGTCTTATCCATTATGCAGGCAGAGGGGTCTCTTCTCTCTGTTTATTTACTGCAGCCCGGATCGCTGTGGGCTCTTCACAAGACGCATCCGTTAACTCCAGTTAGCGTTGTTACGTAACGACAGATAATAGAGAAAACAGACATTGAGATAAAGAGATGTTTCTCATTTCGAAGAATCATTCAGAGTGCTACGGCGTAGTGACATGGTTGAGAGTAATGGTATTAAAAAACAAATCAATTGTTTCATTAAGTCACAGGAAAGAAAATAAAAAAAATGGTCATTGATTTGATTTAGTCTAGGTAGAAAACAATGAAATATAGGGTGCATGCTCTATACTCAATGTGTGTGTGTGTGTGTGTGTGTGTGTGTGTGTGTGTGTGTGGTGTGTGTGTGTGTGTGTGGTGTGTGTGTGTGTGTGTGTGTGTGTGTGTGTGTGTGTGTGTGTGTGTGTGTGTGTGTTTAATGTCAGTGGAGTTTAGGGTTAGGATTGGGTCAGGGTTAGGTCAGCCACTGTGAACAAAGTGTTAATGATTTGCAATATATTAAATTGTTAAATAAAGGCCACGATGATGAAGGAGGAGGAACGTCGTTCTAATGGTTCTAATAACACAAATGTGGTGTTACTCTCGGGTCACTTCTGATAGAGAGACGGTATTCCAGCACCTTCTACTCTGTAGGCTGACGGACAGAGGGACAGACAGACAGGCAGACAGACAGAGAGGCATACATATATGCGGCAGAGAGATAGACAGATAGACAGAGAGGCAGGGAGGGAGACAGACAGACAGCAGGAAAATGAAACAGACAGGGTGGCAGGCAGGCAGACAGATAGGACATGACAGGACAGATTGACCGTCACATCTGACAGGCCAACGGACGGACTGAACCTACCGGATACCACGCAGGTGGCCTCGCAGGCCTCCAGGTTCTGGAAGTTGTTGGCGTTTCCCCCGCAGCCGCCGTACTCAAAGGGTCGGCAGCGGCCGGCGTCGATGTCAAAGAAGAAGCGCTCCTTCATGGCCTTGCAAGGCCCCGCATCATCCTTCATCACACACAGCTCGCTGAAGATGAACAGCTCAGCCTGGGCCTCTGCTGATGGGCAGAGAGAGAGAGAGAGAGAGAGAGAGAGAGAGAGAGAGAGAGAGAGAGAGAGAGAGAGAGAGAGAGAGAGAGAGAGAGAGAGAGAGAGAGAGAGAGAGAGAGAGAGAGAGAGAGAGAGGGAGAGAGAGAGAGAGAGAGAGAGAGAGAGAGAGAGAGAGAGAGAGAGAGAGAGGGAGAGAGAGGGAGAGAGAGAGAGAGAGAGAGAGAGAGAGAGAGAGAGAGGGAGAGAGGGAGAGAGAGAGAGAGAGAGGGAGAGAGAGGGAGAGAGAGGGAGAGAGAGAGAGAGAGAGAGAGAGAGAGAGAGAGAGAGAGAGAGGAGAGAGAGAGAGAGAGAGGGAGAGAGGGAGAGAGAGAGAGAGAGAGAGAGAGAGAGAGAGAGAGAGAGGGAGTGTCAAATGAGCCGGAAAACAAAGTAAATCAAATAAAACATTTATTACAATTACAAAACGGTGATACAAGTTAAGATTAGATTATTTTAAGATAGGATAACACTTTTTTTAATCCCAGAAGGGAAAAAAGGTGAGTACAAGACACACAAGAGAAGAGTAGTACACAGTAGTAGTAGTAGTATACACATAAGATACACATACACGTTGGAAATATCTACTGTATATGAGCATTCTGTCTAACAGAATGAACTCAGGTAAAAGTGTGTGTTTGTATGTATTTGTAAGGGTTTTGTAAGGGTTTGTAAGGGTTAAATGTCTCAATAGTGAAAACACATTTGAGAAGTAGATTGTGGATTGTGTCTGGTTGAAGCAGCCTCATCTGGCCTGAGTCAGGCTGATTAGAGTCAGGTTGAAGGAGCCTCATCTGGCCCCAGTCTGACTGATTAGAGTCTGGTTGAAGCAGCCTCATCTGGCCTGAGTCAGACTGATTAGAGTCTGGTTGAAGCAGCCTCATCTGGCCTGAGTCAGGCTGATTAGAGTCAGGTTGAAGGAGCCTCACCTGGCCCCAGTCTGACTGATTAGAGTCTGGTTGAAGCAGCCTCACCTGGCCCCAGTCAGACTGATTAGAGTCAGGTTGAAGCAGCCTCACCTGGCCCCAGTCAGACTGATTAGAGTCGGTTGAAGCAGCCTCACCTGGCCCCAGTCAGACTGATTAGAGTCAGGTTGAAGCAGCCTCACCTGGCCCCAGTCAGACTGATTAGAGTCTAGTTGAAGCAGCCTCACCTGGCCCCAGTCAGACTGATTAGAGTCAGGTTGAAGCAGCCTCACCTGGCCCCAGTCAGACTGATTAGAGTCTGGTTGAAGCAGCCTCACCTGGCCCCAGTCAGACTGATTAGAGTCTGGTTGAAGCAGCCTCACCTGGCCCCAGTCAGACTGATTAGAGTCTGGTTGAAGCAGCCTCACCTGGCCCCAGTCAGACTGATTAGAGTCTGGTTGAAGCAGCCTCACCTGGCCCCAGTCAGACTGAATTGAGTCTGGTTGAAGCAGCCTCACCTGGCCCCAGTCAGACTGAATTGAGTCTGGTTGAAGCAGCCTCACCTGGCCTGAATCTGGCTGATTAGACTCTTGGGCTGCTGGGTGAGGCTGCACACCTGTGGTGCTTTCAAGGCACACAGGATAAATAGGGCTGCGATCCAATACAGATTTTTTGCTCAGGAAGGTTCCTAACAGAGTGAATGATCGGGAAGCATCCATGTGGCAGCCAGGATAAGAGCTGGTTGAGTTCTCTGACTGCTAAGAAAAGGGGCTTCTATGCTTCATTTCTTATCTCCTTTAACATAGCGTACACTGGGCCATCCTTTACTAAAGCAAAAGAAGATAAGGCCCGCCCACAATTCCTGGAGGCAGCAACATTTAAAGTTGCTGGTCATCCCAACCGTCACTCTCATTGGGATTCAGTATGTTATGTTCAGGTGGGTGAGCGTGATTCAAGATTCAAGATTCAAGATTCAAGATTCAAGGTTCAAGATGTTTTTATTTTCCATTTGCAACAAGTCCAATGGACTGCTTACTCCCCATTCCCTCCTGCAGTATAAATATCCAAAACACAATTATATTAAAAAAATACTATACACAATAAAAAAAATATCAATAAAGTGTCTGATGGTGATGATATTTACATGTGTTGAATTGTGCAAAAAAAAAAGAAGCATTTTTAAGCATTCGAAAGTGCCAGTAGTGCAGCAGCCTCATGAATACAGAGCAGTACAGTGCAGTAACTGTAATGAGTCCAGAAAGTCCAGCAAAGTATGACAGAGTAATGTTAATGACATGTTATGATAGAGTAATGTTAATGACATGTTATGATAGTGTGATGTTAATGACATGTTATGATAGTGTAATGTTAATGACATGTTATGATAGTGTAATGTTAATGACATGTTATGATAGTGTAATGTTAATGACATGTTATGACAGTGTAATGTTAATGACATGTTATGATAGAGTAATGTTAATGACATGTTATGATAGTGTAATGTTAATGACATGTTATGATAGTGTAATGTTAATGACATGTTATGATAGTGTAATGTTAATGACATGTTATGATAGTGGCAGCACTCCTAGCAGTTCAGTAGGTCACTGCCTGTGGATAAAAACTATTATGAGCATCCATTCTTAATAGGACAACTATTTTGTTTCACTTTTGTGACTGGTAGCCAATATTCATTTTTTTATTTAAATCGCAAACTTAGAAAATAAGTAATATTTTTGACCAGGTAATCCATGTTTATATAGCCTGCATGAAGAGCGCCCAGGACCACGTATCTAAGATGGCCTTTTAGTGCTCTGTGTGGTTACTTCCCCGAGGCAGACCCACGTCCAAACAGCATTAGGTAGCCTGGTAGTGTACATGCAGTCCATTCTCTTACAACCGGGCTTGTCTTTTCCTCAGCCTTTATGAATTAACCTTCACTTCTTTCCTCGCCCTCGTGACGTTTTCCATCAAGGTCAAAGAAAAGATATAGGATGTCATATTTTGACTATTGGACCGTAGCCCAGCTATCAACTGTACACACTCTAGAGAGAGCAGACATGCAGCATGTAACACCACACCTCAGTCTGTTAGGACTTGGCTTGGGAACCGGAAGGTCGCCGGTTCAAGTCCCCGCAACACCTGGGCTGCACTGCCGATGTGCTCTGGGTGCTGAATATACAATAGCTACCCACTGCTCCTAATACTAGGATGGGTTAAATGCAGAGGAACTCATTTCACTGTGTGTACGTGAGACCAATAAAGAGGATTCTTCCCTCCAGATTTAGATGATTAGTTCTGTTACATGCTGCAAACTCTCCAATTAACTGGTTTGTCAACATCTAACCGTGTCCTGTACGTCAGAGGAACCCGGAGAAGACACTTAGATAGAAACAAAGAATAATTGCACACACAAATTTGATTTAAAAAAGCATAAGGATGTAAAGTATGAGGCCAGCGTTACACAACAAAGAAAAGTCAGTTTCAAATTCAAAAAATGCATTATTGCCTTTAAAGTTTGTGTTGAATATGCAATTAAGTTTTAACGGTTACAAGCTGTATTCTATGCTTTGGCTCTGAACACGTCTGTTGCTTACAGTACAAATACATAACATTTGAAGAATAAAGTCTCCTCTACTTGAACAGCATGTGAACAGTATTTCACCGAGACATATTCAACTAAGCTGGAACAAGAGATCCCATCGCACATCTGGCCCAGAGTTCTTTCAAGAGTCAGGTGCAGACGCAAGGGTCTGTGAGGTCCGACCACGTTCCACCGAGGACACGGGGAGAACCTCCACACCCAGATCCTTCTCGTAGGTCTGAGTCCTCTGTCATCACAGGAGGAAGAAAGGAAAGTTGGCCAGAACAACACAGCTTGACGGGAGCTCTGAGATGAGCAGCGGCTGTTGGTGAGTGATATAAAGTCATCGCAAATTCCACCCGTACACAGGAATAACAGTTGTTCATGAACATCGACATAGTGTCTTTTTGCATTCACTAGATAAAGGCACACACACACACACACACACACACCTGGAACCAGCTACTGATAATTGTGTTTGTCGTGGGAAGTGTATTAGATACGTCTGTAGCATCATGTAGTACTACAAACAACAAACACATACACACACACACACACACACACACACACATAAACACACACACACACACACACACACACACACACACACACACACACACACACACACACACACACACGTCCCCCTCCCATCTCTGTTACTATTCACAACACGCGGCTCTGGGGGCGGAGCCAGAGGAACAGGGTGATGGCCTTACACCGCTCGGCCTGCCAGCCCTCCTGTCACCATGGTAAATGGACACTTCCGAGAGGCGTTGGGTAATGGCTTTACCTGCGCTGCAGGTGGCATTAGGGGGACGCTGAGCTAAAGGAGTGGGGAGTCTGGACCTCACTCACCTTGAGGTAGGGAGGTGAAGAGCCCTAATGACCACGTCTCCAGAGACAGGACGGATAGATGCCGTGGCTCGGGTGCTTTGTCCATCCCCAAGGGGACATTGAGGACAGTACTGCACTACGTGCAGAGTTGGTCTTTCAGTGCCCTTGTGGCAGCACAGAACAGGGTCACAAGAAATGTAATATTTTTAAACTATAGAATATATATAGAATATATATATATATATATATATATATATATATATATATATATATAAGATTCGATTACTTTAAAATGTATTGTCATCTCACAGCACAAGTACAGTACAGCGAAAATAATTTAGCATCTAACCAGAGTGCAAATGTTACAGTATAGTGCATAGTGATATATCAGTTACAGTTTACAGTTGCTAAAAGACAGTCTACTATGTATAAAAACAGTCTTAGATTACTTATAGAGTATGTGTGGGATATGAGCATAATAATACGTATATATATATATATATAATAATAATAATAATAATAATACATTTTATTTATAAGCGCACTTTTAATTTGCGTGGGCAAAACTATAAGTGCTACAGAGTAAAAAATGGTTTAAATAAAACAACAGAATAAAAGCAGCGACGACGTTTACGTCGGCATGGCAACCAGTGCGGGTTTTTTTAAATCTAGTGAAAGGCTATTCTAAAGAGATGTGTTTTTAGGCCTTTTTTACAAACATCCACAGTCTGTGGCGTCCTCAGGGGAGTAAGCATTCCTATGTACTTTACAAATGGCCAATAAAAATGTCTTGTATCTTGATCTTGTATCTTGTATGATGATACAATATCATTTAACGAAATTCATTTGAAGAAAATTTCATAATATTGCTTAATTGTTATGGAACTGCAGTCCAGTGTTATCTACTGGGATTGGAAGCTGTATCTAATGATCAATGATTGGCCAGGAAACGCCTTCCTCCCTGCTGTCCAAAGGACAAACCTCATCCATGACGTCAGTCGGTCACACACAGTCAACAGTCAATGAGTTACGCCCTGACATCACCCCTGACACACACACACACACACGCGCGCGAACGCACGCACGCACACACACCCACACACACACGCACACACACACACACACACACACACACATACACACACACACACACATTCACACCGCACACGCACACACATTCACACCGCACACGCACACACATTCACACCGCACACACACACACACACACACACACACACACACACACACACACACACACGCACACACGCACACACGCACACACGCACACGCACATGCACACACATTCACACCGCACACGCACACACACACACACACACACGCACATTCACACCGCACATGCACACACACCCACACACACACACACACACACACACCCCCCCACCTAGCTCCATTTGATGAGATGACATCACATTAGACTAGGTTCAACCCCCAGGTCCACAGAGCCTCGCCCCTACCTGCTCCTTAAGGTCCCTGTAAAAGTCAACCCAGTGTTTTCAGTTTGTCACACCACAGAAAACATGACACGCTATTAACCACCCGCCAACATTTAAATTATTAAAAATGTCGCCAAGTATATCAAATGAGGGTTCAAAATGGGGAACTAATAAGCAGTAATCTGAGACTGTGGGGCGTGTCTCTCTCCCAAGTGCGGTGAGCGAGGGACATTATTAAAAAACGACCCACCAATGTGGCAGTAAGTTTAATATCCTACTAATAGATGAGTATCCTCCCATCCTCCCATCCTCCCAGGGGGGCAGTAGCTCAGTGGATAAGGACTTGGCTTGGGAGCGGCAAGGTCGCCGGTTCAAGACCCGGAAACACCAGGTTACTGCCTAAGTGCCCTTGAGCAAGGCACCCCCTACACTGCTCCCCAGGCGCTGTATTAATGGCTGCCCACTGCTCCTAACACTAGGATGGGTCAAAATGCAGAGAAGTAATTTCCCTCGGGATAAAATAAGTAGTTTAAATTAAATTAAAAAAAAAAATCTGCTAGAGCAGGTGGACCCGCCTCAGCATCTCTGACCCGTCTCTTGTTCCGTCTTTCACACCAAAGGACCGACACCGATCCCAGTGGAGGAAGAGGAAAGAAACACATCAGAAAGAGGGATAATAATCCTGGGATAGACACTATGATGAAAGGGCTTCCAAACAGCCAGGCTTTTGTGGTCCAATGAGACCTGAGGGAAAGACAGGATGCTCTTATTGATTTAAGGTGGGTCTATAAGGACGGCGTGTTCCATTACGGGTCTGTCCACAGAGACTCATGACCCACGACTACAGCAGCGCCCGCCAAACCCAACACACGCTGTGCTGTTACTGACACCACAGAGACACAGCTCCCTGCATGGGAACATCTGTATCACTGAACAAGCACAAAGACATAGCACACACCCTCACTCACTCACATGCACTCACACATACACACACACCCTCACTCACATGCACTCACACACACACATGCACAAAGAAAAACATAACACACACACACACTTGAGTGAGTGTGTGCGTGTTATGTTTTACTCACATGCACAAACATAACACGCACATACACACACTCACAAGCACAAAGAAACACATGCACACACACACACACACACACACACACACACGCACACACACACATACATTGTGAATATCTGCCTGTTTCAACTAAGCCACAAATGATACAACATGCCTTATTCAATAAGCCTTAATATAATAATATTTTTGTTTTCCAAGTTAAATATTCTTCCACCTTAATATAAATGGTTTTGTCTTCAAGTGTGAATGCTTGCTAACCATACAAGCTCAATACAAGATGGGGTCCTTGTTTTGCAGTTGAATGTCCCTATCAAACTCCTGGTGTATCGTCATGCAGCCGGTGGACCCCCTGCGGGTCCAACACTGAACCAACAATCATACAGCCTATCACTTATCGCCACGGCGATGTACCGCTTAGTCACGTAGCAGAAGCCACTTACAACCAGTGAATTCAGATGCACGTCATCGGTGGGCAGGTAGGGGGGACAGGGCCTCCTGCTGAGGAGGCCTTCAGGTGTGCTGTACATGCGGGGAGTGGAGCCCACTAACCACTACGCTCTCATTCATCTACGCTCTCATCCATCATGTGCAGTGTTGCAACCCACTCTCCTCACCTTGACCAACCTCTGATTTCATTAATGATTGGCAACTCCTTGGGGCTTGCAAACCCACCTTGGTTTGGGACCACTTATGCACACACACACACACACACACACACACTCACATGCACATATCAATTTCGATAACATCGGGATGTACCAACAGCAATATGTGGGCTACCACGCGAGCCTTTGCTATGGGGGGGAGGATGTTGCGGATGCTGGGAGAGGAGGATGGGTCAGGATGATGAGGTGAGGATGATGAAGGAGGATGCTGATGCCTTCCCGCTGTGTCTCCGCTTGTTAAGTAAAATGTCGCAAGAAGGTCATCACGATGCACTGATTGTTTCTTGCAAAGTCTGATATTGTAACGAGGGACTGAGGGTAGCAGCACTGCCCCTACAGTGCTGGAGGAGCTCAGTCGTCGATAGTAGAGAAAAGGTTTACTGGAAACACACATTGACTGATCGCGAGAGGAAGAGGAGGAGAGGAGCAGGGGAAGAGGAAAAGAAAGGAGAGGAGAGGCTATAAGGGGAGAGAAGACACGAGATGAGCTGAAAATAGATGATAAGTCAAGAGCAGGATAAAGCAGAGGTGAGAGGAGAGGTGGAGAGGGGTTCTTACGGTTGGTACTCTAAGGACTCTAACTACTCTAAGTTACTCATAACAATGTCTCCGTCACCCCCCCACACACACACCGCCTACTCCCCCGCGGTAATTGGTAAACCGGCACGACGGCAGTACATAATTGGAGCAATTAGGCAGGTGTGACAGCTGGCAGAGTGACGGCAGAGCGACTGCTACGTGAGCCCTCACATTTCGCAACGGCACCACCGACTGAATCTAAGTGACATGTTTTAGTAGCACAGTTTGGTGACATGTTTGCTTAGGAGACACACAGTCACAGACAGTAGCAGTACCAGCCCGGCCAAACGCTGGTCCTCATCCAAAGCCACAGTCATCCCATGATGCAATGCAACGCAAGGTTTACCATCCCTTTGTCGACGGTGTTGTTTTGACACAAAGCGGAAGCGCTCAGCTAAATGAACACAGCTGGTGAATGAACAGCTTGAAGTCTTATATCATGAGATTAGGAGTTTTAATGCGGGGGACTTCATACAAAAAGGAACAACCCATTAAAAATGATTAAATTCAAGATTTCAATCTGATGTGAAAACTATTTGGCGACTGGGTTCGATCCCCAATGTTCGCAGTCTAAACATCCTTGAGCCAGATGCCAAACCCCTACCTAATGACGTATCTGAATTCACTGTAAGTCACTCTGGTTAAAAGCGTCTTCTAAAATGACTAAATATGAATAGTAAATACTCTAAATATAAACAAAGGACATTAGGTGCATTATTATACTCAACATTTGAATAATTTTATTCTTTCCCCCCGCGATATGACTCCCTGTAGTTACAAGACACATACATGTTTAAACCCCCACAAAGACAACTGAAAGACAAACATTGTGAATGGATCAGAGGTTATACCATAACACAGTAGGACTGATCAGAAGTTCTACTATAACACAGTAGGACTGATCAGAAGTTCTACTATAACACAGTAGGACTGATCAGAAGTTCTACTATAACACAGTAGGACTGATCAGAAGTTCTACTATAACACAGTAGGACTGATCAGAAGTTCTACTATAACACAGTAGGACTGATCAGAGGTTATACCATAACACAGTAGGACTGATCAGAAGTTCTACCATAACACAGTAGGACTGATCAGAAGTTCTACTATAACACAGTAGGACTGATCAGACGTTCTACTATAACACAGTAGGACTGATCAGACGTTCTACTATAACACAGTAGGACTGATCAGAAGTTCTACTATAACACAGTAGGACTGATCAGAAGTTCTACTATAACACAGTAGGACTGATCAGAAGTTCTACTATAACACAGTAGGACTGATCAGACGTTCTACTATAACACAGTAGGACTGATCAGACGTTCTACTATAACACAGTAGGACTGATCAGAAGTTCTACTATAACACAGTAGGACTGATCAGAAGTTCTACTATAACACAGTAGGACTGATCAGAAGTTCTACTATAACACAGTAGGACTGATCAGAAGTTCTACTATAACACAGTAGGACTGATCAGTAGTTATTCTATAACACAGTAGGACTGATCAGACGTTCTACTATAACACAGTAGGACTGATCAGAAGTTCTACTATAACACAGTAGGACTGATCAGAAGTTCTACTATAACACAGTAGGACTGATCAGTAGTTCTTCTATAACACAGTAGGACTGATCAGACGTTCTACTATAACACAGTAGGACTGATCAGAAGTTCTACTATAACACAGTAGGACTGATCAGAAGTTCTACTACTGGACTGCTGGATCCAAGATTAATGAAATGGCAACTTGTAAATTAACTGAAAAATTGACATTTAAGAAGAAGACATTTAATTCGATATGCAATAGTTGTTGTTGTTGTTGTTAGCTTGCCTACAGGACGCTCCTGTGGGATTGTCTGTGAGACTGGATCCTGGGGCCACGGGAGACACCTCCAGTCCCATTTTAATAAAACAGCACAGAGACAATACCTATGTTGTCCCTGCATTCTTATTTAGCCTCTTCTTTTGCCGGGGGTGCAAACCTGCTGCACTACTGACAGAGACACAGTTAGTCAATAAGGCTGGAACACTGCAGCAGGTTTGGGTCCCACACACCTTAGGGCCACAGAGTGTTGTTGTACACTCGGTCAGTGAGGCCACCTCCATAGGGAAAGGGTTTTTGGCGTTCTTTCGCACTCCGGTGGACACACATAGGGGTTTGCCTTCTACCAATTCAAACAGGCCCAATGGTACAACATGAATGTCATTGTTGCTCACACAATCAAAGCTCTTAGCTCTGCGGCTCTGCAGGCAAAAGCACTGCGGCTACTGTTGAGTCATAGTTGAAGGGCGGGCCGCTGTGTCTTCACCATCACGACGCACTCATCCGTCTAACGGATAGAGGCCGCGGCCGTAAATAACACTGGCTGTTCAGGTTGCATAATCCGATTGTGAGTGAGTGTTTGGTTGTGTGTGTGCCTGTGTGTGCGTGTGTGTGCGTGCGTGCATGCATGCGTATTTGCATGACTGTGCATTAGTGTAGAAGTATGTACGTTAAGATAAGATAAGATGTATTGTATTAATCACACAAGGGGAATTAGGGTGTCACAGGGAAAGAAAGGATAGGACGGTCATAAGAATATATGTTTTAAGGTGTGCACATTGACCAACTGCGTCACTGTGTGTGTAAGCTTATTGGAGACTGTGGAGTGTTTGAGAACAAGGCCAATGCAAATATTAAAAGGGCAGGAGGAGGGGGTACAACAAACAGTTCCATATGTTTTCAGAGTTCCTCCACAAAACTGTCAACGGATCGTTTTCAGGACCCATCAGGACTCGACATGCGCCCGAGACAGAGAGGGAGGTGAAACCAGACGGGTGCCAGGAGAGGGGCCGACTCTGAGGAGTCAGAGCATGCAGGGAGTAAACAGACGTCTCCGAGACCCTTATCAAAATAACACACACAACCGTGGAAGGTTCTCCGTTGAGCAGTTCTTCTTGGAAGCTTCTAGGTGAGAGAGCATCAACATATGTGCGTTGGCGTCGCACGTTCCAGAGATCACAGTGGAAGTGTTCGTCACTTCCACTGTGGGGGGGGGGGGGGGGGGGGTATATACAGCATCCATGAGAGCGAAAGCAAAGTGAAGAGTGAATAGTTGATGTCTGCCTGTATGGGTAGGAACACGTCTGGTCACGCTGAGCCCTAATACAAAGACCTCGCTCAGGATTAAGTACACTGGTGTTAGAGGCCAAAGATGAACTCATAGCACTGAACACACACCGAAGGAACGAGTGAAAGAAGGTTAATCATGATGTCCATAGACAAACCATAACGTATCTCTCCCCCCACTGCAGTTAACGCTTGATGAATGATCTAAAAGCTCACAAAGAGACCCGCCAAGTTTGGATCAGTGCTCACATGTGAGCGTGGTGTGGGAGGGCATGGCGGGGGTGCAGGGAGCAGCTAGCTAATTGATGCCGCTCGGCGTACTGAGCGAGCCCACGTCCCTGTGTGTGCTGCGTTACACCAGGCCTTCATTACACGCCTGGTCTTTGCTTTCACCGATAAGCCCCCAGAGGATTTCGTTTTCCTTTCAATTTGGATCACACTGAGACTTCAGCCCGCATTAAATCAATCAAACGAGGGCTTTTTGTGCCTTCGGCCATCGTTGCCACGGATCTGGCGGTTGCAATTTCACACGGTTTGTGTTCATCGGGGGGGGTTGTCCTTACTTTTCCACCCCAGATGCTGCATCACTGGTGATATCTCCCGGCATTACCTCTCCTGCCAGTAGTCCTGAGCTGGGCCCATTATTTGGGTTTCTCACCTTGACTCGCCAGATAACAACGGCAGTCGAGACGTGGGGGAAATCTCCTCCCTCCCGCACCACCGCTTCTGTCAATCCTCTGACGTTGACATTTAGCAAAGTGCAACGGCGTGGTGACCAGAACCCTCCCACACACACTAGCAGTTAGAGAACCATGGCGGCGCATGCTGTGGGGCCGATCAATGGAGGACAGTGGGCTTCCCTCGCTGGCTCCAAGATGGTGGGATGAGCTGAACTGTGGCTTGTTGCCGTGCCATGTAATCAACAGACTCTGTTCGCTTTACTTTGATGCCCCGGCAAAAGGTTCTGGGTTCGAACCCCAAAGTCTGCCGTCTACCTCTTAGGCTTCCTATAGAACAAGATGCTATAACCCAGGGGCTAGGAGCCTGGCTCTTATGAGACATATTCCACTCTCGAAATGAAAAAAAAAATTAACTAATTGTTTTACACAAAATATTGTATAAATGGCAAAGTATAATGAAGCAATGAAAGAATATTATCCCTAAAGAGGTTGAAAAGCATCTTCTCCTCCAAGGACAATTCCAAGTTGTTTAATCGATTATAATACACAACCCTATCCACTCATCAATGACATGTAACAATATGTTAAAGTCTGCTGAATGACTCACTAGTAAACTGGCCACCGTTCAGCTCAGACAGAGCATATGGGGAACATTGAGGTGGCCATACGTTGGCCGTTGGTTAAGCAGAGCTGGAGGGGACAGGGCACGGTATCAAAGCACCATCTGCCAGACACCATGTCCCATTTACAAACTGCTCTCTGAGTTATTCATAGACTCACAAGCCAAGACAACCAAGATGATTTGTCGGAGCGTGGGGGGGGGGGGGGCAACGAGGGCTCTTAAGCTCCTCGTACAAGAAAAGTGTTCATCATGGAAAATCCGCAGTCTAATTACAAATCCACTGTGGAGTATCTGTCAAGAAGGTCCAAGTAATAGACACATTTGCGTCTAGTTGAGCGTCTAAGCAGGACGATAAAAGCCAAGATCCAAAGACATCAACTCTAGCTACCATCTCTAAGACGTAAAACAATGGCTGGCCTGTTTGTACTCGTCCTGGTTTCTTCTCGTACAGTCCATGAGGGCTCAGAGGTATATTGGCTCCTCATTAAATGAGCTCTTGTTCAAACTAGTTGTCTTCTCAGATCTGTCACGCAACCTGGGAGTTATTACTACTTTATATAATAATAAATAAATCAATTAAATATATAATAATATCCCAGCACTATACAAGAAAGTACTCCTCATTTATGATTTGTTACTAGTTCAATATCCCAGGACTATACAAGAAAGTACTTCTCATCTGTGAGTTGTTACTAGTTCAATATCCCAAGACTATACAAGAAAGTACTTCTCATCTGTGAGTTGTTACTAGTTCAATATCCCAGGACCCTACAAGTAGCAGTAGCGGAGAAGCTTAGCATGTGGCATTTTCTTTTGGATAAGATGAGGGTATTTTGTTCATACATTCTGTATTATGTCATGTAGAATTGTCTTTAATGTCATATATATATCATATAATTGTAATGTTTAGTGTTGTTGGGAATATACTCTTGTTGGGATTTTCCATGTGTCCTGGGTACACTGAGGCACTGAGGCAACAGCTAAATAAACACACACAGCTTTAATTCTGATCTGTCCAATAATGTCCATTCTTTCTGTTCTAGTCCAGTGCGACTGACAACTGAAAAGGTATACATATACCCATTGTGAAATGGTATTCCTAATACTGTGCACTGTACACCGCCCGCAGTGGGCTGAAGCTGCAGTCCTCATCTCAGAAGTATCGCAATAAATCCCCCAAATCAAATCTCTTTTATGCGCTCCATTCTCTCAGTCCCTCCTCTCATCAAAGTACACCAGGTCTGAGATGTAGGAACAATTCTAAAATATTTACGATAGCATTTAGTGACGTGGAGCCACTACATTGTCTGGCTAAACAAAGGAATTAATGAATATAAAGACACAGACATATCGCCGAATGTGCAGTTGTGTGTTATTGTGTTACGTCAGGTTGTATTGGGGATCTGATGCAGGGTTGTTTATCTTTATTTATATGTGACGCTGGTGTCCTTAAAGTGTATTCAACAAGCAGTCATCCCCCAGCTTACAAAAGGCCACGGTGTAACTCGTTATGTTTTCATGTATTTTGTTTTTCCTTTTTTTTGGAACAAGTCATCCCCACAACCTCGTTAACTTTCCATCTTTACAGAACAGCCATAGCTGGGTGATGTAGGGGATGGATGTAAAGGGTACGATAGTTGTTAGCGGAGCGTTCTTATCTCCAGCGCTGGGCTCTCTCTCTCCGCGGCGGTCGATGGCGTGAGAACAAGTGGGGCCAAAAGGCCTGGTCCAGCCGCTTGCTAAATGTCACGACTCCCACGGCGCCGTGGATGATTAGAGGGGGGGGTCTACTCAATACCAGCCGGGTTCGGTCCTGCCCTGTGGGACTCCGCCGTTCGAACACTACAATGAGACAAAGAGAGCCCCCTGCTATCGGCCGCTAGTCACCAGCTGGGGTGGGGAGATACACACGTTCGATACCACTCGCTCCTTCCTTCACAATGAGGAGGAAGAGGAGGAGGAGGAGGAGGAGGAGGAGGAGGAGGAGGAGGAGGAGGAGGAGGAGGAGGAGGAGGAGGAGGAGGAGGAGGAGGCTGAGGAGGAGGAGGAGAAGCGACAACTCCAACAAGCGGCCGTTGTTCATATCTTTTAAATTAATTCTGCGTGTTGCTGTTTGAAAGCCGAGCTGCGGAGGGGGACTACAGCCAGTAGACGCCACACTGCCCTGGGGAGACGGCCTCCTTCACACCTTGCTGGCTTGAGGGAATGGCATGCTTTGCTCCTAGTCCAAATTGATGCAGGATCCAGATCAGATCGTATTGTGATAATCGGACACGGGTCGGGACCATATATCCCACAGCGCCTGTATGAGCTCCCATCTCCCTGCTGAAATCAACTGTTCCAACACCGTCTAGAGAGAGTTGATCCAGGCCTTTCCTTCTTCTCCTTCCTTCCTTCCTCTGTTCTTTCCTTCCTTTCTTAAGCTGATAATATGAAAACATATATCTGGGTAAGAATGTAACTAAAATATAATTCAATATCACATCATGTGTGTCTAACTCAAAGGTCAAGGTCACGACCCCTATTCACGGCACAAGAGGCTGTATAATTGCTTTAATATAACATGTTTTTCTTTTACATGGTCATTCTCCACGCAGCCCTATTGTAGAAAAGTCACCGCTTCCTTTGAAAAGGTCATTGCCAGTACACAGCTGTTACACCAAGCATGAGGATTTGGGGTAAGAAAGGAGCATAACAATATGTCCAATGGAAACAGCGTGTCACAAGGTACAAAGCAGCCCTTTAGCGAGCCCCTTTGGAGTAATTACAGTGTTCTACTGTACTGCAGAAGGCTTCAATTATAGCCCATAATATTACAGGCCACTGGACAGGACTGTAATGCACCATGTTCAGTCACAGGAGAATGAGAATAATAATAACGGCTAAAACATGCAACTGGAAAGACTTTGAAGTTGCCTTTGTGTATCCCAAAAAGTACTTAGTCAGCCTGTTGGTGTGGGTTTGTGCTCATCAGGCATCCTGGGCTGAACACAGGCAGGGCTCCACAGACCTTATCCATCTAACAACAAACACCATTTAGTGGAGAGGAGTCTCAGGTGTCAACCAAACGGAACAAAAAAACCTTCTATCAAAGCATGAACAGAAGGCACACAGAAAATAGCGTGTTTGACTACCGGCACAAAAGAGTCTGGGTTCGATCCTGAGTCAACCTTGTAAGGACCCTTGTGTAAGAAGCCCTAAGCATTACCTGCTCCCTGATTTCATGTATTAACATTCATCAGAAGCCACTGTGGATGAAGGAGCTAGTTCACTAAATAGTAATAGTAGGTGGCCATCACATTTTTGCCCGCAAAAACATCTGCAGTTTCACTCTTTACAACAAGAGCCGTGGTCAAGATGACCCACTTGGAATGTAATGAATGTCATCGGAGTCGTGCGTGAGGAGGATCGTAGGAGATATTCAGACATGCACAAGGTCGCATTCAGGAACCAATGTGTTGCATGCTGGCAGACCGGGAGACTGGCAGGCAGAAGCAACATGCAGCAGCTGCTGAAGCTGTGGAAACACATGCACATCGCCATGCCGACCAGACCCCCTGGGGGATAGCTGCTGTGAACCAACCGCTCTGCCAAGCCCATCGCTGGGAATTTTCCAGTGAAAGTAATACAAATGTTGTTTGTTGGCTAGGCTAGGGGTTATGTATTACTTATGTCTTACATGTGTCATTCAAATGACGTCGTTGAGCAACAGACATGATGCAGATACAGGTCATTAAGGAGCAGGTGAAGGTGTAGGATTAAGATCGGAGATCCAACCTGGTACCTTTTAGATGGGAGTTGAATAACCACTACCCTGTCTCATCATGTATGTTAACTCGTGGATAGTCACGTGTGTAGACGCGTTTATCCAAAGTGAATTACGGATATGGCTGAGAACAAGCAAAACACACAACCATTATTGAAGTCAGTAAAAAACAAATGGATTGAAAAACTTCTGAACAGAGTGCAGCTTTTGACATTTTCTTCTAATGGTTTCCATCTGTGTTTCTTTGTCTTTGATTGTATCACAGGAGGCACTTTTATTTTGAAAAGAGCACAAAGTGCCTAAAAATTTGTTATCATAAGGAAAGTTTGGTGAAAGAAAAAGAAAAGATTCAGATTGTATGCCTGAACACGATTGGAATAAATATAATTTAAAAAAATCAATGTTCAATCATGTGTTAATTGTAAAATATGTAATTACTTGAATTAATAATGAATTGTGAGAACAGTATTATTCTCATCTAGTTCCATCGGTCACAACGTTTGAAGGCATAGAGAGAAATTCGATTTTCCATTTTCTGAGTGTTTTCTGCATATGAATGCTTTATCGCTGTGTAGGAGAACTAATGCTCCAAACTCCACAACAATTCAGTCCACACAGGCTAACGCATGTCTTTTGCACCACTCATTACATCATGTAACGACACCCATGAGAGATCAAATTGAATTCCTAGATTACACACGCAAGGCAGCACTTGGACATGTTTATGCTGAGTCCCAGCTCCTACAAGGAGGAGAAGAACACCAAGTGAGAGCTATGCTCCCAACAAGTACAAACTCATTCCTGTCCTCCTTACATCTGTTTTCCCCCCTTTTGTACTTCCCTAGCCAGCAGAAAAACAGATGTTCTGTGGCTCACGGCTCCTCCACTCTTTTACTATTTGTACTCAATTGTAGCAAATATATTCAGACTTGAATATTTTTCTTGAATTCAGGACTTCAATGTAGGTAGACATCAAGACCTTGGGGTTTGAACACAGAACCTTCGGGTTCTCTGGGAGTCATGTGACACTACACATTGACATGCAATGTTATCATACTAAATAGAATGCGGGATGATTTGTTGCACAATTGCAAACATCCGCCTTTCTCCGGTGGTCCACCTGCGTGTTCTTGACCCGGCGCTGCCCTGTCTTCCCGCTAGAACACGTTTTTTCGTGCCATGAAAAACAAAACACAGAGAGAAAGAGAAATATGGGGTAGGCGGCACATACAAGCACACACACAGAAACAAAGTAGACAGAAACACACACACACACACACACACACACACACACACACACACACACACACTCAGAACCACCACTTTTTCCAAGACATATTTAAAAATAACTTATTTTATCACAAGAAGAACATACAGCCGACATATCCCTGCTGGACTTGTGACCAGCACAAAAATAACTGAGTTTCCTGAAACTATGACCCAGTGAATCACCATGACGACACCATCCTGCCCTGTGTGTGTGTATCAGTGTGTGTGTGTGTGTGTGTGTGTGTGTGTGTGTGTGTGTGTGTGTGTGTGTGTGTGTGTGTGTGTGTGTGTGTGTGTGTGTGTGTGTGTGTGTGTGTGTGTGTGTGTGTGTGTGTGTGTGAGTCACAAGGGCCATTGTGGCGGTTGCACAACATTCAACCAATGACGGGGTTAATGTTTGACAGCGTTCTGAAGGCTAACCGGGATAACAAGCGTATTAAGATGTGTCATTGACCGTCACGGATGTGACCAACCATTCAGTTTAATGATTTAATGGTCGGCAATACGATTCTTAGAAACACATAATTCTTAACCAGGCTTTTGCTTCTAAAGTTGTGTTAACAAACATTTCAATGTATTTCTCTCTCTCTCTCTCTCTCTCTCTCTCTCTCTCTCTCTCTCTCTCTCTCTCTCTCTCTCTCTCTCTCTCTCTCTCTCTCTCTCTCTCTCTCTCTCTCTCTCTCTCTCTCTCTATGCTGCACTTCCTCAAGAAATGTTCCTGTCAGCGCCCAGTCAAAATTATTTGGTTACAAAATATAGTCTGAGTTGTAAGCTTCCAACGCAGCGTTGGAACAAAATATCAAATGTTAAACTACAGCGTGAACTTCTTCCTCTCACTCATTAGGACGGTTGACCTGCATGACGACGTGGTGGCATGAAAACAGACCTTTTGCAATCTCATTTAGAGTGGACATTTCAGACCGAGAGGGCGGAGGAAGGGAGAGGTTGATCAACCTTTTGAATTGAACATCCACTCAAGCAGACAAGCGATGATGATGATGATGATGATGATGATGATGATGATGATGATGATGATGATGATGATGATGATGATGATGAGATGATGATGATGATGATGATGATGATGATGATGATGATGAAACAGCTGAGGAGGAACTTGGCCAGAAAAAACAAGGAGAGAGAAAGAGAGAGAGAAAGAGAGAGAGAGAGAGAGAGAGAGAGAGAGAGAGAGAGAGAGAGAGAGAGAGAGAGAGAGAGAGAGAGAGAGAGAGAGAGAGAAAGTGCCAATTTGTCCTCCCAGTGCCGTTGGCGTGGCGACGCAGCGGATGCTCTGATAAACCCCCCCCCTCCCCCCCCCTGGCGGAGGCATCCGTCATGCTGTCCCAGCATCAGGCTCCACTGGACGCCGTCCCTCCTCCTCATGGTCCTCAGCTCAGGGATGGGGGGGGGTACTTTAGACTTTAGTAGTCAGTGTTAATTTGTAAAGGCCTTAATCCCATTTACTGTCTCAAAGGGCTTAACAGGCAATATATTTATGACACCCTCTAACCCTAGCCTCCCTAATGGGCAAGAAAAAGCTCTCTTAAAAGAACTATTTTCAACCAGGAGAAGCCGTACTTTGCAGTGGAAAAATACTCGTTAAATATTGATGAAGGAAGGAATGGAAGCAACGAGAGCAGGGCCCTTCTTTCAGAGAGGGTTACCAGTAGGGCGATATGGACTTACAACTATATCACCATATTTCATGGAATTTATTGCGATAACGATAAATGACGATAAATGACCAAAAAAAAAAAATAATCTTAATCTTTACCATCATCAAATACGTAAGGGATAATGAACGGAACGCTCATTAATACGTCGGTAGTCGGTTCCGACTTATTATGATTTACTTCCGCGGAGAAAAAAATAGTTCTCCGAAGTTGAGGCGTTGCTTGGCAACTGGCGCAAACAATTCAGCAATTCTATCAGCAAGTCAGTATTTTCCGTCAGGAAAAGTGAACGGGACTACTCGCGGAGTGATATGATGAACGGGACTACTCGCGGAGTGATATGATGAACGGGACTACTCGCGGAGTGATATGATTAACGGGACTACTCGCGGAGTGATATGATGAACGGGACTACTCGCGGAGTGATATGATGAACGGGACTACTCGTGGAGTGATATGATGAATGGGACTACTCGCGGAGTGATATGATGAACGGGACTACTCGTGGAGTGATATGATGAACGGGACTACTCGCGGAGTGATATGATGAACGGGACTACTCGCGGAGTGATATGATGAACGGGACTACTAGCGGAGTGATATGATGAACGGGACTACTCGTGGAGTGATATGATGAACGGGACTACTAGCGGAGTGATATGATGAATGGGACTACTCGCGGAGTGATATGATGAACGGGACTACTCGTGGAGTGATATGATGAACGGGACTACTCGCGGAGTGATATGATGAACGGGACTACTAGCGGAGTGATATGATGAACGGGACTACTCGCGGAGTGATATGATGAACGGGACTACTCGCGGAGTGATATGATGAACGGGACTACTAGCGGAGTGATATGATGAACGGGACTACTAGCGGAGTGATATGATGAACGGGACTACTCGTGGAGTGATATGATGAACGGGACTACTAGCGGAGTGATATGATGAATGGGACTACTCGCGGAGTGATATGATGAACGGGACTACTCGTGGAGTGATATGATGAACGGGACTACTCGCGGAGTGATATGATGAACGGGACTACTAGCGGAGTGATATGATGAACGGGACTACTCGCGGAGTGATATGATGAACGGGACTACTCGCGGAGTGATATGATGAACGGGACTACTAGCGGAGTGATATGATGAACGGGACTACTAGCGGAGTGATATGATGAACGGGACTACTCGTGGAGTGATATGATGAACGGGACTACTCGCGGAGTGATATGATGAACGGGACTACTAGCGGAGTGATATGATGAACGGGACTACTAGCGGAGTGATATGATGAACGGGACTACTCGTGGAGTGATATGATGAACGGGACTACTCGTGGAGTGATATGATGAACGGGACTACTAGCGGAGTGATCTGATAGCCGTGAATAGAAGCCAATTCCAGCTCCTTTTTTCTCCATTAACTCCTCCTCGCCTCGTTTGGAACTCCGCCTTCCGCCATTGTTGTTCTCCTTCTACACGCCCACGTTTGTCGCATATGTAAACACGTCATTAATTATCGTCATTACCGCGGTATGACAAAATACTTATCGTGGGGAGGACTTATCGCGATAAACGATACGATATGGCACAGCCCTAGTTACCAGTGGTTCTATTGACCCAACCAAAGATGATAAGACATCATCTTATGACATGTGACTGTATGTATTATAGAATATAATATTAGATTTGTTCATACGTTGTAGTACACCTAGTACACCTTCAGCTTCTTCAACAGTGTGTACCGTCAGACTGGGCCAGTACAACATGAATAAAGATAGTATGATAGTAATGATAAACTACGATTAGTTCAGAGGAAAACATTTGATGGTTTTGGCTCGCTGGAGGGGTACTCGAGCCATACAGACCCGGCTGTGGAGGTACATACCACTGATAAAGGTTTTGTAGCAGCAGCTAGCGACTCACAAACTACATAATGTCTTCCCTTCAGAACTAAACAAGGAACAGACAGAAGCAGAGACGATTTCCCTGAGGAGGAGAGGTCAGTCAGACTGATTAGAGTCTGGTTGAAGCAGCCTCACCTGGCCCCAGTCAGACTGATTAGAGTCTGGTTGAAGCGGCCTCACCTGGCACCAGTCAGACTGATTAGAGTCTGATTGAAGCAGCCTCACCTGGCACCAGTCAGACTGATTAGAGTCTGGTTGAAGCAGCCTCACCTGGCCCCAGTCAGACTGATTAGAGTCTGGTTGAAGCAGCCTCACCTGGCCCCAGTCAGACTGATTAGAGTCTGGTTGAAGCAGCCTCACCTGTCCCTAGTCAGACTGATTAGAGTCTGGTTGAAGCAGCCTCACCTGGCCCCAGTCAGACTGATTAGAGTCTGGTTGAAGCAGCCTCACCTGGCCCCAGTCAGACTGATTAGAGTCTGGTTGTAGCAGCCTCACCTGGCCCCAGTCAGACTGATTAGAGTCTGGTTGAAGCAGCCTCACCTGGCCCCAGTCAGACTGATTAGAGTATGGTAGAAGCAGCCTCACCTGTCAGACTGATCCAAGTCTGGGGCTGGTGAGGCTGCACACCTGTGGGTCCTTGGTAATCGAGGAACATAGGTTCAACCAGCCACCACTGCACACACTCAGGAGGAGCACCTGCTCTGGCTTCAGAACGCTGCCAACTCTATCGTCCACTATGTGCTATGTGTTGCAGGAGCCCAGCAGAGCCACAGGTGGCGTGTGGCAGGGTGACGTCACTGTGACATCACAGTCACATCACAGTGACATCACTGTGACATCCCAGTGACATCACAGTGATATCACAGTGACGTGACTGTGACATCACTGTGACATCCCTGTGACATCATAGGACATCACAGTGAGATCACTGTGACATCCCTGTGACAGTTGTGACATCACAGTGACACCACTGTGACATCACAGTGACATCGTTGTCACATCATCGGCACAAAGTGAATGAACAGCTGGTCGGGGAACACCCTTTCATTGTGGCTGCCAGCTCGCTTGACGTGCTAGCCGCATTATATCATCCATATGAATCCTCCATCCCCATGGCCCTGCTGCTCCACCAGCATGGATGTGTGTGTTGTTTTTCTTTCTTCTTCTTCATGTTCTGAATATTTAAATATTCCTGACATACACACACACAAACGCGCGTGAGCACACCAAGCAGCTTCACCACTTGACAGGTTTGTTAAAAGGCCTATCTGGCGGATACTTGACTTCCCAGCATGCAGCTGGACTATCATGGGAACTAATTAGAGAACACACCTTGGGCTGGTGAAGCTGGTGATAATGGAGGGACCGGTTGGTCACTTAGCCCACGGCAACCAACGAGGAATGAATGAGGAAACCAAACCACACACATTGCACTGGTTCATCAAGGAAGAAAGAAAGAAAAAGAAAAATATGGCAAAAACATTCAGACAGAATTAGACATCTCTTATAATCAATGTGTGCCATGACGCAACGTGTCCAAATAACTCGACACCACATGTAATGTTCCGTCATATATAGATGGGGCCGTGACTGAATGTTTCTGCTGGTCTCAAACCGTTGCTTTAGTCCTATGACAGACTTGTAGAATACTTTCACATCTTTTGTCCATTTGTGAACACACGTTACTAAGATCATCACAGGACGGACCATGTGTTCATCTCACCCGACAGGCTTCCCCGGAACACAAAGAACCATGTGTCTCTAATTAAAGACAGAGAGAGAGAGAGAGAGAGAGAGAGAGAGAGAGAGAGAGAGAGAGAGAGAGAGAGAGAGAGAGAGAGAGAGAGAGAGAGAGAGAGAGAGAGAGAGAGAGAGAGAGAGAGAGAGAGAGAGAGAGAGAGAGAGAGAGAGAAAGTGCCAATTTGTCCTCCCAGTGCCGGTCACCGGTTCCTCAGCATCCGTACAGGACTAGCAGGTTCAAGGACAGTTTTTATTCACAGGCAGTGACCTACTGCCTGTGAGGGGTGCTGCTAGGAGTGCTGCTTCTATCATCACATGTCATCCATATTACGTCACACTATCAAACACTATCATACTTTTGCTGGACTTTCTACACTTATTACAACATATGACTGTTCTGCACTGTGTTCATGATGATGCTGCACTACTGCCACTTTAAAATGCTTTTAAATGATTTTGCACAATATAACACATGTACATGCACATATCATCCATCAATCACTTTACTGTTATTTGTATTTTTATTGTGTACAGTATTTGTATAGTATTGTGTTTTATAAATGCATACTGTGGGAGGGAATGGGGAGTAAGCATTCCATTGTACTGTAATACAATTCTTGAATCTTGAATCTTTAATTGTGTGAATATGCTATCCATCAGTAATCATTATATCTGATATCTCACAAGCACTGAAAGCAATTTAAATGCAAATATTGGTAGACGGATCTAACCCTTGTGTGTGAGCACCACACAACACAACAACAACATAATCCCAAGGGGAAAAGGTGGCCCACTTGTGATTGTAAAACAACAGATGTCAGGTATATCAACTTACCTGCACACAGCTTGTCAACATGGAACAGTTTACCATCCTGATAAGCCTGGGTCATTACGATAAGGAGATATGTCATAAACAACTACAGGTAACTCACATGAAACCCAACGCTAATGAATCCAGATAACACATTATCACAATGTGTCATGACATTATATAAACTATGAAATCTGATCTAAATATTGTTTTAATGGAAATGTTCCCAGTATATTTCAAACCTTTACACTGAGAGCAAGTAGGTCTGCAATCCTGCATGATGGGTCATAACTATCTCTTCAGTTATTGCTCATAACTCAACATCATAACTTCCATGACAATGACATGCATGACATGATGCCATGCAATGACATGCATGATGAGATGCAAACACGGGTTATGTCCTGTGAACCCCACACTGCTAACCCTGTTGTCCTATGAACCCACAACCCCAGGATGGGAAGAGAAATGACTCATGATGATGAAGCATTGAGACAGTGGTTCTTCTCCAGCTGGAGGACACTGGTCACTTTGCCACAGGCGGGCCTACGGTGAGGTGGTCATATGGAAGAGCACACATGGGTACTTTACACGTAAGGACAGCATCCACCACCTCCAACTACAAGTC
>CM051015.1:25177144-25189644 GCA_027704905.1 Muraenolepis orangiensis
TGATGTATAACCCCCCCCCCCCCCCCCCCTCTGCACACATAGAAAGCAGTGCAATTCGATCCAATTCAATCAATACCATCTTGAAACTCATGTGGAACTCAAGCCTCGCATTAGTGTGTATTGATTGATTGATTCCCCTGGGAGAGAATGCACCGTTGTTGCTAATGAACATTAAAGACAACCAATATGAAATGTAATCTAACGTAATGATTGAAGCATGAGACTCAAGCAGAACTGTGGTTCACGTTGTTCACTGTTTCTGTTGTTATTTTGTTGTTTAAAATGTGGTTGTCTCATCGGGTGTTATTCAGTGTTAACATATCAAGACATAATGGAAGGACCTGGGTCATGTGGAGCCTGATTGGTGATACACCTGCTAACACACAACCTTAGATCAATAGTCCCAATGATCAGCTCTTAATGAATATAGTGTTAAATTGAAGGGAATGCATACTGCGCGAGGGAATGAGGATAAAGCATTACATTGTATTCGGGTTGCATATAGCAAATAAAAACATCTTGAATCTTGAATCTGATGTCTTACATTTGGACGATGCCACAAAGTACCCTTACAGATAAGTTATGGAAACCAGCAGTTTTTGTAAGAACATATTGTTGTGTTCAGATAGAAGATAGACTTGGCTTTGGACTTCAGAAGTTGTCTAACACAGGGAGTTTGAGAACCCCTGGTCTAACAAAGACATTAAAAGAAGTCACAGAGCTCCTCCGTAGCACTAGTCAGCAAAAAGTCTTTCTTTATGATTGCTTTTGCTTTTTGCTTTTTTGTTGAAAGCCAGACAGTGTAAGTTTAGTGTGAAGGCGTCAACAAGAATACGTCTGTGGCAGAGAACGCATCGTTTTGACAACGGCTAGACAGAAAATAGGACAGAGCGATGGAAAGTTAGTATTCTTTCATTGGGTAAATTGCCCAAAAAATGACATGTCGTTATGATTTTAAAAGAAATAGCTTGACATCAAAAAGTGTACTGCCATCATAAGCAGATCTCAGTCAGTTTCATTTATTTCCCACATGAATCCAAACATAAAACATATTTAATAGCCTACCTTGTATTTCTAGATGTTGCAGTACATCACAAATAGTCCAAGGAAAACTGCCCAAATCAATAAAGAAATGGTTCTCCTTTTTGCTTTTGAGCAGTGTGGTGGAAGAAGAAGAAGAAGAAGAAGAAGAAGAAGAAGAAGAAGAAGAAGAAGAAGAGAAGAAGAAGAAGAAGAAGAAGAAGAAGAAGAAGAAGAAGAAGAAGAAGAAGGGTGTCAGAGCCAAACTCAATCAAAATTGATTTAGGTAATGAGCAAATGTAGGAACCTGCAGGGAATACTGACTTCAACTGGTGAGTGACTATATATATATATATATATATATATATATATATATATATATATATATATATATATATATATATATATATATGCAGCCCCCGCGTTGCGGGGGAGCCCCGGAGCTTAGGAGGCCCCCACCCCCACTGTAGGCTATCCTCTTAGATTTCGTAACGGGAACAGGGCGCAGAGGGCGCCCTGGCCCCCCCCCCCCCTTGGACTTCACGATTGCGACAACCCTCCCCCCCCCCCCGTTGGACTTCACGATTGCGACAACCCTCCCCCCCCCCCCCGTTGGACTTCACGATTGCAACAACCCCCCCCCCCCCCCCCCTTGGACTTCACGATTGCGACAACCCTCCCCCCCCCCCCCCCCCGTTGGACTTCACGATTGCAACAACCCTCCCCCCCCCGTTGGACTTCACGATCGACAACACCGTACCACAGTGTACGCATGAGTTCCTACTGACCTATACTGTTTACAAAAGATGCCTGAAAAAATTAACATTTAAAAAAAGTGGCCGCGATGTCTATCCCATGTCACTCTTATTGATTTAGGGGAGGGGGCGGGGCCCCATGGTCCGACCTGCGGGGGAGCCCCGAAATATTGCGCAACGCCACTGGGCAGGGTCCGTGAGAGTTTGTTTTCATCTTTCACTCACACACAGGCTGTTTTCGTCATTTTTACAACAAATACACACTTGCAACTGATAACACTGGCAATGATTTTATATGTATTACTATTCAAATATATTCGATGGAGCAAGTCACATATGAGGCGGTCTCCGAAAATCCTTGATAGTAAAAAGTGGATTTTATTCTGCTTTTTTCCACGGACCACCTGCAGTACCTCCGCGGACCACCAGTGGTCCGCGGACCACAGTTTGAGAACCGCTGTAGATGATTGACTCAGACAGCCTGTAGTGTGTAGTCTTAGCACGTAGGAGTGATGGGATGGAGACATAACATAACATTACATAACATAACATAACATAACATAACATAACATAACATAACATAACATTACATTACATAACATTACATAACATTACATAACATTACATTACATTACATTACATTACATTACATTACATAACATAACATTACATTACATTACATTACAGTACAGTCATTTAGCAGACACTTTTATCTAAAGAGACTTACAATAGTGTGTTCAACAAAGGAAGGTAAGAGAACATCTCGGCACCAGAAGTCAGAAGTTCATTCCATTCAGCCCTGACCTCCGTGGGGAGTTCCTTCCAGTGGCCAGGACAGAGGAGAGCCGTGACCACGGGGATCGGCCACTAGGGCAGACTTTAGTGAGCCAGCCTTTCATTTAGCCTTTCTATGAGGCTACACTGGAATAATGAGGTCGCAAACAAGGAATTAGGCTCTTGCTAATTGTTGTTCTATATGTTTATATGTTGTTCTATGTGTTTATATGTTGTTCTAGGTGTTTATATGTTATTCTAGGTGTTTATATGGTGTGATATGTGTTTATATGGTGTCCTATGTGTTTATATGTTGTTCTATGTGTTTATATGGTGTCCTATGTGTTTATATGTTGTTCTAGGTGTTTATATGTTGTTCTATGTGTTTATATGTTGTTCTAGGTGTTTATATGTTGTTCTAGGTGTTTATATGTTGTTCTAGGTGTTTATATGGTGTCCTATGTGTTTAAATGTTGTTATACGTGTCTATATGGTGTTCTATGTGTTTATATGGTGTTCTAGGTGGTTTCTAGGGTGTTCTATGTGTTTATATGGTGTTCTATGTGTTTATATGATGTTCTAGGTGGTTTCTAGGGCGTTCTATGTGTTTATATGGTGTTCTATGTGTTTATATGATGTTCTAGGTGGTTTCTAGGGCGTTCTATGTGTTTATATGGTGTTCTATGTGTTTATATGATGTTCTAGGGGGTTTCTAGGGCGTTCTATGTGTTTATATGGTGTTCTATGTGTTTACATTGAGTTCTAGGTGGTTTCTAGTGCATTCTAATAACAGGTAATAACAGGTTTTGAGTCATTGCATCAGGTTTCCCACATATTTTACCAATGAATTTTCAACACGTTTCCATAACATTCCATAATATCCATCCCGTGACTTTATTGAAGTACTTTAAACTAGGTAGGCCTATATAGCAATCATAGGGCCCAATAACCAGGTCCCTACTCCAGTGGGCTATGCTCTAAGGCTAAAGCATGTAGCATGGACTAGGAGTGTTATGGTGTCTACATAAGGGGGCACGGGGAGTGGATTCAGTATTTAGTATTTAGCTGTAACCACACCACGACTCCAACCACCGCTGGTAAACTGAAGAAAACTACACACTGTCCACTTTACAATCTGCTTTTACTGTATAAAATGGTGCAGCTTAAAAATTACAATTGCTTTGTTATTAATAATTTTGTTTGGAAGAATTATAAAAGACATTGCCCACCCCAGCCACGAACTTTACTCACTATTACCGTCAGGCAGGCGATACCGCAGTATCAAGTGTCGTACAAATAGGCTTAGAGATAGCTTCCACAGTCAGGCCATCAGGCTGCTGAACAAGGGCGTATAACATATAACAATGTATATTTTATTACATTGATTTATATATATATATTGCTCTTTTCTGTGCTGATTTTTGCATTTTATAAATTGCATTTTTTATTTTTATTTTATATTCCTATTGTATTTTTTATTCTATTTTTTATTCTATTTTTATCTATTTTTATTTTATCTTATTTTATAACTGCTGTCTGTCGTCGGGTATTGCACACAAGAATTTCACATCACTGCTTTATACTAAACTGTAAACTGTGAAGTGACAATAAACTTGACTTGACTTGGGATAGGCGACTTGCGGACAAGCATCATGTTAAGATGTGACAAGTGCAGCCCATTACCGGTAGACTGAATGCATTTGGACTGATGAAGCAGAACAACTCAATTCATGGTCAGTGTTTGACTGTTTAGCATAATAGGCTTTCAGTATTAAGGCTAACTGTTATTGAACTGCAAACACAGACCAACTGAAATATTCCCACGGCTAAATAAAGTGTGCATTTCCATGCGCACATACATTCAGAATAGATTAGATTGGATTCAAATGTATTGTCATTGCACAGCAAGTACAGTACAGGGAAAATCATTTAGCATCTAACCAGAGTGCAAATGTTGCAGTAAAGTTCATGGTAATATAATATAATATACAGTTTAAATTGACAGGTAAAAAGACAGTCTAGGTATAAATGTGATATGAGCATAATAATAGGTATATGTATATACAGGTAAGTGATCATTTAACATAGTGATCAGGGGTATGCTATTATTGAAAGCAGGATACAAATATATAGATGTAAATGTATATACAAGTGAGCATATATAAATGTATGGCAAGTATAAATGTATATGTATATACAGGAGTAGGAGCAGTTCTATCAACAGATAGTCTGCAATAGGTGTGGATTTTGTCAGCCCATAGGGCACATGGTATATGGACAAAGAAGGCATGCACTTGAACCAAATAATTAGGATGGCAAACAAGGAATAGATCATAGCAAGGAATTAAGAAGCTGATTTTAACAAACCCGCTCGCCAATCACCCGAAAATTATAAATACCGAAAAAAGGCTGATCCATAACGGCCCACACTGACGGTTATAGTCAGGTCACATGAACCACTTCCATTTTCATATTCTCTGCCACACATTCACTCCTCACGGATCCTCATTAGCATACCGCCAACCTGGAGCCCTCAGAAACCCCCTTATTCAACCTCCGCTGGGGAGTGGGCTCCACCCCCAGAAAAACACATATTTCACAGATTAATTGACTGCATTCTAGAGACTTTTTTTTAAGGGTGCGAATCACAAAATAAGAAGCAGACAGAAAATTAGTTAGAAACGTATGGACAGGCAGCCTGTGCAGTGCAGCACATACACGAGTAATACGAGGAACACGTTGTGTGTAACGTTAGACATGTTTCAGGATTATTTTGAACATATTTGAATCAATATTGCCCAAAGTTCTAATTTCATCACTTTAACATAAATTGAATGACTGTGAGAATCGTGTTCTACCGATGTTTAGATAGTAAGGTAGTTAGTAAAGTTTGAATTATTGTTGTTGTATGAAGTATGAAGCTGTAATAAAACTCTAGTAACAATAACAGTCTAGTGAGAGAGTCGTGATCTCTAGCTGTTTAGTTCTAAACCGATTTTTTGATTTCAATGTGTATGTTTGTGGAGAACATTTAACGTAAAAATAAATCCATAGAAAAACATTTTGATGTATAATATGTCTATGTGGTCTAAATATTGTGGAAGTAGTGCCAGTCAACATATTATGATAGTTTATATTGTGTACACTTTTAGAACACAGAGAAATATGTTTCTGTGTGTGGAAGTTTAAGAGATTTAAATGGTTGGTAAAATGCTTTTGTGGTTTGTCCCTTTGCTTTAGCGCGCTGGGAGCTTTTCTGTGCACGTAAACGATCTGCACAGTTACAAAGCTCAGCGTGGAGGACAACGGGGGCTCATCTCGTCCACGGGAAGCACCTCTCCTGAACTGCCTTCGACGGCTTGTTTGTGGACACTAAAACCCTCCTACTTCCGGTAGGTCCTGCCATCAAACAGAGCGAGAGTGCACAGAGTTTGTCAACAGTGGTATCGCCAAATTCACTTTACCATATAGGAAAAATTGTATATAATAAAATAAATAAATGACCTATTCCACAGCAGTACAGCCCCAACCTTTATTAGTGTTTCTTCATGTAACCACAGCGTACAGTTCACTGCTGGCTTACTCCTGGAAGACTTTGGGTCATTCTGGAGAATCAGGATCAGAACCTTTATGCCTGTATGCTTTATTATTTGTGGATTTGTTATTATAAAAAAAAAACATGCAGCTACTACCAAGTCTTCACGTGTGGATGTGGTAGCTCAGTTAGCAGTGCCAACATCGTAATCCAAGAGTCAAGATTCAACATGTTTAATTTCCATTTGCAACAAGTCCAATGGAATGCTTCCTCCCCATCCCCCCGCAGTATGGACACTTTACTGTAACAATACTGTCACGGTTACGGTGGTTGGCAGGGGGCGTGGCCTAGCCACGTGCGCTGTTGGCGCACACACTCCTGTCAACAATCACGTTGGTTGGCAGGGGGCGTGGCCTAGCCACGTGCGCTGGCCACACACACACACACCTGGACTCAATTTCCCCCCGTGTAATTTGTTGATCACCTCACCTGGGGTATATATACGTTGTCTTTCCTTTACCCCAGCGCAGGGGCGTTTTTAGGATTTGAAAACATCCGGGGCTTAGCCCAGAGGCAGGGATGCAAACAGGAAACGCTGAAAAAAGAGAAGTTTTTCCAAAAAAGCTGTAACTTCCCTTCCGAATCAATGCGACCGAGCGAAACATTTTTTTTCATTTATTTATTAAAATAACGCATAAAAGTGTTTAACTTACAATCAGATCAGATTTTGGGGTTTGTGTTTAGTTAATTTTATTGCATATACATTCATGTATTACAATCATTAGAGAAAGTTAGTTATTGCAAGGAAATCTTTCTCTGACATTTCTCTGCTTGCCTTGCAGTGACAAGTCTAGGCAACGACAACTAACGTGCGCGCCGACTGCTGAAGCTTGTGAGGGTGAATGACGACGTAGCGACCTGGTGTTAACCCTCTGTGTGCCAATGCTATATTAGTGGATTTAAAAAAGAATAATAATAATAATAATTCATTGTTATTCTTAACTGTTCAAATATCAAAAATAATATCATTATTTTTTTATTTTTTACAGAAAATGTATATATACATTCGGGGCTAATTACAAAACATCCGGGGCTTTAGCCCCGAATAAAACAGCCTAGCGACGCCACTGCCCCAGCGTGAGGTCGTTACTAACTATTCACGTAGTTCTCCCGTCTGGTACCCATCGCCTGCCAACTACCTGCCGGTACTCCGCACCCGATACCCCCGGTACAGACTCCTTCCCCTGTCCCGGACTACCCGCCGGTACTCCGCGGATCGTCCTCCCTGCGCACCCTTGTGACTGTGTGTGTTTGGTGCAATAAAGCTGTTCGTATCACTCTCCACTTGTCGGCGTCTGCGTTCGGGGTCCAACCCACTCCCTCTCTCGTGACAGAACGACCTCACCACCATGGACCCCGGCAACTGCGACATGTGGAGGATCACCCGGGTCGCCCAGGAAAAGGCTAACATAGCGCATATTCGGGCGTGGTTGGCCGCTCCGAAAGTTCCAATGACTTTCGGTTTTCCTCCACCGACCACGCTGCCCCGGCGTGAGGACGCCGCCCTGCTTCCGGCTGACGACGTCGCTCCGCACCCGCCTGACGACGTCGCTCCGCACCCGGCTGACGACGTCGCTCCGCACCCGGCTGACGACGTCGCTCCGCACCCGGCTGACGACGTCGCTCCGCACCCGGCGGAGGACGTCGCTCCGCACTCGCCTGACGACGTCACGCAGCTCCCGTCTGCTGACGCCGCGCCGTACCCGCCTGACGACGTCACGCAGCCCCCGTCTGCTGACGCCGCGCCATACCGGCCTGATGACGTCAAGCGGCCCCCGTCTGCTGACGCCGCGCCGGATCCGCCCGACGACGTCACGCAGCCTCCGTCTGCTGACGTCACGCAGCCCCCGTCTGCTGACGCCGCGCCGGATCCGCCCAACGACGTCACGCAGCCCCCGTCTGCTGACGCCGCGCCGGATCCGCCCGACGATGTCACGCAACCCCCGTCTGCTGACGCCACGCCGGATCCGCCCGACGATGTCACGCAGCCCCCGTCTGCTGACGCCGCGCCATACCGGCCTGATGACGTCAAGCGGCCCCCGTCTGCTGACGCCGCGCCGTATCCGCCCCCGCCTGAGGACGTCGCTCCGCCCCCGCCTGAGGACGTCGCTCCGCCCCCGCCTGAGGACGTCGCTCCGCCCCCGCCTGAGGACGTCGCTCCGCCCCCGCCTGCTGACGCCGCGCCGGATCCGCCCGACGACGTCACGCAGCCCCCGTCTGCTGACGCCGCGCCGGATCCGCCCGACAACGTCACGCAGCCCCCGTCGGCTGACGCCGCGCCGTACCCGCCCGACGACGTCACGCAGCCCCCGTCTGCTGACGCCGCGCCGTACCCGCCCGACGACGTCACGCGGTCCCCGGCTGTCGACTACAGAGGGGGTTCAGAGCAGACCCCTGAGGAGACCCTTAGAGGAGACCCCTGGAGGAGGGTCCAGAGGAGACCTCCAGAGAGGACTCCCACCGACCTGGGCAGAAGGGGTGGCTCTCTTCCCGGGCCCCACCCGCCCACCAAATCTCCTCCACCCCCCCGGATCATCGACTGGGACGCAGACGGTCCAGAGGGGCGGGGTTGGCCCCCGCGCCGCTACAGTCGGGATCTGTTCTTTTCCCTCAACTGCCACCGGGAACACCCCTTCAAGCCGGGTTGGACGCCAGGAGGCGCCCGTTGAGGGGGGGGTACTGTCACGGTTACGGTGGTTGGCAGGGGGCGTGGCCTAGCCACGTGCGCTGTTGGCGCACACACTCCTGTCAACAATCACGTTGGTTGGCAGGGGGCGTGGCCTAGCCACGTGCGCTGGCCACACACACACACACACACACACACCTGGACTCAATTTCCCTCCGTGTCATTTGTTGATCACCTCACCTGGGGTATATATACGTTGTCTTTCCTTTACCCCAGCGTGAGGTCGTTACTAACTATTCACGTAGTTCTCCCGTCTGGTACCCATCGCCTGCCAACTACCTGCCGGTACTCCGCACCCGATACCCCCGGTACAGACTCCTTCCCCTGTCCCGGACTACCCGCCGGTACTCCGCGGATCGTCCTCCCTGCGCACCCTTGTGACTGTGTGTGTTTGGTGCAATAAAGCCGTTCGTATCACTCTCCACTTGTCGGCGTCTGCGTTCGGGGTCCAACCCACTCCCTCTCTCGTGACAAATACTGTACACAATAAAACATAATAAACAATCAAGTGACTGATGGATGATATAAACATTTAAAGTGCCAGTAGTGCAGCAGCATCATGAGTACAGTGCAGTAACTGAGTCCAGAAAGTCCAGCAAAGTATGATAGTGTAAAGTTAATGACATGTTATGATAGAGGCAGCACTCCTAGCAGTTCAGTAGGTCACTGCCTGTGGATAAAAACTATCCTTAAACCTGCTAGTCCTTGTACGTAAGCTGCAGAACTGGCAACCAGAACGCAGGGGGGGAGAAAATATGGAGCCCAGGGTGGTTGCGGTCCTTTGTTCTGGAGATGGCCTTTTTCCGACATCTTGTCCTTAAGATTTCATCGATGCATGGTAGTGCACACCCGATGATCTTTTCTTAAGATATAAGGTAGCCATAAGGTTCTCAGTAAGGTGCACAATGGTCTAGCACCGACGTCGGTCTTCGACAGCCTTAAGTAGGGGAGATCCCAGGTGCTCATTGGCCTGAGGATGATGGGAAACACCTGGGATCAATTAGAGCGCGGGGGCACAATGTGTAACAGTATGTACCATATGAGAAAACAGTTGAACATTAAAGCATGTTAATCTATTCACATGGAATCCGGAAATGAAACAATGAACCACACAATTAGCATAACATGACCCCTTTAAAGTGCAGTGTGTGGGATGTGGGGGCATCTAGTGGAGAGGTGGCGGGTCCCAAACCCAAACCCAACAGGAACCAGGAGGCAAGGAACCTTACCAAAAAATAAATAAATAAAAATAAACAGGCATTCAAAAGGAATAGACTAATAGAAATAAAGCAATATTGAAATCAATAGAATGTGGTTCACATTGAATATACCTACATACACTATGAAGGTTGCCAGGAGTCAAAGACAAAGTTGTTTGTTGAGTTGTTTGGCCAACGGCAGTTTGAGTCACTTTCATCACATCAAACAAGATATTTAATAACTGGGGCCCCATGGCCCCATGGCCCCATGGCCAGCATACTGTCATCTGTGTGTGCAGAAAAGCACACACACGCAGGCACAAACGCGTGCGCACACACACACAATCACACACAATCACACACAAATACACACAATATCTATACACGTCAACACACACACACACACACACACGCACGCACGCACACACACACACAGACACACACACATTAACTACACACGTCCACACACACACACACACACACACACACACACACACACACACACACACACACACACACTTAACTACACACCCACACACACACATACATTACCAACACACACACACATTAACTACACACACACACACACACCCTAAGTACACACACTCTAAGCTTGGAACAATATGGGTTTCCGTGGCAACATGGAGCGAAGGACCAGTCGGTTCCAGTGGGAAACGGAAAGCAAAACAAAAAGAGGGAGAAAAGAAACAAGTTGTTCCCAGAGCTGAGAGACCGGGCTGACCTCTCCGGGCTGACCTCTCTGGGCTGACCTCTCCAGGCTGACCTCTCCGGGCTGACCTCTCTGGGCTGACCTCTCTGGGCTGACCTCTCCGGGCTGACCTCTCTGGGCTGACCTCTCCGGGCTGACCTCTCCGGGCTGACCTCTCTGGGCTGACCTCTCCGGGCTGACCTCTCCGGGCTGACCTCTCTGGGCTGACCTCTCCGGGCTGACCTCTCTGGGCTGACCTCTCCGGGCTGACCTCTCTGGGCTGACCTCTCCGGGCTGACCTCTCCGTGCTGACCTCTCTGGGCTGACCTCTCCGGGCTGACCCCTCTGGGCTGACCTCTCCGGGCTGACCTCTCTGGGCTGACCTCTCCGGGCTGACCTCTCTGGGCTGGCTCTCTGGGCTGACCTCTCTGGGCTGACCTCTCCGGGCTGACCTCTCTGGGCTGACCTCTCCGGGCTGACCTCTCCGTGCTGACCTCTCTGGGCTGACCTCTCTGGGCTGACCTCTCTGGGCTGACCTCTCTGGGCTGGCTCTCTGGGCTGACCTCTCTGGGCTGACCTCTATCTGGAACCTTCTGGAGGACAAACGCAATGGAATGTCATCGTTGGTGGTTTGTTCTCTCTCGTCTGAGGACATACATACAAGTTACAGACAGAGAGCATAAATATGTTACTGTGCTATTAGTTTGATTAGTTTTATTCATAGTCATCAGGAACAGAATGTAATCTATCAATGTTGTGTTTGCGTACGCTCTGATGCAGTTCTCAGTCATCCGTCTCTGGCAAAGGAAGAGCAAAATACTAAAACACAAAAACCCTAATCGCCAGTGACAAGCATCCCCTACAACCAAAGTACATTGTTATAGAATGACGTAATGCTAATATCCTGAGCAACAATCTCTAGGATTGGTGGGAACTGTGTGTGTGTGTGTGTGTGTGTGCGTGTGTCCATGTTCATTCTAAGGGTGAAGTAAAGGTCTCTTATGCAGAACAGCGCTGTCTCATGATATTTATAATGCACTTTAACCTTAAACAAAGAATATGACTACATGTGACATACAAGACAACCAGGACTGCTCATTCCAAGAAACAAAACACAATTAAATTCACTGTATTGTATTTCCAGCCCAGGCCAAGTCACAACAAAACTAAATCCATTCAATTCTTTTCTTTCTCTGCAACTTCCTTTCTCTCCTCTCCTCATCTCCTCTCCTCCTCCCCTCCTCTTTCTCTCCTCCTCTCCTCCTCTCCTCTCCTCCTCTCCTCCTTTCCTCTCCTCCTTTCCTCCTCTCATCTCCTCCTCCTCTCTTCTCCTCCCCTCTTTCTCTCCTCCTCTCATCTCCTCCTCTCCTCCTTTCCTCTCCTCCTTTCCTCCTCTCATCTCCTCCTCTCCTCCTCTCCTCCTTTCCTCCTCTATTCTCCTCCCCTCTTTCTCTCCTCCTCTCATCTCCTCCTCTCCTCCCCTCTATCTCTCCTCCTCTCATCTCCTCCTCTCCTCCCCTCTTTCTCTCCTCCTCTCATCTCCTCCTCTCCTCCCCTCTATCTCTCCTCGTCTCCTCCTCTCATCTCCTCCTCTCCTCCCCTCTATCTCTCCTCATCTCCTCCTCTCATCTCCTCCTCTCCTCCCCTCTTTCTCTCCTCCTCTCATCTCCTCCTCTCCTCCCCTCTATCTCTCCTCGTCTCCTCCTCTCATCTCCTCCTCTCCTCCCCTCTTTCGCTTCTCCTCTCCTCCTCTCATCTCCTC
>CM051015.1:25194644-25199644 GCA_027704905.1 Muraenolepis orangiensis
ATTGTATACATTACATTGTGTAGTACATTGTGTACATTACATTGTGTAGTAAATTGTGTACATTACATTGTGTAGTACATTGTGTACATTACATTGTGTAGTACATTGTGTACATTGTGTACATTGCATTGTGTAGTACATTGTGTACATTACATTGTGTAGTACATTGTGTACATTGTGTACATTACATTGTGTAGTACATTGTGTACATTACATTGTGTAGTACATTGTGTACATTGTGTACATTACATTGTGTAGTACATTGTGTACATTACATTGTGTAGTACATTGTGTACATTACATTGTGTAGTACATTGTGTACATTGTGTACATTACATTGTGTAGTACATTGTGTACATTACATTGTGTAGTACATTGTGTACATTGTGTACATTGCATTGTGTAGTACATTGTGTACATTACATTGTGTAGTACATTGTGTACATTACATTGTGTAGTACATTGTGTACATTGTGTACATTACATTGTGTAGTACATTGTGTACATTACATTGTGTAGTACATTGTGTACATTACATTGTGTAGTACATTGTGTACATTGTGTACATTACATTGTGTAGTACATTGTGTACATTACATTGTGTAGTACATTGTGTACATTGTGTACATTGCATTGTGTAGTACATTGTGTACATTACATTGTGTAGTACATTGTGTACATTGTGTACATTACATTGTGTAGTACATTGTGTACATTACATTGTGTAGTACATTGTGTACATTGTGTACATTACATTGTGTAGTACATTGTGTACATTACATTGTGTAGTACATTGTGTACATTGTGTACATTACATTGTGTAGTACATTGTGTACATTACATTGTGTAGTACATTGTGTACATTACATTGTGTAGTACATTGTGTACATTGTGTACATTACATTGTGTAGTACATTGTGTACATTACATTGTGTAGTACATTGTGTACATTACATTGTGTAGTACATTGTGTACATTGTGTACATTACATTGTGTAGTACATTGTGTACATTGTGTACACTACAGCGTGTGCATTGTAGTGTGATGTTGTGAAGCGGGTTAATCAGCAGGTGTAATGAGCCACCTCCATGTCAATGACATCAGGTGTAATGAGCCACCTCCATGTCAATGACATCAGGTGTAATGAGCCACCTCCATGTCAATGACATCAGGTGTAATGAGCCACCTTCATGTCAATGACATCAGGTGTAATGCTGTGTCACTCTCACAGTGAGTCACATTTAACTCAAGTCAACTCAAGTCAACTCAAGTCAAGTCAACTTTATTGTCACTTCACAGTTTAAGTATTAAGCAGTGGGTGAAAATCTTATGTGCAAAACCCAACGACAGACAGCAGTTATAAAAATAAAATAGGATAAAAAGAAGTAAAAAAGCAACACAACTAACAAATAAAACTGTATATGTTAAATATATAAAAATGCAATATATAAAATGCAATATGTCAGAAAAAGAGCAATATATATATATATAAATCAATGTAATAAAATATACATTGTTATATGCTATACGCCCTTGTTCAGCAGCCTGATGGCCTGACTGTGGAAGCTGTCTCTAAGTCTATTTGTGCGGCACTTGATACTGCGGTATCGCCTGCCTTACGGTAACAGTGAGTATAGTTCGTGGCTGGGTGGGCAATGTCTTTATGATGCGTTTGGCCTTGGCCACGCACCGCTGGTTGTATATATCCAGGAGGGAGAGGAGCTCACCTCCAACCATATACTGGGCCGTCCCACCACCCTTTGAAGCGCTCTGCGCTCGAGTGCGGTGCAGTTCCCGTACCAGGCGGTGATACACCCTGTAAGAACACTCTCCATGGTGCCGGTATAGAATGTTCTCAGGATGCGGGGGCCATGCTGAATTTCCTCAGATGCCTGAGGAAATACAGGCGGTGTTGGGCCCTTTTCACCACGTGTGTGGTGTGCGTGGACCATGTGAGTTCCTCGGAGATGTGCACGCCGAGGAACTTGAAGCTGCTGACCCTCTCTACTGCAACACCGTCGATGGAGATAGGGGCATGCTCTCCTCTCTGCTTCCTGTAGTCCACGATCAGCTCCTTGGTCTTCTTGACGTTGAGGGCGAGGCTGTTCTCCTGGCACCACTGCTCCAGTGATCCAACCTCCTCCCTGTAGGCTGTCTCGTCGTCACCGGCGATCAGGCCCATCACTGTCGTGTCGTCAGCAAACTTGATAATGACGTTGTGCATAGCCATGCAGTCGTGGGTATAGAGGGAGTAGAGGAGAGGGCTCAGCATGCATCCCTGGGGGGCTCCCGTGTTGAGGGTCAGTGGCTCTGAGGTGGTGCTGCCTATCCTCACCACCTGGCGGCGGTCCGACAGGAGGTCCAGTATCCAGCTGCACGTGGATGGGGGCACGCCTAGACCTCTAAGCTTGGTGTCGAGCTTGGCAGGAACTATCGTGTTTAACGCTGAGCTGTTGTCCACAAACAGCATCCGCACATAACAGTTCTTTCCCTCCAGGTGGGAAAGGGCAGTGTGGAGGGCCATGGCAATTGCGTCGTCCGTGGATCTGTTTTGACGATATGCAAATTGCCATGGGTCCAGCGTGGCAGGTAACACGGAGTAAATAAAGTCCTTGACCAACCTCTCGAAGCATTTGCTGACAATCGAGGTGAGGGCTACAGGTCTATAGTCGTTCAGGCATGTTACCTTGGGTTGTTTAGGGACAGGCACGATGGTGGACATCTTGAAGACCGTGGGAACAACACCCTGGGACAGGGGAGGTTGAAGATGTCTGCAAAGACTCCTGCCAACTGGTCTGCGTCTGCTCTGAGGACGCGGCCCGGGATGTCATCGGGCCTGCCGCCTTACGGATTTTCAACCGCTTGAAGGTGCGGCGCACATCCGCCTCCGAGATGTTCAGCAGGCTGGTCTCCTCACGGCGCACGGCGAATCGAGCTAAAAAAGGATTTAGCTCTCCTGGGAGGGAGGTAGAGGAGTTCTCTACACAACTGGTTCTCCCTCTGAAGTTCGTTATCATCTGTAACCCCTGCCACATACCCCTCGCTTTGTGGCTCTTAAATTTCTCCTCCACTCTGACCTTGAACTCCCGCTTGGCAGTGACGATGGACTTACGGAGGTCGTGGCGGGCTCTTGTATACACCATATATACTCCATTGGTCGGAACAACGTCATCTATGCACTTCTTGATTAACCCGGACCGAGGAAGCGTACGTTGATGTTATTGTCCGATGCAACCCGGAACCGGGTTGTCCCAGTCAGCGCGATCAAAACAATCATGTAGCATAGAGTCCGATTTGTCCGATTGCTGCTTCAGTCTCTGCCTATAGGCGGGGAGTAGCTGGATAGAGCGGTGGTCTGATTTGCTGAACGGTGGGCGGAGGAGGGCCTTGTAGCCACCACGGAAAGATGTGTAGCAGTGGTCGAGGATCCGCTCGCCCCGTTATGTGTTGGTAGAACTTCGGGAGAACCTTGTTCAGGTTTGCCTTGTTAATGTCCCCCGCCACGATGAAAGCAGCCTCAGGGTGTGCCGACTCCTGTTCGCTGATAGCCCCATACAGTTCCTTTAGCACTGTGTCTGTGTTGGCTTGTGGGGGATTGTAAACAGCGGTCACGGTTACCGCTGTAAACTCCAGAGGTAGCCAGAATGGACGACACATAAGCATCAGGTACCCCAGGTCCGGGGAACAGAAAGACTTGAGGGCATGTACATGATCTTTGGTTGCACCAAGATCTGTTTATCATGAGACATACCCCCCTCCGCGATCTTTACCGGAAAGAGCCGTTGTTCTGTCCGCCCGGTGGACGGAAAATCCTCTCCAAAACAATACTATAAAAATAATATATAAACAATAAAAATTAACAAAAAAAGAACAGAAAAGTGACTGATAGATGATATGTACATGTGTAGAATTGTGCAAAAAATATTTAAAAGCATTTAAAGTGCCAGTAGTGCAGCAGCATCATGAATACAGTGCAGTAACTGTAATGAGTTGAGAAAGTCCAGCAAAGTATGACAGTGTAATGTTAATGACAATGTTATGATAGTGTAATGTTAATGACATGTTATGATAGTGGAATGTTAATGACATGTTATGATAGTGGCAGCACTCCTAGCAGTTCAGTAGGTCACTGCCTGTGGATAAAAACTATCCTTAAACCTGGTAGTCCTTGCTGTACGGATGCTGCCCAACCGGCAACCAGACGGTAGGGGGAGAAGAGATAGAGCCCAGGGTGGTTGAGGTCCTTTACAATGGACATGGCCTTCTTCCGACATCTGGTCCTAATGATCTCCTCAATGCATGGAAGTGCACACCCGATGATGTTCTCTGCCATCCTCACGACCCTCTGGATGTCTTTCTTGTCCTGTTCAGTGGTGTTGCCGTACCACACAGTGACGCCACTCGTCAGGACGCTCTCTCGCCACGGTAGAAGTTCACTAGCCACCTTTGGCCTATTCCGCTTTTTATGAGGCACCGCAGAGCATAGAGGCGCTGGTGGGCCATCTTCAGCATGACCTCCGTGTTGCGTGTCCACGCCAGGTCATCTGAAATCTGTAGCCCCAGGAAACGGAAGCAGCTGAAAACTTCTACTGGTGTACCGTCCAGGCTCCATCTCTTCTCCCCCTACCGTCACTAAGGACCTCAACCACCCTGGGCTCCATCTCTTCTCCCCCTACCGTCACTAAGGACCTCAACCACCCTGGGCTCCATCTCTTCTCCCCCTACCGTCACTAAGGACCTCAACCACCCTGGGCTCCATCTCTTCTCCCCCTACCATCACTAAGGACCTCAACCACCCTGGGCTCCATCTCTTCTCCCCCTACCGTCACTAAGGACCTCAACCACCCTGGACTCCATCTCTTCTCCCCCGTACCGTCACTAAGGACCTCAACCACCCTGGGCTCCATCTCTTCTCCCCCCTACCGTCACTAAGGACCACAACCACCCTGGGCTCCATCTCTTCTCCCCCTACCGTCACTAAGGACCTCAACCACCCTGGG
>CM051015.1:25204644-25214644 GCA_027704905.1 Muraenolepis orangiensis
CGTCCTCAGGCGGGTGTGGAGCGGCGTCCTCAGGCGGGTGCGGAGCGGCGTCCTCAGGCGGGTGTGGAGCGGCGTCCTCAGGCGAGTGCGGAGCGACGTCCTCAGGCGGGTGCGGAGCGACGTCCTCAGGCGGGTGCGGAGCGACGTCCTCAGGCGGGTGTGGAGCGACGTCCTCAGGCAAGTGCGGAGCGACGTCCTCAGGCGGGTGCGGAGCGACGTCCTCAGGCGGGTGCGGAGCGACGTCCTCAGGCGGGTGTGGAGCGACGTCCTCAGGCGGGTGTGGAGCGGCGTCCTCAGGCGAGTGCGGAGCGACGTCCTCAGGCGGGTGTGGAGCGACGTCCTCAGGCGAGTGCGGAGCGACGTCCTCAGGCGGGTGTGGAGCGACGTCCTCAGGCGGGTGCGGAGCGACGTCCTCAGGCGGGTGCGGAGCGACGTCCTCAGGCGGGTGCGGAGCGACGTCCTCAGGCGGGTGCGGAGCGACGTCGTCCAGTAGGAACAATGCGATGTCGTCCAGTAGGAACAATGCGATGTCGTCACTTGGGGACAGCGTGACGTCGTCAGGCGGGGGCAGCGCGGCGTCCTCACGCCGGGGCCACGCGGTTGGTGGAGGAAAACCAAAAGTCATTGGAACTTTCGGAGCGGCCAACCACGCCTGAATAACCGCCATGTTAGCCTTATTCCGGGCGTCCCGGGTGATCCACTCTTCCCTTTCAGCTGGGGTTTCCTCAAAACCGTAAAAACGGCCCTTTGATGACGTGGTGTCGGCTGGGTTCATCTTTTGCCGGTTCATTCTGTCACGGGTAGGGACACAGGGAGAATGATGAGGAACGGGGACTTAGGAGGTGAACCCAAATGCACCACACGATGACATGCGTATCCAAATAAAGATTATTTACTGATAAACACAGTAACACAAAAATCACTAAGATGGAAAACGCATGAAGCTCAAAAGCAAAATACCTAACTACAATAACCTGACGGTGGCATGACGTGGAATATGACGCTTGTTCATACACATGAAACAAGCACCCGGCATAACACAACGAGACAGAATATATAATATAATATATACACATACACAATGAACCGGCCCGAACAAAAGAAGACGCCGCCTATTTAAACACACGGAACATAACAGGTGGTCCCAGGCAGCCAATCAGACGGGCAGGAAAACATGAGGGGGAAATTAACGGTGATGCGCTGCAGCTGCGGGGGAGCTCTAACAAGGGGGCGGAACGTATAAATATATGCGGAACGTGAAAAGGGGGCGTGGCTACCTGGACGAGGGCTGTGAACGCTGGGAGGCAGAACTGCCAATCCTGACACCCTGCCCACCTTTGGGACGAGTGGTAGCTTGATACTAGCATACATGTAGCCAGAAGAAAAGGCCAAAAGAACAATTGGAGGAAAAGTGTCTAGACCCTACATTCAAAAGTTTGGGCAAAAGCTATTGGAATAAAAGGCAAAAGTATTCTTGTCAATTGTGCAATTGTTCCGTTATTTTAATCCTTCGATCTCAGCCTTTGTTAAAATGGGAGGTATTTATTGAGTACTGATACAACTTTATATACGTTAAGTTGCCTGCATTTTGATTTACTCCATATCAAAATACATAACAATTATTCATATTTTAAGGTGTGATATATCTTATTATCTTAATTTAGTAGCAAACAAAGTGCTTATTTTTCAGACAAGAAAGCCAACAAAATGGAAACGGTTTGGTCTCACTAGTTTGACCCTCTAGTTTGACCCTCTAGTTTGACCCTCTAGTTTGACCCTCTAGTGTTACCCTCTAGTTTGACCCTCTAGTTTGACCCTCTAGTTTGACCCTCTAGTTTGACCCTCTAGTGTTACCCTCTAGTTTGACCCTCTAGTTTGACCCTCTAGTTTGACCCTCTAGTTTGACCCTCTAGTGTTACCCTCTAGTGTTACCCTCTAGTGTTTCCCTCTAGTGTTACCCTCTAGTTTGACCCTCTAGTGTTACCCTCTAGTGTTACCCTCTAGTGTTACCCTCTAGTTTGACCCTCTAGTGTTACCCTCTAGTTCTGACCGTTGAACAGACCAAGATGTGCTGAGAATGTGCTCCACTGAGTTCTCAAAAGTGCTTCCAATGGATTGTAATCACTGCTGTCTGAAACGCCATGTACGTCCATTAGATTACTGAAAGGGGAAATCACTTCATTCATGCAGAACGGTTGAATCACTCCGTTTCTCTGCCTGAACAAATGATAGACCAGGATATTGTTTGAAACAAGACAAGCTTATGCTATATCAAATGAATATCATATTTAAAGGAATACTACTCATGATGTATATGTATATAGATGTATATCTTATGAATCTTACTTGTACTTGAATGGAGCTTATTTTACACTACAATTCAGAGCCAGACACAAAGGGCCTCAATCAGCCCAGTGGTTTCTGAAGTTCTAAACTGGCATTCGTCTGAGTAGGTTTTTGACAAAGTGTAGTGAAATCTGTAAAATATCTATTCTTACAATACTATACTGGGGCCAGGTGAGGCTGCTTCAACCAGACTCTAATCAGTCTGACTGGGGCCAGGTGAGGCTGCTTCAACCAGACTCTAATCAGTCTGACTGGGGCCAGGTGAGGCTGCTTCAACCAGACTCTAATCAGTCTGACTGGGGCCAGGTGAGGCTGCTTCAACCTGACACCAACCACACACTCCACAGCAGCTATCACTGAGGCTTAAGGCCGGGCCGGGACACACCAATCTGAAGAAGGGCTGTAGGGCCGACGATAGGCGTCACGTGACCCAAATCTGGGCGGGGCGGGGCGTGGCGTGGGCGGGACGTGGCGTGGGCGTGGCGTGGGCGGGACGTGGCGTGGGCGTGGGCGGGGGCGGGGGCGGGGCGTGGCGTGGGCGGGACGTGGGCGGGGCGTGGGCGTGGCGTGGGCGTGGGCGGGGCAGCACTAGTCAAAACAGTTGGCGGCAGCTTTTCGGTCGATTCCAGAACCTTAGACGGGGCTTGCTGTCGGAGAAAGAGAGATCACTCTGATTGGCTGTTCAATCAGTCAACAATAACACATATACTATTTCACTATACTACATGGACAAAGAATAACAATATATATGTATATACATGCACATGCACATGTTTTTTTATGTACATTGGGGCAAATCGGAAAACTATATCCTGACTTGGCATCTTGACATACAGCAAAACAGCTGCAAAGCTTGCATAGATTAGCACATGTTTTTGTAACTTGTAAGGTTTTATAGTCAATAGACTATTTTAATTATGTTGTATACAAAACAACATGTTGTTAAAAAAAATAATCAACCCCTTGCTATTTTTAAAGTGACTTACAAAATAAATACTATTGACTTTAATAAGATAGGGTTTTAATTAACGTTAAGCGTTCTTACCACCCCGAGCTCCTCTTGGGGTTCAGCAACAGCAGAAGCCAATTGCTAATTCAACCTGAATTACAATCACATGTAAATTGCAATCAGATATTCACTGAGTGGTGCAGGATTCAGTCTTGGATGGTTTCCAATGGCGTCTACATGTAGAACTACAACTCGGCTACTGGGTTTCCTCCAAGCATTCTTCCATCGGCCCCTCCACAGCGGCCCCTCCACAGCGGCCCCTCCACAGCGGCCCCTCCACAGCGCTGGACCAACACTATCCTCTCCTCATCGGCCCCTCCACAGCGGCCCCTCCACAGCGGCCCCTCCACAGCGGCCCCTCCACAGCGGCCCCTCCACAGCGCTATGGACCAACACTATCCTCTCCTCATCGGCCCCTCCACAGCGCTATGGACCAACACTATCCTCTCCTCATCGGCCCCTCCACAGCGCTGGACCAACACTATCCTCTCCTCATCGGCCCCTCCACAGCGGCCCCTCCACAGCGCTGGACCAACACTATCCTCTCTGTATATCAGGTCAAATAGGATTATTATTATTGACTGGATTTATTGGTTTAATATCTGTGTAATTGATACGTTATGGAGGAGCAGAATCATCTCAATTATAAAAAATAAACCCTTCAAAAGTGTTACTCTCTCTCGTTCTTGCTCTTTCCCATTCAACTCTCTCTCTCTCTCTCTCTCTCTCTCTCTCTCTCTCTCTCTCTCTCTCTCTCTCTCTCTCTCTCTCTCTCTCTCTCTCTCTCTCTCTCTCTCTCTCTCTCTCTCTCTCTCTCTCTCTCTCTCTCTCTCTCTCTCTCTCTCTCGCTCTCTCTCTCTCTCGCTCTCTCTCTCGCTCTCTCCTGCATCAGCTCAAGGAATCAAATTCACTATTAAACACAGCTTATATTCATTTAATTATGTGACAAATTAAACAGTCAACTCAGAGGCATGGTCTCCCTATTCTCCGTGTTAATGCGGACGTGTCAGTGTGGCGATGATTCAGACATCAGGAACATTGGGGCCACGTCCAAGTAATTACCTGGAGCTGCAAAGAGAGGAATCCACTCTTCTGTGTTCTACTGAACGCACATCTGGTTCACGTTGCTGCACAGCACCGTCTCCTACGGAGAAAGGCCTGGCGGGTGTTCTTTAGAAAGAGTTTTGAGTCATAGATTCTTTGAAATAGATGTTCACCGGCGTGTTAAAGGCCTATCATTCACCGGATGGTTCTCTATCTGCTTCCACACCTTCAGCGGTAATTGTGTTGACAAATAGTACTTCCAGCATAGTATAGAATATACAAGGAGAAGTACACACCTAACCTGGAATACCAGCTCTGAAGGGCTTAAGATTCATCTTAATAAATAAAGGCATGAGGTATTCAGAGTCATAGCAATACTGATACTCCTCTTATGGACTATAGGGTTGGTTTTTATAGGTTCATTCGTACTTGAGAAGACAGTTATTAGACTAGATTTATGTGACCTTAATGACTGAATAAATTCACTCATTCAAACCAGATGTACAAACGAAAAGAAGAAGTCATTTAGTGGTCCTCCTGGTTCATGGCAGCAGATGGATGTCATTAACACATGAAAACACTGAGTCAAGATACCTCCACATAAGCCTGTCTATGATGGACCATTGATCAAAACATCAAACGGTGATAGAAATTTTAGATTTAGTTGGAATAACAAGTGGAGGGCATGCTGCATTTTCAATCAATCTGCTTATTTGGCTCAAGGAGATGAGGTTGGCCCAGCTCATAATTCATGCACATAGAGGATAAACACTTTCTATTCACAGATTGAGACATGGATAGGCTGATCGCTGGCTGACGTTTCAAAGCCCCGCCGCCCGCCCCCTACATCTGGACCGCTCTGGGACTCATTGTCCTTTGGCTCTCGGACTAGCCAGTCTTAGTCCTGGATCGGTCCCCGGAGCCCCGAGAATGGACCGAGCATCACTTGTTTGATTAACGGGTCAATCCATAGAGGACATGATCGCTAGAGGGGACTGTGTGTGTGTGTGTGTGTGTGTGTGTGTGTGTGTGGGTGTGTGTGTGTGGGTGTGTGTGTGTGTCGTTGGGGTTGCTTCACATTCCTTGCTTCACATGCGGTCAGACCTCTCTCCCTCTCTCCTTCTTCATCACTATCTCTCTATCACTGTTGTTCTACACTCTCTCTTTTTTTCCTTCTAGTCTGTTCCATTCCTGCTCCATCTTCTGGCAAAGGATGGCTGAAAGACAAACTATCTCCCCTCTCTGGCCCAGAGGCAACCAGACAAGGACAACAACAACAACTACACACGGTGAGGATTGAATCCTCTTTATTGGTCACATGTAACATACAGTGAAATGTGTTCTCTGCATGTAACCCATCCTAGTATTAGGAGCAGTGGGCAGCTGTTTATACAGAGGGAGCAGTTAGGTTTAAGGTGTCTTCCTCAAGGACACCTCGACAGTTTTTGCTAGGAGGAGCCGGGGATCAAACCAGCAACCTTTTGGTTGTGAGGCGACCGCTCTACCTCCTGAGCTGAGGAGTCCTGCACCCGGCACCCTCACCCCCTGAAGCAGTATGTGGAGGTGGAGGAGGAGAGACAGCAGTATGACCCCCCTCCCCATGGTTACAGACTGAGCCCAAGCCTCTGGAGGAGGTGGTGGAGGTGGAGTTGGTGGAGGTAGTGGAGGTGGTGGTGGTGGTGGTGGTGGTGGAGGTGGTGGCGGTGGTGGTGGAGGCGGTGAAGGTGGTGGTGGTGGAGGTGGTGGTGGTGGTGGTGAGGTGGTGGTGGTGGAGTTGGTGGAGGTGGTGGTGGAGGTGGAGGCGGTGAGGTGGTGGTGGTGGAGGTGGTGGATGTGGTGGAGGCGGTGAGGTGGTGGTGGTGGAGGTGGTGGTGGAGTTGGTGGAGGTGGTGGTGGAGGTGGTGGTGGGGTGGGGTGGTGGTGGAGGTGGTGAAGGTGGGGTGGTGGTGGTGGAGTTGGTGGAGGTGGTGGTGGAGGTGGTGGTGGTGAGGTGGTGGTGGTGGAGGTGGTGGTGGTGGTGGAGGCGGTGGAGGTGGTGGTGGTGGTGGTGGTGGATTGGTGGAGGAGGTGGTGGTGGTGGTGGAGGCGGTGAGGTGGTGGTGGTGGAGGTGGTGGAGGTGGTGGAGGCGGTGAGGTGGTGGTGGTGGAGGTGGGGGTGGTGGGAGGTGGTGGTGGAGGTGGTGGTGGAGGTGGTGGTGGTGGTGGTGGTGGAGGTGGTGGAGGTGGTGGAGGCGGTGAGGTGGTGGTGGTGGAGGTGGTGGTGGAGGTAGTGGAGGTGGTGGTGGTGGAGGTGGTGGTGGTGGAGGTGGTGGTGGTGGTGGAGGCGGTGAGGTGGTGGTGGAGGTGGTGGAGGTGGTGGGTGGGGTGGGGTGGGGTGGTGGTGGTGGAGGCAGTGAGGTGGTGGTGGTGGAGGTGGTGGTGGTGGTGGTGGAGGTGGTGGGGTGGTGGTGGAGGTGGTGGGGGGGGTGGAGGTGGTGGGTGGTGGGGTGGGTGGGGGGGTGGGGTGGGGGTGGTGGAGGGGTGGGTGGTGGTGGTGGAGGTGGTGGGGGGTGGGTGGTGGTGGTGGAGTTGGTGGAGGTGGTGGTGGTGGTGGTGGTGGAGGTGGTGAAGGTGGTGGTGGTGGAGGTGGTGGTGGAGGTAGTGGAGGTGGTGGTGGTGGAGGTGGTGGTGGTGGAGGCGGTGGTGGTGGAGGCGGTGAGGGGTGGTGGTGGAGGTGGTGGGGTGGTCGAGGTGGTGGTGGAGGCGGTGAAGGTGGGGGTGGTGGAGGTGGGGGAGGTGGTGGTGGTGGTGGTGGTGGTCGTGGAGGTGGTGGAGGTGGTGGAGGCGGTGAAGGTGGTGGTGGTGGAGGTGGTGGAGGTGGTGGTGGTGGTGGTGGAGGCGGTGAAGGTGATGATGGCCTTATCAGGCTCCAGCGGCTTGGGCTCGGTCTGTAACCATCGGGAGGGGGGTCAATACTGCTGTCTCTCCTCCTCCTCCACCACCTCCACCACCTCCACCACCCCCACCTTCACCGCCTCCACCACCTCCACCACCACCACCACCACCACCACCTCCACCACCTCCACCACCACCACCTTCACCGCCTCCACCACCACCACCTTCACCACCTTCACCGCCTCCACCACTTCCACCACCACCACCACCTCCACCACCACCTTCACCGCCTCCACCACCTCCACCACCTCCCCCTCCCGATGGTTACAGACCGAGCCCAAGCCGCTGGAGCCTGATAAGGCCATCAGCGCGCATCAGGACTGTGGGCCCGACGAGGAACCGAATCAGCATCAGCACCGCTGGGACCACCTGCAGGACGGATGACAGCTGGGATTGTTCTCTCTCTCGCTCTCTTGTCCCAGCAGACGGCTCTCAGTGTTGGTCCACACGGTGAGATGAGTGGCTCCTCCTCAACGGAGTCCTCTTTTCAATTATTTTGAGCAAAGGTTTGAAAGCCATCTGCGGGTATTGCTTCTTAGTTCCCCCCGATGTCCGATCTGAGCGGGATTGTTGTTTAGTTGTTTTGTGCCTTTTATGACATCAACCTCATTTGTCTTCTCACATTCAAGCCAGCGCACATTTTTTATGAACCGTTTTACAGAAAAATAAATCTTTGTGGCTCACAATAACGAAATTCTAATGCATTCTAAATGGGCAGTAAAACAACTCTGTGTGTCAACTCTGTGTCCCTGTGCGGTCTGTGAGGATACATTACAGTCGGGAGGAGTTAGCCCACAACACACCTGTCTCTACGGACACACTCGCTGGAGTCTGAGCAGTGAGATTGAATCAAGGTCCAACGGCTCGCTTCCTTTGAGCTCAATCACCTGTCACACCGCATCCCATTTCTGAAAATGTTAATTATAATAAATTCATTATTTAAGAGTGCTTGTTCGTCACAATCTGTGTGTGTGTGTGTGTGTGTGTGTGTGTGTGTGTGTGTGTGTGTGTGTGTGTGTGTGTGTGTGTGTGTGTGTGTGTGAGTGTGTGTGAGTGTGAGTGTGTGTGTGTGAGTGTGTGTGTGTGTGTGTGTGTGTGTGTGTGTGTGTGTGTGTGTGTGTGTGTGTGTGTGTGTGTGAGCGTGTGTGTGAGCGTGTGTGTGTGCGTGTGCGCACGTGTGTGTGCGTGTGCGTGTGCGTGTGCGTGTGTGTGTGTGTGGTGCGCAAATGCTTTTCAGATGAACTGTTACATGATCTGATTACTTACTTAAATGAGGCAATCTGCTGGGCTCTGCTGGGAAGCTAGCTCTTTGCTAATGACTGGTAATGCTCACATAAGTGGAACATATCGCCTTCCCTGCCCTGAAAGGCGCCCATCCAAACACGCGGTGGTACCAGAGCTCTCAGGGCGTGTAGCGGGAGCTCTCAGGGCGGTGTAGCGGGAACAGCCCAGGATGTGCGCTAAAGAGGCTTCATCGTGCCTTCTGCTCGCTCCAACTGCTAGCACCAACTTCCATTAATTCTTCAATTCAACTCGAAACCTCCAAGTACAATGACTGACTGGTGTTAATTTCTACTGCTAGCTTAATCTATATAGATATATATATTCGTTGTTGTTATTTCGTTTTTAGCTTTTAGGTATTAGTATATTTTTGTGTGCATTTATTCCCCCTGTTTCAACTGTTGCACCTTAATTTCCCTCGGGATAAATAAAGTTATCTTGAATCTTGAATCTTGAACACATCTAGCAGCGTGGGGTGGATTTCTCTGGTTAGATGCCAACTTATTTTCGCTGTGCTGTACGTGTGCCGTGCAATGACAATCAATCTAATATAATCAAATAAATTTCAGTGTCTAACATGTACACTTTGATATAGATTGGTTCCTTAAGGGCAGATGGTTTGAGACATAATGAGGAGGAAAGTCTCATTTCAGCTACATGGAAGAAATGAGGACAACCGCTTCAACCAGCTTAGCTCGGCACAGAAGGGTTAGGGTGCTACCTGAGGGGGAAAAACACACCTATTTTAACCCCAGAAGCTGTCCTCTACCTTCCCATCTTGAGGACTGGCAATCTATCCTCTATTCTGAAAGCCCCGTAATATGTTCAGGGAGGGAGGAGAATCGATGGCTAAGCTAAGTAATGAAATCCTCTGTCTAGTGGCTGAGTGGTGCCTGCCAGCGCTGTCTCCCAGGACGGGGATCCCTTCTCTCTGCTCTCGCTGGAGCAAATAGGGGTTTTATTCCCACAGTTCCACCATAATAATTCAACTGCTGATAAGTCTTCCACACACACACCCAACAACACACAACACACAACACACAACACACACACACACACACACACACAACACACACACACACACACACACACACACACACACACACACACACACACACACACACACACACACACACACACACACACACACACACACACACACACACACACACACACACACACACACTAAAAAACACACACACACACACACCAGCATCTCCTTCCTACTTCAAGGGCACAGCCGTATGGGGATGGACCTCCAGTCTAAAAGGTTCAGGGTTCGATCCCCGATGTCCACAGTCTAGCAACACACACTGTGAGCAAGATGCACTACCCGCCAACCTGCTCATTAAGGACTCATCTAGAACCCCTGTTAGTGGAGGAAAG
>CM051015.1:25222144-25249644 GCA_027704905.1 Muraenolepis orangiensis
TTCAGGGGCAACTTCTGGGGGAGAGAAATCAGAGATGAAAAAAATAACAATTGAGGATTTAATTGAGAATGGTAATAGTGGCAGTGGTGAAAGTAATGAAGTACTTTGCACATTTTTCACTCATCTTTTAAGTAGGCCTATATTAAGTTTTGCAATTAATACTACATCTCATAAAAAATATCTGTGCTTTTACCTTTTTTTTTTAGAGGATCAGACAGGACAGTCTGTCGCTCATTCTTGAAACCCCGGGTCTTTCCCGGTTCCCGGAGCTTGTAGCGCTCTCATGCGCGGTGCCGTGCGCTAGCATCCCCAAAGCACCCGGGTGGAGGTTTGCCCTCAGCCGTTATCATTAGATTGTTATATTGAGTGGCTGTGCACCTTCCACATCTTCTCTCTTTGCAGCAAAGTGGTTCCATCTCGTTATCAGGCCAGAAGCGTGCTTAGTTTCTTATTGTCCCTACTAGAGGGTGTCAGTGGAAGGCATGGTGGACAGTAGGGGCATTACGCCATTTATGTCCGCTTCTACATGCTGGACATGACATGGGACTTTTTCGGCCACTCTGTGTTGGAGTCGGAGGCACTGCTCTTTACTCCTCACGAGGCGTAGGGATACCGCTCAGAGCTGTTACCATTTGTTACGTTGCTCTTCGCTTAAGCCAATATCTCCTGTCACTCAGGAGTGTCCCGGCAGTTTGTTGGGATAAAGAGTGACTGGGTATTCTTGACTGTGGTTACAGGTTGTATCAAGTGTTGGGAATATCCTTTCATAGCCACTGATGATATGTACTGTCTTTCACAGGTTGTAAGCGATAGTATGTTCTTGGGTGGACTTATAGTCGACTATCTTCTGTTTGCCGGCAAGCTAGAGCTGGTGATTATGTATCCTCCTGAGGTATTCTCTCATTTTGTTTCACCCAGCTCTTTCCTTGCTTCGCTCCACTTGATGGGTCGCAGGAGGAGCCTTGCTAGCCGCCGGTGGCTACTTCATATTCCCTTTCCCCGCCCCTGATGGGAGCATAAGTAGGTTATTCTTCTATTCTTGTTATTTTTCATTGCCATTTTTTTTAATGAGAATCTGAGTGAGAAGTTGCTCTATTCTTTATATTCACTGCTTTGCGTATATCCTAGGAGAAATGTGGTTCTATAATGGCTGTTGTTTTTTGCATAAACATGTCTTCTTGAATCTGGTGTGTCACGGACTTTGATCCAGCAGCTTCACCATCGGCCATATGGCCAAGCCTGGGCAGCGTAGCCGACAAGAAATACAAACATAGTTTGTCTACTTGTTCTATGATTGTAGGATCAGCTGTGGGAAACTGAAACCAAAAATGCTAAAAGAATAGAGTGGAGGACTAGTGCCGCTCAATGCAGTCTTATATAATAATCTAATCTAATCTAATCTAATATAATTTACACGTTGAGTGGTACATTGTTGACATGTTCAGTGCATGGGAGTGCACACACGAGACAAGCCCATAAGATGAAGCCTAGACGGCTATGCCTACAATCATAGAACTAGAGTTTAATTACATAACTATCGTTCTTGGCTCACTCTAGATTCCCACTCAAATTCATGCAGGGTTGTGGCCTGGAGATCCTGTAGGTTTCCTCAACAAAACTATCATCACCAAAACATCCTGTCATGTACAGTAGGTTCTCCTGCAGGGAATCCCATGTATGAATCCTGGAGGAAAACCTACAGGATTTTTGGGCCATAATCCTGCGGGATTCAGAATTGTTGGTATTAACTGTATGGACTTATGCATGTATTTTTTGTAAGGGGAGTATTCCAATAGCAACATATCTATAACAGTTTCTGGTTTCCTGGTTTAAGATGAGATTGTTGATTACTTGATTGGATTTATTAGTTAACAAACTGCCTGTCTGGCCTGTTTCCTGACCCTGCCTGTCCCAGATCTACCAGCCCTGCCTGGTTCTCGACCCTCTGCCCTCTGACCTCAACTACGCTTCTGCCTACTTCCTCCTGGTTTGTCTGTTTGGACATCATACTCAAAATTGTTCCGTCTTGTACCTTCTCACCCGATGATATTAAAAGTATCACAGACCTGGTTTGGTTCCTGGTTTCCTGTGAGCTGCATTTGGGTTCTAACACGCTCTGTGACAGGTGATTACTGTGAGAGAGGGAGAATTTACAAATGAATAATAAAATGATTACGTTTGGTGATAATGATGGAGGACCCCACTCCCAACCAATGTTTGCACTGCAGAAGGCCTTCTATATTTACCATGGTTCAAATCTAAAATGTTCTCACCTGTTTTACCCCTTACCTGGACAATTATAACTCCAATCAGCCCTCTTCAAGACTTCAAAGCTTTACTGTCCTTTTTATTTATTAAAGGGATATGAATCCTACAAATCTTCTATCCCTGGCTTTTACACATTAATTATAATAATAATAATAATATTAACTTGAATTTATATAGCGCCTTTCAAGGAACCCAAGGCCGCTTTACAGAGGGGTGAAGAAACCAAACCAAACAAAACAAACTAAGCTAAGCTAAGCCAAACAAAAGTAAATAAAGTAAATAAATACAAGCAGCAGTGAAAGGCGGGGAAAGGGATGGGTGAGAGGTCAAAGGCCGTGGTGAACCCTGTTAATCACACAACTCATCCTTGTCTGACTCTTGTCTATGCTTTCTAGACCCTGGTTGCACCTGCTGTGACGTCGCCCGTCTGCCACGGACACACAGACAGGACTTTATTTCTCAATGAGTTGAAATAAAGGCATTACAGCTGCTCACATCAAAAAGCACAATAGCAATATAAATTATAAATTGAGTGACACTATACAAATATATCATCAACAATGCAATGCAACTGTAAATAATACAGTTACAGTGTACAGTTATTAAATGCAAATTGGTTATTTAATCTGGAAGGATGCAGCATTACCATGGTGCCAGGTGCCAGCAGTGACTCTATGCTTTAATGAATACATTCACATATACTGTATGCACTCTATGCTTTAATGAATACATTCACATATACTGTATGCACTCTATGCTTTAATGAATACATTCACATATACTGTATGCACTCTATGCTTTAATGAATACATTCACATATACTGTATGCACTCTATGCTTTAATGAATACATTCACATATACTGTATTTAGGAACAGTATGGGTGGTGGCTGCTCTGTTTCAATGTTCCAGGGTCGCTTTTCAGCCCCAGTCTGACCCTGATGCCCTATTATAAGCTTTGTGATTTAATCTGCCATTATCAATGTGACAGCAGCTTTCCTTTTGTTTATTGATGGTGAAAGTCGGACCAGCCTGATATTCACGTTACGCTTACATTGTTAATAACAGCTCCAGCCAATCAGTCAGCTTGTCTGTCACACCTTCCTTGGGCGCCTCCATTGTATTATTCATTTGGCTGAGTTCCTTGTTCGTCATGAAGTGAAACTCCCTCCCCCAAGCCCTGATTGGCCAGACCAAACTGGAGAGAGAAACTGAACGTCTAGGGAAGCCATGCAGTCCTGGCTAAAGGCCGGCCTACAAACCGGATAAAACAGGAAGCTTGGTGTGTGCCTTAGGTAAAGCGCCACAAAGCAATCATAGCACTTTTCTGTTTATTTCCTTCCCCACCAAAAAACTATTTTTGTTACCACTCTTAACAATCTTTGTGGTCTAGGAGACCCAGTTTCAATATGCTGGTATGTACACATCTCGGGTGTATAGTCATTTCAAGTCGACAAACAGCAAAGACAATGCACTTTGAAGTGGTGGGAAAATGTGTCTCTGCAGGGCTGGCAAGCTGAGGGATATATCTGGGATCCTCACACCTTATGAACAACATGGACGCCATGCAGACTCAGGATGTAAACAAACAAACCGCCATGTGAAACACAGACAGACAGAGAGACAGACAGATTGGGGACAGACGGATAGGCAAACAGACTGATCGGATATAGACAGACTGATCGGATACAGACACATTTAATAAGGTCACAAAAAATAACTAAATAGTGGTTAGGGTGTTGACTCTGGGGTTGAACCCCAATGTATGCAGTAGATAGGTTAGCCTAACCTCTATTTAATAATAAATGAGTCACTATGTCACATTGGATAAAATGATCATTATATACGAAAATACTAAATACGTAAAATAAATAGTAATCTGTAATAGACAAACAGACAGAAGGATGGAAATATTCTTGAAATGAAAACTGTTGACAGTCTGTGTTTGGTTATTCACCAGGATAGTGAATAACCAAACCGTGTCCGAAAGGATTTCATTGTTAATTGTGTAAACATTTAAAAATTATTATGAATGAGGTTGCGTATGCTACATTGCTGCATGTTTACACACATACACACACACACAAACTCGCTCACACACACACACACACACACACACACACACACACACACACACACACACACACACACACACACACACACACACACACACACACACACACACACACACACACACACACACACACACACACACACACACACACACACACACACACACACACACACACACACACACACACACACACACACACACACACACACACACACACACACACACACACACACTTGCTACACTTACACAAACACATGCACACACTGAGATCAAAAAATCTGAAACACAATGTTGGCTTACTGAAACTAGAGCACAATTTGCATATTTGGCATTTCGGAAAATCCCAAAAAAACCTCTTGATTACCAGTGATGTAGCGAAGCTAGCGCCCGCCAACTCTAAGCTGCATGCTCCTCCGTCTTGGCCCATCCAGGCTCCATTACCGCCCTGTCTGACCAGCCTGTGGCCCCCAGCGGGGCCCCCGCTGGGGGCCCCGCTGGGGGCCAAGGGGAGAAATCCCATTTGATCTTTCAAATGTTAGTCGACCATGAAATAGGGTGTAGGTTACGGCTACGTTTAGACGTGTTCTCCTTGATGCTCGTAGTAAGTGTTCTTCCACCTGGATGGAGCCTTTCCTCTCCTTACACAGTATTGTGTATTATATTCCCATGTGTATTATTTTGTTTCCACACAATTCATGTTCAGACATATAGCCTATAGGCCTATTGTATATGTTTGGTGGTTAAAAACAAATGCAGTTCCACTATAAGAAGAGAAATAACAGTATAACATAAACAAGGACAACGCAGAACACCAAGCGCCAATCTCTTCCAGTGATGAGGTGGTGTTCTGTGAGGTGGTGTTCTCATGTGATGTTCTGTGAGGTTGTGTTCTGTGAGGTGGTGTTCTGTGAGGTGGTGTTCTGTGAGGTGGTGTTCTGTGAGGTGATGTTCTCATGTGATGTTCTGTGAGGTGATGTTCTGTGAGGTGGTGTTCTCATGTGATGCTCTGTGAGGTGATGTTCTGTGAGGTGGTGTTCTCATGTGATGTTCTGTGAGGTGATGTTCTGTGAGGTGATGTTCTCATGTGATGTTCTGTGAGGTGGTGTTCTCATGTGATGTTCTGTGAGGTGATGTTCTGTGAGGTGGTGTTCTGTGAGGTGGTGTTCTGTGAGGTGGTGTTCTGTGAGGTGGTGTCTCGTGTTCTCATGACGTGATATGTAAATATCATCCGTTACTATATTGTTATTTTTATTCTTTTTAGTATTGTTTTAAAAAGTCATACTGCGGGAGGGAACGGCAAGTAAACACATCTTGTATCTCTTGTGATGTTCTCGTGTTCTCGTGTGTTCTCGTGTGTTCTCGTCCAACGAAGCGTTCTTTAAACCGAGCTGCGCGTCCTAGAACATGTGACGTCACACAACTTATACCCGCGACCGTGAGAGAGAGAGAGAGAGAGAGAGAGAGAGAGAGAGAGAGAGAGAGAGAGAGAGAGAGAGAGAGAGAGAGAGAGAGAGAGAGAGAGAGAGAGAGAGAGAGAGAGAGAGAGAGAGAGAGAGAGAGAGAGAGAGAGAGAGAGAGAGAGAGAGTGTATGTAAGACTAGGCGCGCCCCCGAGGAGCGGAGGACTGTATGGTCGGAGTGTGTGGTCCTTCTTCCCGGTGGTGGTGATGGTGTTGGTGGTGGAGGTGGAGGAGCTATCAGAACCCATTCTTTATAACGGGACCGGCTGGGCTTCATCTTCATCTTCATCTCCGAGGTAGGAGCAGACATGCACTTTGTTTTGGAGGAATGCATTTGATGAACAACATGTAGTAGAGTTCTCCTCTCCGTGTCCTCTCCGGGTCGAGGGTGTGAATCTACCCAAGTCCCTTTGGTGTGTGTGTGTGTGTGTGTGTGTGTGTGTGTGTGTGTGTGTGTGTGTGTGTGTGTGTGTGTGTGTGTGTGTGTGTGTGTGTGTGTGTGTGTGTGTGTGTGTGTGTGTGTGTGTGTGTGTGTGTGTGTGTGTGATGTGTGTGTGTGTGTGTGTGTGTGTGTGTGTGTGTGTGTGTGTGTGTGTGTGTGTGTGTGTGTGTGTGTGTGTGTGTGTGTGTGTGTGTGTGTGTGTGTGTGTGTGTGTGTGTGTGTGTGTGTGTGTGTGTGTGATGTTGTACTTTTGCAGAACATTCCATCAATTCTAGGCGCTAAACTTTCGCTGTTTCGCAGTTAAGTTGTAGGACTCTGTGCTGGGTGGTGCAGGGTGGATGGAGGATGGAGAAACAAGCTATCCGCCCTCAGTCTCCATCACTTCGTAGTTTAACATCATGCGTGTGGTGTAAAAAAAGCACCTGCATATTATAACGTATTATATATATCGGTAAATACTGAAATCGATTCGGCCGATTGATGACGTCACATGTGTGCAGCTTCGCGTTACTTTCCAGATTCTAACATGCCAGACAATAAGATAAATAACTTATAAAACAATGTGTTGTTTTCACTGATACCCGAGTGAAGCTTCAAGTGCAAACTGTTCAAACATAGTGCAGGATATCTCCTAACTACTCGCTATTGAAATTATGTAGAATTCTGAAATTCGTAAAAAATTAAATAAAGAAAGAAAATCAAAGTAATTGTGATGACATCGATACGTGATCGAGGTCGTGTTGAGATTGAGAATTGTGCAGAAGTTGCAGCCCTTCAGATATAATATAATAACATATAATATAATATAATATAATATAATAGGCCTATAATATAAAACAACGGTGCATAGTAGAACCCCCTGCATGTGTTGCATGTGCAGACCATCGGAACCATGACGTGGGAGGAACCGGAGCTGCAGGGTGGTGTGTGTGTGTGTGTGTGTGTGTGTGTGTGTGTGTGTGTGTGTGTGTGTGTGTGTGTGTGTGTGTGTGTGTGTGTGTGTGTGTGTGTGCGTACGTGCGTGCGTGCGTGCGTGCGTGTGTGTGTGTGTGTGTCAACATGCATTGTCCAGACGTCCTGTTAGATGTCTATTATTGGATCAAGGAAACGAGTCTTTACAGCATTTCCTAACATTGTGATCCGGACCACATTGTTCTGTTGTACAGTCCCTGCTTCACTACTGAGGTGATGTTGCATATGATGTTCTTCCCGGTGTGGTAACGTGTGTGTAGGCCATGATCAGATGCTCTCTGCGGTAGTCCTAGTGGATTATGTTCCCTGGAAACATGCGGTCACCTGACCGGCGGAGTCCTTTCTGGACACACAACACAAGCCCCCTGTTTGTCTCTAGGATCAGAGAGAAGGAACAGAGCGTTAGCCTTGAACCCTCCATGTATTGTGTGTCATTGTTCAGCAGTTTCCTGAGACTGCAGGTTGAAGCGGTACATTGTGTTATGTAGATAACATGTCCTATATGAGATGATGGAGCTTTATCATTCAGCTGTACTATACTCCCTCTCACTTACGACCACTTACACTTGTTGACATGGTCTGTTTCTCTTGAGGAAATGGACCCCATAAGCAATGGAAAAAATACACTATTATTTGATTTACATGAAATATGCTGGTGCTTGTCGTGACCCGGATAAAGGTGAAGGTTTATGGATGAAAATACTGTTTCAAAAAATCCACTTTGCTCTGGTATCTCATGCTTAACCTTCATAGCTTTCATAGAGTCCTCTCTGAAGGCAATCTCACAAGATTAACACATTGGAATGGATGAAAGCATAATCATGCCTGTTTGTATGAAATGTATACACTACACTCCCAAAAACATTAACCCTACAGACCTTGTGCTTTATTCTTGTTCAATGCACACTTTTTGATTGAACAACATTACAATTTAAGTGTTTTATCGGATTAATCGATGTATTCACACCATATTATCAATTCATGCATTCACACTTTGGTAAAAGCATCCACTCAGATTAATTATTACATTAATTGGCTCTCTGATTAAGGCATTCACTCTTTAAATTAATGCTTTTAGCAACTGATAAATGTAGGCATCCACGATCTGATGAATTCATTCATTCACAATCTGATGAATCCATGCATTCACCCGTTGCTTGAATGTATGTATTCACTATATGATTATTCACTCTCAGGCTACGACGATCACTATTGGCCGATATTCATTCTAAATAGTTTGATTGGTGGACTCTATAAAAACCGATCAGAAGAGCTGATCAGATGACTCAAAACACGCAAATCAATTTCTCTGTCTGTTGATTATGTTGCTCATGAAGCCATCTCATTTACCGGTTTAGGTTAGGGTTGAGTTAACACACACACACACACCTGGTTTCTGTTACACACTAGCGATGGTGACCCTTGGTTGAATATAAAGTCCACTTCAGGGCGACTGGTTAGTCGATATGCTCTTGTCTGACCTGTCTGTTATTGAGAGAAGTGATACATAATCCATTGTTTCCCATACATTGATTTATTTCTGGCGGCTTGTCACAATAACTGTCAATAATTGACACGTGTTGAACTTGAATTATTTTTACAATTTAATTAGTCAAAGACCTTTGCCTATGGTTGTGCAGACATGCATTAGCCATGTGGTGTTGAGGCTGTAATATAAAGGTTTGGACAAGCTTTACAATAATGACCACCCACCAGGAGGGTCCCCACATCAAAACTGAAAGTGAAATGGTTAGCAGCTTAGCTCTGCTGTGGTGGTTTATTCAAATAATCACACATCTCAATCGTAGCTCATGCAGTTCCAAAGATATTGGATATTCAACAGATTCCATCGACTAAGTGATAGGTTAAAGAGTAGGTTGAATTTCAGAATTGAGAAATGTTTTGGCTGACTACAAGTTAAGTTACGTTAATAGTCTGGGGGTCTTAATTGAGCTTCAGTTTTGCATTGCATCTTGCGCTCTATGAAGGACGATATCGGTGTGTGATTATTGGACTGAAAAAATGACTATTGTGAACAATAATTGTCTCAGTGACTGAACATAATGACTTCAGTGCACAATATTGCACTGTAGTCAGAGGGCGTGGTTAAAGGTGGTGACCTGCTCTCATTGAGTTTCATTGAGTCTCATTGAGTTCTCTACTGCAACGGCGTTGCAGTAGAGAGGGTCAGCAGCTTCAAGTTCCTCGGCGTGCACATCTCCGAGGACCTCACATGGTCCACGCACACCACACACGTGGTGAAAAGAGCCCAACAACGCCTGTATTTTCTCAGGCGTCTGAAGAAATTCAGCATGGGCCCCCGCATCCTGAGAACATTCTACAACGGCACCATGGAGAGTGTTCTGACAGGGTGTATCACCGCCTGGTACGGGAACTGCACGGCACTCGAGCGCAGAGCGCTTCAAAGGGTGGTGCGGACGGCCCAGTATATCGTTGGAGGTGAGCTCCCCTCCCTCCTGGACATTTACAACCAGCGGTGCGTGGCCAAGGCCAAAATAATTATAAAAGACATTGCCCACCCCAGCCACGAACTTTACTCACTATTACCGTCAGGCAGGCGATACCGCAGTATCAAGTGTCGTACAAATAGGCTTAGAGATAGCTTCCACAGTCAGGCCATCAGGCTGCTGAACAAGGGCGTATAACATATAACAATGTATATTTTATTACATTGATTTATATATATATATTGCTCTTTTCTGTGCTGATTTTTGCATTTTATAAATTGCATTTTTTATTTTAATTTTATATTCTTTATTCTATTTTTTATTCTATTTTTTATCTATTTTTATTTTATCTTATTTTATAACTGCTGTCTGTCGTCGGGTATTGCACACAAGAATTTCACATCACTGCTTTATACTAAACTGTAAACTGTGAAGTGACAATAAACTTGACTTGACTTGACTTGACTTGAAAGGCCATGTCAAGACAATTGTATGTGTCCCTTATGCCGCGTTCCAGACATCTAGTAAGTCGAGAATTCATGACCTCCTCCCGACCTCCTACTAAAAGTCTAAAAGTGCCATTGAACACCACCTGAAAAAACAACTTTCTACTCGTGAATTGGACCAAATCCGATTCAGTCCATTAAGTTTCTGAGGTCACATAACAATTGCGGCACCCAGGGAGTCAATAATACTAAGAATATCATGAGTAATACTATGATTTGTTTCATTTGACATGTACTTTGTTTTCGATATCATGCCATTTCTTTCCTCTCTTGTACATGTACATCAATGGGGAGGGGGCGGGGGGTGGTAGGACTAGTCTGTGTTTGGATTAGGTTAGTAAATATAGAAGTGGTATAAACATTTTTTAATAATAAAATGTATAATAGTGTGCGTTACGTAATGCATCTTCCCCCCCCCCCCCCCCACCCTATTTCACTTAAGTATTTGGAGGCTGTTAAGCCAAAGAAACACCACCTTGTCCCGGTCAGCCATGCTTTCTGTTTACATTTGGCGTCATGCACCTGGAACACTTTGAGGTCGGAACTCAAAAGGGGTTTGGGAGTTTGGTAACAGGGAATAGTTGTGGTTACAACTAGCTACAAGGCGTTTATTTAGGTTAAGGTTTTTTCTAAAATGCAAACCGTTTGGTATAATCAATGTGTTACTTCAATATCACTGTGATTGCTGAGGTCCCTCAGTTGCTTTCGGCTCCCGTTGCCGGCCGGCTCCTGTCAACACCCACAGATTTTGACAAAACATTGCGTCTGCAGCTGTCTGCTACCAAAGAGATTGCATGTAAAGCTTTCCCCAAACCGAAAGCTTCAAAATTATGGGAATTCTTTAAATGAGCAGATCAGAAAAAGGCCAGTGTGCCAAATGGCCATTTCACAGCAGCACTACCAGCGAGACACCTGAAAGGAAGGCATCCAAGTGCTACTCTAGAAGGTAGACCTGAATCTGTCCAATCTCACTTCTGAAATGATGGCTAGCCCTCTAGTGGCAGCCCTAGTAATAACTGTGGAAAGTCAATCTTATGGGTATCTTTGTAAATATTCCCTCTGTTTTATTTTCACATTCACATACCACCAGGATTTTTTAAAGGGCCCTATTTTACCACCAGGTGTTGTGTGTGTTTTTTTATTTTTAAACGGCCATAACAGGCCATTTTATAATTGTTACGGGACATCATAGATCTGGGTGGACACTCCCACTGTGTGAGGTCACCAAGTAACAATTATAGTCAATTTTGAGATGGTGTGTAATGGCTAATTAGACGTACACCTGGGAGAATAATAGGGCCCCTTTAAAGAGTGAATGCCACACTTTAACGTTAAATTTGTTAAATTAATAAATAATGCAGCACGATAAATAGAAGGCTTCAAATAGACCCTTTGATTGGTATCTGCTTGGTATGGATGGGATACTGCTTCAAGCTAATTGTATTGACTCTCGGAATTCATGCATTCACTCCCTCTCTGGTGAACACATGCGTTGTGTGGTTGCTGTACCTTCCACTCCATCTACCACCAACCCAATGTGCTCTCCACACGCACTTCATCTGTCGCCCTGCCAGATCCCAGCGTGACTGATAACATCATTACTCTCTACCCATACGCTTATTCCTCACTGTCAGCCACAACTCTCCCCAACAAGTTCATCTCTCCCCCCGCAGCGATATGTCTTCAGTTGGTCAGGAGCTTCTCAGATCTGTAACAACAAACACATGAATGTTCTTATTGTCTATTTCACTGAGATGAGATGGATGTAGATAGAGTGGTGAGAAAAAAACTACTATGGCTAATTATTCCTTTCAACATGCCAGAAGTAAATAGCAACCACACAGTAAAGTCACTTAGTCAAGTTGGGAGTTCACAGCCTTAATCAACCTGTCCCTCATCATACCCACATCTCAAGAGGTCCACCAGCATCCCAATGCTCAGGAAGCTCTCACCTCTGTGATGATGAAGTGCTTTTTTGTCAAGGTTCCCATCTGTTCCTCACTGCCCAGGGCACTGGACCCTCTGCTGACCGAACAGATCCCGTCCAGGATGCCGTCGCCCACATCCTCCACCCTGTCCTATCCCACCTAGACAACAGCCAGGGAAAAGGGCTGAATTATGTGGTAATGTTTATTGATTACAGTATAGCTTTCAATTCCATTGTTCCCACCAAGCTCGCCACCAAGCTCAAGGACTAGAGGCTGAACAGCACCCTCGGAAGATGGATCCTAGACTTTCTGACCGGCCCAGGTAGTGAAGGTGGGAATCCACACCTCATCCACCCTCACTCTTAACACGGGGAGCCCTCCAGGGTTGTGTCCTGTCCCCACTGCTGTCCTCCCTGTACACACGACTGTAGCGCCACCTTCAACTACGTCAAGTTTGCTGACAAAAAGCTCTATCTGGAGGAGGTGGGTCACCTGACTCAGTGGTGAACAACCACCTCCACCTGAATGTCAGCAAGACCAAGATGTTGGTGGACTTTGGGAGGAAGCCAGTGAGGAACTACAACCCCTTAAACATCATCAGGACCCCTGTTGAGAGAGTGGACAGCTTCAAATACCCTTGTGTCCGCATCACCATGGACCTGACATGGACAAATCCCATAGAGACGGTAGTATGGAAATCCCATTCCAGACTGCTCTATCTCAGATGAACAGTTCATCTCTATCTCAGACAACTGAAGAAGTTCTGGGAGTCGCAACAGATCCGGCTGAGCTTCTACTCCTGCACCATTGACAGCATCCTGACTGGGAATATCACCACTTGGTATGGGAACACCGCCATGCAGGAGGCCTTAGAGAGTGGTACCTTTGGGAAGCCACTCCTTCACCTGGACAACATCTACACCAAGCGCTGTAGGGCCAGGGCCAGAAGGATATTGAGAGAGCCCAAGATGGAGACTCAACAGAAGGTTCTTCCCCCAGGCCATCCAGTACCCCAACAAGGACTTCTCAAATTGGTATTTCTTGTAATTCTGTACATTTTGCCCATTTCCGGAGCTGGTGATAACATGTCACTGTACTTTGTTCCTTTAACATGTGACACATAACCACAATCTGAACCTGAATCTGAATCTAAATCTTCATTGATTTTTCTTTATTGTTCTTTCTATCTTTCAGAGCTGTGGTGTAAACTCACTCACACACATGTCAAAGCTTGGGGGTTTCATCAATTATCTGATTGGATTCATCCTCTCTGCACTCATATATTACAGAGTCATTAATCACAGAGCTTTAACAAACGACGGCTGGATGTGTCTCGGGCGCGCGGTCGCGTTACCGCTGGTACTGACTCATCAACGTTCCTGTTGAGACAGTCCCCCAAATCGTTTTTATACATTTTATGGTCCTTCCACTAGATGTGATGTCATCCCATGTTGCTTGTGTAGCAACTCATATCAAACCCACACAGACTAAAAGCCAGCAAAAGGCACATCTTTTTAAAAACGTGCACTGCTGTGGTACCCTTTAAAAAGGTACCCTTTGAATTCAGGGCTTTGAAGTTGTAATTAAAAATGGCGCCCCTGTGCCGCTCTTTTGTGCATAAATCACTTTTATAGCGTCGCCAGGCTTGCCAAAAGGCTTCCTTAATACCAAGGAGAAGGAAACGGCATGAAAACAATCACTTCCATCCCAAGTCAATTGAAATGATTAGAAATAAGATGTAAATGTCGTTGAGTGCGTGTGACCTCACATTAAATGTAGATTAGTGATCATAATAAAGATTGGATTATGATTGGTTGGTGAGCCTAGATTCCAGAAGGGTGTTAAGTTACAAACCAAAAACAAGTAGCTAAAGTAAACTTGCCTGTAACATGAATGAACTCACATACATGACATGTTAAGACATGGTTGAGGTTCATGCATTTGCAAAAATGTATATAAATACTGTTTAAAGAAGGAGAGTTAGTGGAAACAATAAACTTCAAAATCAGTCTAGTTGATTTCTTGTGTGGCCTTTTTGTCTGTGTTCATGGGCGCCTCAACCCCCAAAAATCAAGCGGGTGCAAGTTAATAAATCTGCTAAAGGGACGATAAATGGGCCCCCACATCTTTTTAATGAGAACTCCCATCGTGATATATAGTCCATGTTGGCCCGGTTATTTGGGTGGTACGACCCAGACCAGCGTGGGAACCTTTTTCCAGAACCAGGACACCCAGTGACTACGAGACATTCTGGACTCTGCACTCTTTTGAACCAATATTCCTTTCCATTTATTTCAAACTGTCATTGTTTAGCCTCCATCTCAACTGATGGTAATGCTGTATTAGGATGTAATACACATTTTAAAACAGAGCAGTGGTTTTCAAACTCTCAGCACGGTGGATCATGGGATTTTGTAATAGATCCTGCCTCTCTGCTTCATTTGAGCATTGACATGTCTTAGGACTGAAAGGGTACTGTATTGATAAGAAATATATTGAGAAGAATTGTCTCACTTTTTGACATGCCAATGAGAAGATCAAAGTACAAAACACTTTAGGAATGCCTTTTCTCGAGTGTCTCTGTTATTTATCTCTACTTCCCTTGTCCATCATATATTACATTTTCATTAAAGAGAGGGTTCCAAGATATTAAACAAAGATTGACAGAATTTTGTCATCCAAGTCCCGACCCTCCTCTGTCCTGTTACCATAGTGATGGACCGATTGACCTCGTCCTATCAAGAGACTGAAGACCTGTCTCTTCATATTGCAACTGTACTCCACATGTTCCGACCCCTCTACCTCATAACGGCCCTTCACCCCCAGTCCAATTCAATAATGTAAGACTTTGATGTTCTACTTGGTTCACCACTTCTATTTGATGTTTTTGCTGAGAAGGCTGTGTTTTAGTGCTTTTATGACTACATACTGTGGTTTGACTATATCATCTAGTGTGTTTATTGAGGCTTTTTAACAAATTAATTTGCTTTTAAATCTGGGAAGGATTTGTGAGAATATTTTCCAATTTTAGTATATCAGCTAACTGCTTGACTATTGGTGGTTAAAATGTCTAACGGAGTAGAATGATAATTAGCCTAGATTTAGCTTATTTTACTAGTGAAAAGCAGACTAATTGAATCAAGGTTATGTCAAGTTTAAAGTGTTTGTTAATCATTAATCTTGTGTGAGTGTCCATTTATTTACAAGCATACTTAATGCTTGTGTAGATGTTGCTTGATTAGCAGTATTACCTGCATTTCCATTGGCCAACATCATCCTTTCCACTGTCGTTTTTACCTCAGATGTTGATTGTGTTTTGATGATTTTCTCGTTCTTTGGGTAAATTGGTGCTCTCCATCTCAAAATGTTTTCATTTGGAGTCGTCTGCACGGTGAACTATGAATGAACTCTTCAGTTGCAAACAAAATAATCATGAGTTTGGTTATGCAGATTTAAAGCAAGTCAAATGGAGATGCTCTCAATACAATGCTCAGACCAAGGTCAGAAACACCTTTTTAGATGGAGTTTGAGATGTGCTCATTCCATCACTTTGCGACATCTGATCATAAACTCATCATCGTCAGTAGCCTGAGTAATTGTCTGCCCTCTTGTGGTCACATTACAATTTGTTGAGCTTTATTTCCCTCCTATATTTTCTTTGACCTATACGTACATCTTGCTGTTTTACCTGACCTCATTGAGTCTCTTACCTAACCACTGTCTCGGGAATAGGTTCAATGGTGCTCTACGTAAAATTTAACAACTGTTATTTGAGTGTGATTTGTTAGAAATGACACAGCCATCTGTCAGCTCTTAGTGAGTGAAATGTGCTGTGAGTAAATCCATTCTGAGTAAAGCACCTTTAAATGTTCCTCTAAACGTAAGTAAATCATAGTTATAGTGCACCTAAGTTGAGGCCTTGCTGCAGAGTGGGGACATGGGAACACTGTGTAATATAAATGTACCTCCTAAGTAAATCATATTTTAGTAATTCAAGATAATAAGGTCAGCTGTCATCATGCTCATTGCCTTTATTCTAGTAAATGATGTCTGTCTTTTAGTCTGCACCCCAGTGAGCCATGCTGAGGCCCTCCACCATCAGACTAGTGATCACCTGACTAAATGTGGCTTAAATACTAAAAAACGCAAATTATCAATGAAAATATGCCGCACACTCACCTAAACCAAGACCTAACATTGCTCTGTTTATTGTACATTTCCAGTAATATAGATTCTATTCAATGTCAGTTATTGCTTTTCAGCTAGCACATGCTTCGGATTATTCCTACTTGAACCCATCCTTTATAGTTTGTAGTATATCAATAACCTGATATAGAATTTCATATAACATAACTTATCAGTTAACAACAGCTCTGGTCAGTCTCATACAAGGATATAAGAACATAACATAACAACAAACAAACAACATTTCAAAATACTGAAAATGTTTATATCTGGTTACCTGGTTTCATAATTCTGTTGCTTCTGTTCCAGCCAATTAAATATGTAGGATACTTATATTATTCAGTCACTTTCATGAGTCCATGCCACTTACATTATCATTAATACATTTTTATTTTCCCCCAGTTATTATTGTCAAATGACAATAATAACAATGTAATGCTTGAGGGGGTGCAGTTTGATATGATATGACAGGGATCTCCCGCTTTAAAAATACATCAAAATGCTCAACAGGCGGGTAATTGTTAACAGGTAATAGACTCAAGTTCAAATGTTTTTTTGTTTTTTTTCTGCCGATCCCGCGTCCAAATGCAAAGAAAGAAGAACATGCAAAAGTGCAAAGAATTATTTCCGATAAGACAAAGTAGAGACGGTTGTCAGCAGCACAATTTTCCTCTGGTATTTCTCACTAGTTAGAAAAATCTGATTATGTTGCTTCAAATGTGTCTTGCTTCAGCATACGACTAACATCCTCCCCATCCCCCACCTAACTACACCCTCACTAATATCCCTCCCCATCCACCACCTAACTACACCCTCACTAACATCCCTCCCCATCCACCACCCACCCCCACCCAACTACACCCTCACTAACATCCCTCCCTATCCACCACCCACCCCCACCCAACTACACCCTCACTAACATCCCTCCCCATCCACCACCCACCCCCACCCAACTACACCCTCACTAACATCCCTCCCCATCCACCACCCACCCCCACCCAACTACACCCTCACTAACATCCCTCCCCATCCACCACCCACCCCCACCTAACTACACCCTCACTAACATCCCTCCCCATCCACCACCCAGCCCCACCCAACTACACCCTCACTAACATCCCTCCCCATCCACCACCCACCCCACCCAACTACACCCTCACTAACATCCCTCCCCATCCACCACCCACCCCCACCTAACTACACCCTCACTAACATCCCTCCCCATCCACCACCCACCCCCACCCAACTACACCCTCACTAACATCCCTCCCCATCCACCACCCAGCCCCACCCAACTACACCCTCACTAACATCCCTCCCCATCCACCACCCAGCCCCACCACACTACACCAAGCTTCACCAGTGCGCCCTCCTTCCTCCTTTAACAACCACCAGCCGCCACTGATGTAATCTTCCCAGGTGTCCTTTGTGCTGTGTGGCGTCCTTGTGGCTTGTCTGCTGGGCGACTGAAGCTCCGCTGCAGTCGAGTCGGACTCCAGAGTGGATCCCAAAGACTTTCTCCACACGCCTGACGCATCGCAATTGGAAAGGCACCTTCCAGTGCCACTAATACATGTGTTGCGGAGAGCCCTGTGAGATATGTTTTTAAATAAAACAAATTCACATTTGGTTCGCCCAACGTCATTTTAAATTTAATATATATATTTTTTGTTGCATGGCTGATTACAGTGGCGCTAGTCAGCCAGCAGGGGTGCAGTACTACCACTGGCTAACTAGCATGTAGGAGACAACACTGCTGCTCTAATCTAAACATGTGATGGAGTTGGTGTGATGGTCTTTCGGTGTGTCACTCAACTGTGTCACATGATCACCCCCTCCCCCTCCTCACGTAGGAGGGCGATGACATCACTCAGTGCATGGGTGAGATTTGCCCAATGACACACTTGTCGTTCACAGTTCACACTTGTCGTTACATTGGGAAAACCCAAAACAAATGTTAATGTGAAATGTATTTAAATGTAAATTCTGTCATCTTTCAAAAACCCCTGGGCATGCACCGCATTCACAGCCTGTATGGACCGCTCGCTGGTAAAACAATTATCCAGCTAAATTGGTTAAGGGAATTATTTTCACAGCTGCAGTCTCAAGAGCTTCACAGGCTGCCATATGCACAGGCTAGCAAAATTAACCTTCAATTAGCACACGACTCTGGACACACTGATTATTGTCCAAATATTCAGCAGCTGGCATTTTGCACACCTTTTCCTCTCTCTTTATTGGTCTCATTTTTAATAATTGATCTGGGTTTTAAGCTGTCAGTCAAGCCGATATTGACACTGATGTATACATGACATTCTGTATGGCCTGGTTATTAACCTTTGACCTGAGGGTTCTGAGGGACATGTCATGGACATGTCATGGACAGGCAGAACTTCACCCTACCGACATGCATGGGCTATTCACTAATGAATTTCACAATGAACTTGTCTTTGTTGTAGGGCTCTTGATAGTAATGGTTTCTATATTGAGTGCAGTGCAGAGACTTGACCTGATATTCATCTAGAATCTGGTACCTGTTTGAAGGTTTGGTTTCCAAGAAATCCATACTGTCCCCTGGCTCACAACTTTATGCACGTTTCCTCCGCTTTTGGAAAACCATTCGAGCCTTCAGTTGTGTGTTTTGGTTTTCTCTCTGTCTCAGATTGCCCCGTCAGGATGGCTCAGAATTGATCCAGCAACTCATGAAAGATTCAAGTGACTTTCCCCTCCCAAGACTAAACCAAACACTTGTCACTCAGAGCAAAGTGAATGAACAATTGTGCCACAACTTTACAACCTAACACGTTCACTCAGATTGTTCTGCAACACTAACCTCGAAATCAGACGTTTGCTGAGAGCACCAAATGCAAATGAGTGCTGTCAATTCTCTGAACATCTGAAAATGTAAAACTTTTGTTTTCTGTACTCTCCTGTCTTGCATTCTTTATCTCTGTATGTCTCCTGATTTACTGAGACAGAAATGCATTTGTCATCTGCACCAACTACAGGGGAGCATCTGTCTCGTCTTTATGTGACTGCATCTGCGTCAGGTTTGTTGGAGCGTTGGCCGAGCATCCTGCATGCTTCTCCGAGCATCCTGCATGCTTCTCCGAGCATCCTGGATGCTTCTCCGAGTTCTGCTTGACTGATGCTGCCACCATTTGCCTCTCTCATTACATGAGACATTATGAAGCACTGCTAAATGGCATCGCAACTCGCCCACGCCTGTTTAAAGAAACTAGCCAGTGAAAACTGGGCAGGTTTGATGGCCCTTTAATTTATAGATCAGTAACATTTACTTTAATGGCAAGTCCCATTAAACATTACCATTTATCAACCTTCCCCGACAACTTTGACGGCATTGTCCGTCACGCGGTAATGAAGTGGCGTGAGTTATCGCTTTTTGGTTTCATAGGTGCTGCATGGAACAGGCTGGATTTCCCACCCTTCCTAAACAGCTGGTGTGGTGGCATATCTCTGTGTACCAGACCTCAAACGTCTATTTACGGTTTTTTATGTGTGTATTTTTTGGCCAAGACTGCATTCTGAAAGGCATGGTCTCTGGAGTACATTATTCATTAGTTGCTCATTGGTTTTTTCTTCACCTCATTAACCTGGAGGTCGTTTTCTCGGAGAAGTTCAATACCTTTTTTGGATTAATTGTTAGGGTAGACATTTATGGGTATGAATGTAAGGATTTTGGTCAGTTACATTTGGTGTTTTTAATGTTCACAATCGATAACAATCTCTTCTACAATACTTTATTTATTATCTGTGCCATTCCATTCAAAGTTTTGGCCTGTAAAAATGTGTTGTTTTGAGAGTTTCTAAATTGGCATGACCACTTGATCCTCCCAGAGCCAGGATTCGTCATGTGCTGACGAGCTCTGAGCCTTAATGAGTCACGGCCTTCCGGAAGCTTCCCTCCAACACACATCTGACCTTGACTGGAGCTGCTCCATCTAATGCCATCTCTGCAAAATACCCTGTTTAATGATGAACAGCAAACGATTTAAATTGGGTGATGATGATGATGATGATGATGTGATGAAGATGATGATGATCACTCATTACTACAATTGTGTATTTTTGCATGAGTCACAACCTGTTTGTGTATTAAAGTGTACAACAAACAAATGACATATATTGTAGTATCTAGGATAGCCCTGAAAATTGTTTATCTTCAAATTGTCTGAATAATAGCCTTCTGCCCATCGTCCCGTCTGTAACCACGCCCTAGGTTGGGTTTTTCACAGGGACCCCTTGGGACTATCTCCATTTGAAAAGTTGGCATATTGAATGTGTTTGTAAGTTCTAAATTCAACTTAATGTGCTCCAAAACATGCATTTGAACCAACAGCATGGTTGATTTGTTTAGCAATTATATTATAATATTTGTGAAAAACATCTGTAACAAGTGGACAAACCGTAGATAGGGCTAGACCAGGGAGCAGGTTTATTATTAAGGTCTATTGATAGATGTATAATTTTTATTTTGGATTATTTAAAAACCTATATCTCAGCCTCTGACTAGTAAACACGTTTTCCAATGTGTCTCCCATGTACTGCATGTACCCTGGTGAAGCATGTCTCCATGGTGGTGTGAAACCTGGTATATCGGCCTTATTTGAACATTACATACTATACTGAACATCTGTGCCTCTTGGGCCCATAATGTCCATCTGGATAGATGTATCTGTATAGTGAAAGATTCCCGGAAACTTATGCTACTTACAGCTATGTAATTCTAAAGAACCACTAATCCAAATTACACAAGGATCTATGGATCATCTCATATCAAGAGTTGGTGCAATGTTGCAATTTTTTTCCTAATATCAATATCGTGGTATTCTGTCAATATCGCCCAGCCCTAATTATGAATGTATTTTGATATAACATGCAACAATGTATTTTTTTCATATAATACAATAGATGCTTCCGAAGAGTGGCAGACTGTCAACAGTCTGTAAGCATATAAGCATGTCTTTTTTTTTCAATGCTAAAGTCACAACCGTCCGTGGCTCCCTGTGTGTCTCCTGTTAATTGGTGTCTGTGGAGGGACGGGTTCAGCTCGGGGCCCAGCGGGGGCCGCTCTCATCACAGAACCAGCAGCGTGTTAGCTAGGCCTGGATGCGCCCTGTATGTGTTGTACCGCTACAACCAGCTTGGTGATGATTTGAAAACAGACCTTGTGCTAAAGTTAATGGTGAGACTTTTTACATTTTTGTTTTTTTTAAGCCACCAACATAAAGACCATGAAACAAATGATATTGCTAAATTGTGCCTTACATAACCTTTGTAATGTCACACATTTAAACAATGTGTGACATTACAAGGGTGTGTGTATTGTGACTTGACAGCCTTCATGATTTGGTCTGGCGAGTACTACTAATGTAGTTTGTATGTATGTTTGCCGAATTAATATCCATCAATGCTATTGGTCAATGCTATTGCTCTCTCTCAAAGATGAACCACCACTCTCTAATTCAATAGTGTTCTATGATAGCCTAGCTATTATAAGATGGTCAATTCCCTATGAAGAACAAAATATTGTATTGATTGATGTCTAGTAAAGAAAATAGTTGTTGTTATTCCTATTTGCAGTATATCGCCTCAATGGGTTTGCATAATGTTTGTAGAATGTATTTGCGTACTGGGCAGCTCACCTGTGTAGACAGGTAGGTCCGACACAGAGGCTCACAGGAAGTCCAGTGGTTCATTCATTGTTATCCTAACAGCCCTCTCCTCTCCCCTCTGCTTGGGCTGCCAAAGACATATCAAATTTCTCCCAAGAATAGCTAGGATAAAGCCATGGATCATACCTGTGTTGGGGTACTGCTAATAGCCATGGAGCATGTCTCTGTGTTGGGGTACTGCTAATAGCCATGGAGCATGTCTCTGTGTTGGGGTACTGCTAATAGCCATGGAGCATGGCTCTGTGTTGGGGTACAGCTAATAGCAATGGGTCATGTCTCTGTGTTGGGGTACAGCTAATAGCAATGGGTCATGTCTCTGTGTTGGGGTACAGCTAATAGCAATGGGTCATGTCTCTGTGTTGGGGTACAGCTAATAGCAATGGGTCATGTCTCTGTGTTGGGGTACAGCTAATAGCAATGGGTCATGTCTCTGTGTTGGGGTACAGCTAATAGCAATGGGTCATGTCTCTGTGTTGGGGTACAGCTAATAGCAATGGGTCATGTCTCTGTGTTGGGGTACAGCTAATAGCAATGGGTCATGTCTCTGTGTTGGGGTACAGCTAATAGCAATGGGTCATGTCTCTGTGTTGGGGTACAGCTATAGCAATGGGTCATGTCTCTGTGTTGGGGTACAGCTATAGCAATGGGTCATGTCTCTGAGCTTGAGGCTGAGATATACAGCCAGAGTCCCAGAGGAGTTCTCCTGTTCTGAGGTGACTGGATTAAGCCTGGCCCCGACACCCTCCCCGTGGCCCACTGCCACGCCTGCCAGGATACGCTCCCTCCAGAGAGGAATTATAGAATAAAAAAGCTCCTGAATTATATCCCGCTCACCCCCAGCTTTCCACAGAATAAATAGGTCTATGCTTCAGTTCTGTTGCTTATTCACTCTCTCTCTCTCTCTCTCTCTCTCGCTATCTCTCTCTCTCTCTCTCTCTCTCTCTCTCTCTCTCTCTCTCTCTCTCTCTCTCTCTCTCTCTCTCTCTCTCTCTCTCTCTCTCTCTCTCTCTCCTCTCTCTCTCTCTCTCTCTCTCTCTCTCTCTCTCTCTCTCTCTCTCTCTCTCTCTCTCTCTCTCTCTCTCTCTCTCTCTCTCTCACATTTATATTATCTCTGCCTCCTCATCCCTTTTTTCCATAATATAACATTATTCAAAACATTTGGTCTGCCAATGGCCATAAACAAGAAAGAGGAGAAGAGAGGGAGCAGCACTTTGTGGAAATCATTATTTTAATTTAGTACCTTCCATATTCAACTAAGCTGTAGGGGCTGAAGTGAACATCCTTGCTGTGACATGCCCTTGTGGCGGATGACATTAAATGGACAGTACGTGAGACTATTTTTTTGAAGATATACCTGAACAAATGGACTGTGCGATAGACCATAATCTTGGATTATGAAACCACGGAAGTGATGCAGAAATGGCCATTAAAGGTGAGTGCTCCATAAGGCACAGATCCACCAGAACACGGCAATGCACAGGTCTAACGTCGAGGGGGGAGTGATAAGGAGGGCTGGGTGTAGGTGGAGGGTGGTGTAGGTGGAGGGTGGTGTAGGTGGAGGGTGGTGTAGGTGGAGGGTGGGAATTGACCAGGCCAATTCAACTGATCTCCAACGCAGATTATTTATTAGAACATAAACCAAATCCAACCCCGCCCCCCAAACAAATAAAATGAATGTAAATGGTAAATTAACTGCATTTATATATCGCCTTTACCCAAAGCGCTATACAATTATTCAAGATTTAAGATTCAAGATTCTTTATTTGCTAGTACAATGGAATGCTTCTCCCCATTCACTCATGCATTAGGAATTTCTACAACAATACTATACTATACTACACTATGTACTATCTACTATACTATATACTATAAACAACACTATACAATAACAAAATTGTATACAATTAACAATACATGTCTAATGGATGATATATATACGGATGGTACAAAAAGCATCTTAAAGTGACAGAAGTTCTGCACCGTAGTGATGGCAGCATCAAGAATACAGTGCAGAACAGTGCAGTTACGGTAATGTGTCCAGTGAGTCCAGTTAAGAAGTATGAGTGTATTATTGGTGACAATGTTACAGTTCAGAAGTGGATAGAAACCTTGAACCTGCTACTCCTGGTTTGGATGCTGCGGTGCTAGCAACCGGACCGCAGGGATGCTGCGGTACTAGCAACCGGACCGCAGGGATGCTGCGGTGCTAGCAACCGGACCGCAGGGATGCTGCGGTACTAGCAACCGGACCGCAGGGATGCTGCGGTACTAGCAACCGGACCGCAGGGATGCTGCGGTGCTAGCAACCGGACCGCAGGGATGTTTAATATAGAGCCCAGGGTGGTTGTGGTATGATGGAGATGGCCTTATTGGACCGACATCTGGTCCTAAAGATCTCCTTAATGCATGGAAGACTATACCCGATGATCTTCCTCACAACCATCTGGATGTCTTTCTGGTTCTTTGCAGTGGTGTTGCCATACCACACATTGACGCCACTGGATGCTCTCTGCGGTGCCACGGTAGAAGTTCACAAGCCAACGTGTGCTAATGCAGCTTCTCCTGAGGCGCCTCAGGGCATAGAGGTGCTGGTGGGCTTTCTTCAGGATGACCTCCTTGTTGTGGGTCCGGTCCACGCCAGGTTGTCGGAGATCTGTTGTCCCTGGAAACTGAAGTAATTGACAATTTTCCACTGATGTCACATCCAGGCTGATGGGGGTGCCCCGGTGGCTCCGGAAGTCCACGATGAGCTTCTTAGTCTTGTTGACATTCAGTGCGAGGCGGTTGTCCTTGCTCCACTGATCAGCAGGACTACCTCCTCTCTGTCTCGTCATTGTTGCTAATCAGTCCGATGACTGTGGTGTCGTCGTAATGATGCGGTTGTTACTGTACAGTCATGTGTGTACAGAGAGTACAGCCAGGGGCTGAGGCAGCAACTTTAAGGTGCTCCGGTTTTAAGGACCAGAGTGGATGAGATGTTGTTTCTAATCTTCACCACTTGAGGCCTGCCCGTCAGGAAGTCCATAATCCAGTTACAGATGGGGACGCCCAGACCTAGGTCCCTGAGTTTCAGGACCAACTTGGAGGGAACGATGGTGTTGAACGCCAAGCTGTAGTCAATGAACAGCAGTCTGACATATGTGTCCCTCCTGTCTATGTGCTGCAGGGCCGTGTGTAGTGCCAGGGAAAGGGCGTCGTCCAGTCCTCTCTGGTCTGTATGCAAACTGGAGTGGGTCCAGGGAGTCTATGATACAGCGGATGATAGTGACAGTTTATGTGTGTCGTGACCAATTTTTCCAGGCACTTCATGGCTATGGGTGTTAAAGCCACTGGACGATAATCATTGAGGCATGTTACCTTGGTCTTTTTGGGTAACGACACAATGGTTGTCTCTTTGAAGCACGCTGGGACGACAGACTGTTGCAGTGATGCGTTGAAGATGCACATGAACACAGGAGACCAGCTGGAATAATCAAAATAACATATATTTTGTATGTTGGATCTGAATACTGACATTTAAAAAAACAAACTGACATTTTGACAGTTTTAAACCAAATCAGCTTGCTTATCATCAAGGTAGACAACAGAGTTGTGTATAACGATATCCCAGTATCATAATATCGTCACAATATGAATTCACTCAAATATGATAGACAATCATATAGAGTAATTGTCAGAGTAACAGAATAATACAATCCGAGTTGCATCATGTCTGACTCGATAACCTTCAATGGAACATATCTGATGGGTTCAGAAGCTTGTCAGGTGAATGACCAACAGAGGGTAGCTGTAATGGATGGATCAAGAGACCAGGACCACAGCCCCCCTCCGTGTTGGATGGATTCTTGGGAACATAGAGACCATTCACAGATTCTTGAACATTTAAGTAAGACGTCATGCTAGCTGTCCTTGAAGATGTAGTGACCCATGATGAGCTGAACAAGAACAGAAGTTTGACAATCTGAAAAAATGCCCACTGTCTGACTCAACAACGAGCGAGTCGAAGCTCCTGCAACAGATGTATTCAAAACCGTTTTTGGATGAGTTAAAACCAACCGAGGGGATCGGATGAACATAATCACTTGCTGCTTGATGTATTTTTATCGGACCATTTATGTGGCATGTTAATAACATGACTCAGCTTTATGGCTGCCACATCAGGGGCCAGAAATGTATGAACTGACTGCCCCATTTCATACAAATAAATAATAAATAATATAATAAATAAATTAAATGATGAACCAGTATTAAGGGTATTTTTATTTATTTTTTCATTCACATGTAAGTGCTTACAATGATTACTTTCATGACTCCCTGAAAAAAAATATTATATAATCTATATTTCTGATTATATTTAAATAATCTGAATCTAATTAAGTAGTTGAATAGCCAGCTGTATACCATACGATCCTGTCTCATATGTGTCTGCTGGAACTCCTTAAAGCAACAGCTGCATTCGCCGTGGTTCCACAGCCCTGGTCTTCTCAGCGCCGCTAACTGGCTTCCTGACATGTGGCATTCGTTTCACCCAGGAACCTTCAAGGACTCTCTCTCTCTCTCTCTCTCTCTCTCTCTCTCTCTCTCTCTCTCTCTCTCTCTCTCTCTCTCTCTCTCTCTCTCTCTCTCTCTCTCTCTCTCTCCCCTGATGGATGCTAATCAATTTGATCTGCTCATTACTCCACCACCAAGGCCCATCCATCCACCCGCCCACACGGAGCTCCTCCACCTGCCTTCCCTCTACTCAGCAGTCCTGTTAATACATTAACTGCATCTCATTTTTCAGCACCATCCTGGCAGCTGACATTTATGCTTTGTGGCACTTTATGATTTGACTGTTTGGGTATTCAACATTCAACATTGTCCCAACTTCCCCCGGTCCTCAAGGTCTTCCAGGGAGACAGGTCGCCCAGCATAGGTGTGTCAACATTTAGAAAAGCCTTTTGAAAGGTTGTAAATCTGTGGTGCGGGTGGAGTTCCACTCCCAGCTACAATGGTCCTTGTCCTTTCTCTTGAGCCGGACACCACGGACCAGGTTCAGAGACGGAGGTTCAGAGACGGAGGTTCAGAGACGGAGGTTGCATGTTGCATTTTCGCTGACAACCCATAAAATGATTTGGGCAGGAACTTGCGACCCGGTTGACCCTCATGACCTGTTTGACACACACACACATACACACATACACACACACACACACCACACACCACACACACACCACACCACCACACACACACACCACACACCACACACCACACCACCTTTGAGAATGACCTGCCCTAGGGTGTGGTCTGGAGGTCATGGGGAGGGTATGCGTTCTGTCCGTATTGCCATCGCAACATCTGCCTTGTTCTAATCCCATGGCTGCTTGAAGTCTGTTGGATTGATTGAGTCCTAGTTTTGAATGATATCGTCTAATGGTTTGCGATAGGAGTTGTTTAGGTGACCGGTTGCAATAGGCCTTTATCACACTTCCTGCTTCCGGAGCCGTGAGCAGTGTACTCTTTC
>CM051015.1:25254644-25264644 GCA_027704905.1 Muraenolepis orangiensis
GATAGAAACCACACATTCAATGTTATTTATCGTATTACATATTTCTTATGTATTTCATATTCTGTTTCTATGTGCATATTGGTAGGTGGAGCTCTGTGTCGTTTCAGAGGTGGTCCTTTAATTGCAATAATGTCTGCTGATCCTTGCACCGCCACTGTTAAACCAAATGGTCCACATGGGAGACCTTAATGGGACATGGCTTTTACATCTCACCTTAGATCCAGTTTGCTATTATATGCTGCAGAGTCGGGGGGAAAGCAATCCTGAATCCTGGAAGCTGAACATGCAAACATTAGGAATAAGTAAACACTGATGTGATGTAATTGAACCTGCCATGATGATTAATCTATACATCTATACATATATATATACATGTCCAAATAGCTGCTTACGGGTAAAGGACCGTATAGCATCTACAATGGGTTTCCCATTGACAAGGGCAGCAACATTTTCCATTTATTTTCAGTCGAAGTTGCGTTTTCTTGGCGGCGTTCTGGCGTTGTTGGTTAAGTGGTGACCGTGTCAAGGTTATCGGGGTGTGATGAATGCGCTAGAGTGTCGAGGCGATGGGACCCCAGGGGAACGTTCAGAGGTGAGTCACCTTGACCCTCCTTGCATCTCTGCCAGTACACCAACTGCTTTGCAATCTTTGGGCCAAAGATAAGGTTTTTATTTATTTATTTTATTTTTCATCTGAGGGAGGGCCTTGATTTATAATATTCAGTACAGTTTGTGCGATGCCTTTATTATTATTTTTTTGCCTTGTGGGCTTTTTGAGCTTTGTAGAAGAAGTACGGGGGAACCCGAGCTCACAGACACACCACTAAATCAAGACGAGCCCTGGTCTGTGTGGAAGGCTTAGTAAGCCTCCAGGCCCTCTCCTGCCAGAGGGTGTGTTCTCACTGGGGGGTGGGCCGGTGGAGGGGGGTGGGCTGGTGGAGGGGGGGCTGTGGAGGGGGAGGTTCAAGGGGGAGGGGCGGGGGGAGGGGTGTGCCCTCTGTCTCCAGTTCTGGCTGTTAGTCTGGCCCACACGGTGAACTTTTAAACGTTAACCTCGGTGTCTGTGAGTGGAATTCCATGTTAAGTTCAAGTTGGAGGCATAACCTTTTGAAGCCAAAACGTGACCTTCTGGCCCAATTAACAAATACCCTGGTGTGTGTGTGTGTGTGTGTGTGTGTGTGTGTGTGTGTGTGTGTGTGTGTGTGGTGTGTGTGTGTGTGTGTGTGTGTGTGTGTGTGTGTGTGTGTTGTGTGGTGTGTGTGTGTGTGTGTGTGTGTGTGTGTGTGTGTGTGTGTGTGTGGTGTGTGTGTGTGTGTGTGTGTGTGTGTGTGTGTGTGTGTGCGTGTGTGTGTGTGTGTGTGAGACATTCTTAACTTGTTCAGTTAAACAATGTGTTTCCCCATGCACTGTTTATTTGTTTTGGTCTCGCTTTGGACTGGTACATAAGATATGAGTAAGAACGTAAGATAAGCTAAATATATACAATAGCTTGAAACTCCACGAGCAGAGTGAGAGAAGAGCAGGGGGGAGTTTAACGCCCTCAATCAACACACAATGTGGCTCCAACTGTTAAACTTACAAATGACAAAAATATATTAAAAGGTCACATATCCCCAAATAGATTCAACTCATCGTGCAGACAATGAACTTCTGGCTCTTTGCCCTGGAGATATGATTTGAATGCAAATTTCTTTAAGATTTATCTCAATAACCTTAACACAGGGGATGGACTCGTATCCACCTTGGCACCATTCTGACTCCAGGGACAGGAGTGGTAAAGTCCAACCTGTACCGGAGGGTTTGGTCATCAAGGCTTTTCCCCTTGACCTCGGAAAACACCTGGGCCACGCCTAGTTTAAGAACACACACAATCTCTCTATAGCTAACTACTATTTTTTTGTCTTGGTTTTCTTTATTGCAGATATAATCCTTGCACATATTTGGAACTGTGCGCTTCGAGTATTTAGAAAAGCACTTAATAAACGGAATGTATTATTATTATTATTACTGTGCAACACATTTCAATTCCATTTTTATTCATCACAAAGTGGTATACACAATATGTATGATTCGGTTTCATAAACCATGACCTACGTACTAAGTTCTAAAATAGATCTTACAATTTGTTCTTACATGAAAACATTAATTAGACATTATAATGTGTCTATACATTAGACACATTAGACATCCATATATTAATTAGACATCCATCGAACCACCGCTGTTCTGTTTCAGCATATTCCCTTACTGTGAAGCGTTATAAACTCAGCATACAATCTAAGTCGGGTGGTTGTCTGGACTTTTACTTGCCATTCTAACGTTCTTAATTTCCCTTCTTTTGTCTATTCACTAACTATTTGGGCATTTAGCAGTGCTTTTATCCAACGTGACCTACAGTGAATTCAGCCTATGTAATTAATGCCAACAGCTTTAGGTACTTTGGGGATTGAACCTAGTATTGTTTGGGCTGGAAGTTAAGCTTCCTAAACACTATCCCCTCTAAAGACCTGTTTTGAGATCACATGTCAGACAAAGCCCTCTAGACAAACATTCACATTTAGGTGTCCATGACTTCCTGAACCGTTAGGAACGTGAAGAGCATAACTATTGCCAGATTGATTTGCTACAGTAATTACTTTGGATATTATTGCTGACATTATTATATAACACAATACAGTTATGGTGTCAACACATACAACATCGATTCTCCAGAACCAAATTGCCAACAGTTCTTCTCTCCATACTGAGGTCACAGCTCCTCCTGATGACAAACAAACCAAGTGTTCTCCTGGTCTGGCTCAGCGGACCTTCTTAACTCATATTTCGTTTTATGGAACAGTGAGGGAAGGAGAATGGAGAATGAAGCTTATAATTCAGATATCAAGTTGCTTGCTTCTATTGTTTCATTTTATAATATCAATTCAAAATAGCAACACACAAAGTCATGTATCCTTTACATTATTCATTTTAGAAAATATAGAATCACAGCTAATTTTCCGTGTCACCGCCAGCATACGAAAGACATTAAAGATTTCACATTTTGTGATTAGTTCTGCTGGAGATTGGACCATGCGCTGTCACCTGGACTACCGTCTATAGTATTGATCCATGTGTTTTGCTGCTGTCAGAATGCACTCACTGACAATCGAGACAACTCACTGGAGCTCTGCCTGGAGAAGTCTTCAAATTTCCCAGTTCCCAGAATGTCATGAGAATACCATACCGACTTGTGTGTGTGTGTGCGTGTGTGTGCCTGTGTGTGTGCCTGTGTGTGTGTGTGTGTGTGTGTGTGTGTGTGTGTGTGTGTGCCTGTGTGTGTGTGTGTGTGTGTGTGTGTGTGTGTGTGTGTGTGTGTGTGTGTGTGGTGTGTGTGTGTGTGTGTGCTGTGCGTGTGTGTGTGTGTGTGCTGTGTGTGTGTGTGTGTGTGTGTGTGTGTGTGTGTGTGTGCTGTGTGTGTGTGTGTGTGTGTGTGCTGTGCGTGTGCGTGTGTGTGTGTGTGCGTGTGTGTGTACTGAGGTTGAGAAGTTGTTACGCCAGGGAGTGTTGACTGAGCCCATGCTGTGTTTTTGTGACAAAGTGTTCCATCCATGCTTGCGTTTTGGAACCCTCGTCCATCCTCAGCATGGTCGCCAATGTCCGCCTTGTGTCGTGTGAATGCCCAGTCGGTGACACCAGTGTCACTGCAATGCAAGGCGGGCAAATTTCAAATCCATGCACTGTAGTGTGGATGAAAAAAGCCTTTTCAAACGTATTCACATTCATGTGTGTGTGGAGGGGGGAGGGGTGCTAGCACAGGAAATACTGTAACCAGAAATGAAATGTATTCCAAATGTAAAATGTTTTCATCAATAATACAGGCGAGCCTGCTGCTGCTTTGCATGCTTGTGAGTCCACGGCCTCTCTGGCTCTGTTAAGGGAGTGGGGAGGCCGGTTATTTCCATCCCGTGGAATTTCACTTTAGCCCAGCTTGACAGCTTTGGTTAACATGGAAAGTACATTATTGTTACAAGTGGGACGAGGCGTGCACTGATTCTGAAGTTGATTTCCTCCTTGTTGACTTTCCTTTCTCATAACGTATACCACGGTTGTGTCATGGTGTGCGTGTGTGTGTTCTGTGTAACGTTGCAACGAGAAGGAACATGTTTCTGCAGATATTTGAAGATGCACGTATGATTTGCTCAAATACAAATAGTTTGATCCTCCAGATGTATCATGAGCATTAATAACTAGGGATGGGACCATCACTTTTTTTGCCACCGATCACCGATCACCGATCACAATGAGAAATATCTGCCCCACCGATTTTTTATTTGTTTAGCAGCTATAGCGGTCTACAGTGTATCGCTGCTATAGCTGTCTATTATAGCAGGGGTTCCCAACCGCCGGGCCGCGGACCGGTACCGGGCCGTGGAGGTGTTACTGCCGGGCGGCGAAACAGCTGTGTGTTTATCATCATATTTGACTCAAATAATTTGAGTATAGGTGAACGGCGGGCGGTATAATCTATATATAGAGATGATATATATAGTATAATCTATATATATCGATTATATAGCGGTATAATCTATATATATAGATTAAATATATATCGGCGGCATAACGAGAGACTTTCAGTTGCACGCGCTACTAAAGAGACTACGCGCTAGTGACGTGTCGGTCGCGAACGAGCCGGGGTTTGTGTTACGGCGCTGCGCGTACATGCGCGTTTATGCTGAAATCGAGCCCTGCCGTTTTGTTAGGGGTGTGTGTTGACACACACTTTGACAACCGGTCCGCGAAAATTGACAACTGGTCCGCGAGATTTCCGCGGAGTATCTGCCGGTCCGTGGCACAAAAAAGGGTGGGAACCCCTGTATTATAGAACAGTTTCATCCATCATGCATTCCTGGGGTTCTCGTTCTCCACGGTCAGTTTAACAAACTCGCCATGCTGCGCTGGGTGATGGGTTTTCAGGTGTCTTATTAAATTTGTCTTGTTGAAATTTTTCCCCACGTGGCCCCACGTGTTTTACTCGCTGGTAAAGAGATGAGCTCACGTGTTTCTCACGTGCAGGATCGGCTATGAAATCGGCAACATTAAAGAAAGATCGGCATTCTCCGATTGCGCATTTTTCTTCAAAATCGGCCGATAATGATCGGAAGCCGATCGATCGTCCCACCTCTATTTATAATATTATCTGTTTAGCAACAGACTTTCTGGTGGGTGGGTTTTTTCTCTTTAATTGTTGGAGGCTTGGCTTGGATGCAGAGGACAATGCGATGAGCATTACATTTTCTCTTTCCAGTGCCCTTTCCCATCCAGGAACATAACCTCTTCCCAGGGCACGATGTGTTCTGCTGCACTGGCAGTGAGCTGGATAGGAGCCAACCCAGTGGGTGGTACCATCTGTTACCTGCCTCCTAGTCTCACCAATCAGGCTTTAGATTCATCTCTAGCATTTGATGGCAGAAGAGTTCACATCCGGGTCAACGGGCCGTTTCACTTCCTTTCATATTTGGTTTGACCAATCCAGCTTAAGGCGGATCTGTAAGCACTCATTATGTGATGCTCACTCATTATGTGATGCAAACACAAACTTGCCCGGCAGTAGTAAAATGTACAAACAATTTTGGAAAGGTTTCAAATGGCCACCATAGGAATACAATTATTAAACTCTCCTTCAGAAAGACTCCGCCCCTTGCAGTTGTTGGTTTCCAGCCCAAGGTCTGTGCTTTCTTCACCCGGATATTCTGCTTTAACACAGTAGGACCACTGGATAAGAAGTTCTGCTATAACACAGAAGGACTGATCAGAAGTTCTTCTAAAACACAGTAGGACTGATCAGAAGTTCAAGTCAAGTCAAGTCAAGTCAAGTTTATTGTCACTTCACAGTTTACAGTTTAGTATAAAGCAGTGATGTGAAATTCTTGTGTGCAATACCCGACGACAGACAGCAGTTATAAAATAAGATAAAATAAAAATAGATAAAAAATAGAATAAAAAATAGAATAAAGAATATAAAATAAAAATAAAAAATGCAATTTATAAAATGCAAAAATCAGCACAGAAAAGAGCAATATATATATATAAATCAATGTAATAAAATATACATTGTTATATGTTATACGCCCTTGTTCAGCAGCCTGATGGCCTGACTGTGGAAGCTATCTCTAAGCCTATTTGTACGACACTTGATACTGCGGTATCGCCTGCCTGACGGTAATAGTGAGTAAAGTTCGTGGCTGGGGTGGGCAATGTCTTTTATAATTCTTTTGGCCTTGGCCACGCACCGCTGGTTGTAAATGTCCAGGAGGGAGGGGAGCTCACCTCCAACGATATACTGGGCCGTCCGCACCACCCTTTGAAGCGCTCTGCGCTCGAGTGCCGTGCAGTTCCCGTACCAGGCGGTGATACATCCTGTCAGAACACTCTCGATGGTGCCGTTGTAGAATGTTCTCAGGATGCGGGGGCCCATGCTGAATTTCTTCAGACGCCTGAGAAAATACAGGCGTTGTTGGGCCCTTTTCACCACGTGTGTGGTGTGCGTGGACCATGTGAGGTCCTCGGAGATGTGCACGCCGAGGAACTTGAAGCTGCTGACCCTCTCTACTGCAACGCCGTCGATGGAGATAGGGCTGTGCTCTCCCCTCTGCCTCCTGAAGTCCACGATCAGCTCCTTCGTCTTCTTGACGTTGAGGGCGAGGCTGTTCTCCTGGCACCACTGCTCCAGCGATCCGACCTCCTCCCTGTAGGCTGTCTCGTCGTCGCCGGCGATCAGGCCCATCACTGTCGTGTCGTCAGCAAACTTGACGATGACGTTGGAGCTGTGCATAGCCATGCAGTCGTGGGTGTAGAGGGAGTAGAGGAGAGGGCTCAGCACGCATCCCTGGGGGGTTGTTATACTCTAAGTTATACTCTAACACAGTAGGACTGATCAGAAGTTATACTATAACACAGTAGGACTGATCAGAAGTTCTACTATAACACAGTAGGACTGATCAGAAGGTCTACTAAAACACAGAAGAACTGATCAGAAGTTCTACTATAACACAGAAGAACTGATCAGAAGTTATACTATAACAGAGTAGGACTGATCAGAAGTTCTACTCTAACACAGAAGGACTGATCAGAAGTTCTACTATAACACAGTAGGACTGATCAGAAGTTCTACTATAACACAGTAGGACTGATCAGAAGTTATACTAGAACATAGGACTGCTGGGTCCCAGATAACCCGCCTCACCACTAGCATACATTGTCAACACAGGTCTACATTATATCCCAACACTATACATTTCAAACCTGTACATTCCCAACCTAATACATGTTCTATATCCCTAACCTTTCAAACCAAATGTAACTTATCATTGAATGAGGTCAAAATAAATCTTTATAATGAACCATTTCCAGATCTGTTCACTGTTGTTAAATAGTGTTTGCCTTATCTTATATAACGTGTAAGGTTACTTTTATTATAATGGATGGGTTTAACAGGACATTAAAATGTCAAGCTTTTTCCTTTTGTTTTAGTCTATTTTGCATAAAAAAAACAAAACATTTTGACATCTGCTCTGTATTTGTTTGAATCGAAAAAAGCCCCTGTATCAAGCCTTTTGAGGAGGTGTTCCACATGCTGCTATGTTGTTGTTTTATTGTCGTTTTAATGTACATTAGCCTGCCAATGTTAGCGCCCTGACTTGCTTGCTGTGGGGTGGACGCTAATGTTTGTGTGATAAAGATTTTGCTTGATTGGCTTTTTTTTTCTTGTAAACGATCAAATGTGGACTAATGATGTGACACAGACCTAAATAGCCGATGTGTATTGTGGTTTAAACATATGACGTTTAGTCTCATCAAAATTTTCCAGGATTCGGCTTTTGCTTCCTACAGTCGCAATACTTCACATGACTTTGACAGATTTCTCCTTATGTCCCGCCTTCTGCTAAGCCACCATTGGCTGGTCATGAAGGCTACTTTGGCTGTTTTGTAATGGACTGGTTGTTGGGAATAAACATTGTAGATCCATCGTTTAACCTATACATTCCCAACGTATCCATTTCCATTTATTTCTAACCCTATACATTATTGTAAACCTATACATCCCCACGTGCTAAACATCAGTCTTATGCCCACATGTGTGGTTAGTCTGCAACCAAACTCAGCATAACGCATTGAACCAAGCTACAAGGGACACTTTGGAAAGGATTTGCAGAGTAAAGTGTTTTCTTTCAATGTGTTGTTTATCAGCGCCAAGATGGAAATGCGTCTGTTGACGGGCGCCTGTCGGTCTGAGTCATTCCATCAAGTGTTCCCCTGGGAGGCGACACCCGCCCACCGGAATGAATTGACCTCCTCCCGCTCTGTTTGTTCAGCTCTAAATGGGATTGAAATCCTCGCTAGGTGCTTTGAGAGCTCTTGCGATTTCAAGATAAAGCCTTGATATGGCCTGCCAACAGGGAGAGGGGAGCGGCTCCCGGCTCATTGATCATGTGATGTCACGACGCGGCCGTGGCTGACCTATGGGAGCCGGGCAATACTTCAGGTGCGCCGACCTTCGTGTCGTCCAATGCGTCTCTGTCGTGAACGCCGCTTGGTTGATTTGTTCGAGGCGCCTGCAACCACTGTTGAAGTGATTGACTATATATTAGGTAAGCGAGTGATTGACGATATAACAGGGATAAACAGTTGGGGTGATGGGGCTGAGGCAATGCCGAAGTTTGCTTACCACCACCAAAGTACATTATTTTCCGCTTACAAAACAATTACCAACAATGATTAGATTAGCATATTAAGTACTTTATTTAGTAATTTAGTAATTTAAAAATAAAATATTCAACTGCAAACTATTCCAATTGATATCTATATATATATGGTCAACAGTTGACCAATGTTTTGAATGTTGGATTTGTAAATGTGGCTGCTATTGAAAAATGATGGACATCATTGTAATGTTATTGACCAATCAGGATCGAGTTTAACAATGCTGTGGTATAGGGGGCAGGATAGTCCACTGGTTGTGGTTTAACTAGCAACCCAAAGGTACTCGGTTCAAACCCCAAAGTCTGTAGTCTACCTGTCACGGAACGATTTAGAACCCAAATGCAGCACACGGGATACCAGGAACAGTCGCTAATCCCTTTAATATCACAGGTGAGCGGGTATAAGGTGGAACAGAATAGCGAGTACAAAGAGATGTCCAAACAGACAAACCAGGAGGCAGAAGCCTAGTCGAGGTCGGGCAGAGGGTCGCGAAACAGGCAGGTCCAAGGCAGGCAGGGTCGGCAATGGGAAATGGGTTCGGGAATAAACACTAGAGAGACTTGGCAACCAGTGAGTGAAGAGGGGAGACTTAAATACTAGCCTGATTGGCAATGTGTCGCAGCTGAGGGTAACCACTGTCGAGGGGGCGTGGCCATCTGGTAGAGGGGGCGTGGCCATCTGGTAGAGTGCGGTGAAAGCGTGGTGACAGGAATCCAGACTGTGACACTACCTGTTTCATCTAAGATGCCCTATTCCTTTCTGCTCAATAATGTATTATCTTAAAAAAATTTATTATATTTTTTAAAGTTATTTAGCATAAGCATATTTGTCATGAAATAAAGATGATTTTGTAGGTTTTTTTTTATTTCTTATGGCGTGTTTACAAACGTGTCTAGCGCACTAAATGCAACTTAAGCCACTGGGCATTTCAGCTGATGAAACAGAATCCCATGTGTGTGGCGGTTCAGCCTTGTTAGAGAGTCTGTTCCTTTCCATTTGAAGAATCACTGTGGAGGAATGTCTTCAGGGATGCTCTGGGCTGCTTCCTTTCACTATCAGATAACACACTGTCCTCCTCATTGATATAAATACATGGAAGCACAGTGGAAACAAAGTGGAAACACAGTGGAAACACAGTGGAAACACAGTGGAAACACAGTGGAAACACAGTGCATATTCTTTCTTCTGGGCCTTGAAGACAAATGTTACTTTCATGGAAAATATTTGAATAGAGACGAGTAAGTAAAGCTTCCAGAATTAA
>CM051015.1:25269644-25299644 GCA_027704905.1 Muraenolepis orangiensis
ATGCCTCCTTGGGCTGAATGTGGTCAACATATAAAACAGTTGGTGGCTGTAAAATATATAGGCTGCTGTAAATGACTTCAGACAGCGGTTATGTCTGGGTTGGGGGGGGAGCGTCTTATCATGCAGAAACAGGGATGTAGATTAGAAACAAATTATTAGGGTAGTTTTGGGCCATAAACGGGCCATAGAAAGCCCCCTCCTGGAGATTTATGAGCACTGTCTCCCCGAGCGTGGCTTCCTCCATGAACCCCCCCTGTCGTCATGGTGACACCGCAGACGCAACCAGCTCTGTGTTTCATACACACTGACGTTTACACTTTTATTGAATGGGCATACTTTTCAGTTTGTGTTGCTCTTTGCAAGCAGTGTTTCATATTCAGTTTAAACCGCGGCTATCGAATATGTTAAAGACGTCAATATTTTGTCATAAACCGTCAAATTGAATTCCATACTGCCCATTGCTGATTGGGCAACTTAAATGAAGAAAATGATAATCAGATATTCACCCATTCCCGAGACATGAGACATCAGTGTTTCATCTAATTCGGCTTTCATTAGAAGAGAGTGGATGTCACTTTCAAGCTGTAAAGATTAGGAATTGATCTTGCTGACTGATTCTTTCGGACAATAGATAAATCACATTATGCACAGACACGGACCTAGCGATAATGTTGTGATGAAGAAATCAACAACAAACCATCACTCCAAAACGGTATCATTGCACTGTACTGCACTGTATTCATAATGCTGCTGCACTACTGGCTCTTTAGCACTCTGGTGCTGACCTTTAGGGCAGTCAATGGAACTGCCCCAGCCTACCTCCAGGCGTTGGTCAGGCCCTACATCCCAGCCAGAGCGCTCCACTCAACCTCTGCCAGGCGACTTGTTCGACCTTCACTGATGACAACCAAGCATCGCTCTTCCAAGACCCAGCTCTTCAGGGCTCTGGCTCCACAGGTGGAATGAACTCCCGTCTCATGTCAGGACGGCAGAGTCCCTCGTCAGCTTCCGCCAGAGACTCAAAACCCACCTGTTCAGAGTCCACCTGGACTCTCCATGAACCCTCCTTCTCCTTTGTGAACCCCTAACTTGCTTAAGTCCTGACATTAATAGCTCTTAGCATGTTGTATATTCTAGCAAGTGTATATCCTTAATGTTGATAACACGCTCATATCACAGCTACTTAAGCAGGTGACCTGGCAGTACACAATAGTGTTATTCATCTTGTTAATATGAATACTTGTGAACTGCTCTATTTTTATGTTGGCGTACCTCAGTGTTATGCTATTGTCTGCTTCAACTAATGTACACCTTGTAAGTCGCTTTGGATAAAAGTGTCTGCCAAATGCCCTAAATGTAAATGTAAATGTTAAATGCTTTTAAATCTTTTTGCATAATTCAAAACATGTAAATATTATCTGTATACAATATTTTTATTGTATACAGTATTTTTATAGTATTGTTTTAACAATTCATATTGCAGGAGGGAATGGGGAGTAAGCATTCCATTGTACTTGCCAAATTGCAAATTGCCAATAAAACATCTCATATCTCTTATATCTTGTATGTTAGAATACAATAGGACTCAATGCCAACACTTGAGGCGGGAACAGCGATAGCCTCCATCCAAGAGCCCTCGTAGCAGCTCTTCATTCCCACTGTCCGTCCTCATCACTGATGTTATCATTCACTATGTACAAATCATGTCTGTGTATTTGGTTATTATATAATTATATTATATTATGCGTTCTCCCATAGCGGCTCTGCACTTTCTGCCAGTTGTTTTACACAAAGTTCCTCATGCAGCACTCGGGATGCTGTGTGGTTCCTCCAGTATTGATTGTGTGGTTCCTCCAGTATTGATTGTGTGGTTCCTCCAGTATTGATTGTGTGGTTCCTCCAGTATTGATTGTGTGCTCGGATTGTTCTCACTCAGTCTCACTTGTATGTCACTCTGGATGAAAGCATCTGCCGAATGAATCAATCCGAAGCCACTTAAAGTGATTTCAGACGCATTTCATTAAGGAGCAGGGCGGGGGGTTAGGAAGGCATGTTGTTCAAAGATGATCGAGGCTTGGCCGCAGACACTTGTGGAGGGTCCAACCCAATCCCAGACGCCCTCACCGCTCAACTGTCCTGCCCTTTAGCCTTCATTAAAACAAAGACTAGCTAGAACATACCCTCCCACCATCAACCATTTTGAAATGTCTTCTGGCAGACACTACATCGATATAGGTAGACAGTATGTTGCTATTCGGGCTTTCACTATCTCCCCTCACTGCACTCTGAATGGAGGATGGTTTGGGGCCACAACTTGTGGATTGGTGCGTTTATTTGTGAAAATGTTTCTATTTAGTTTTTCTTTCCCTTATTGTGTAAATGGCTGCAGTATAAAAGTTACATGGTGCAAGATTAAACTCATTCCAATATGGGTTTGTGCATTAAATCGGTGTGATGAAGCTGTATGGGAGGATGCTAGGCTATTCTTGGCTTATAACAACCTGTATCTGTATCTGATGATACAGAATGTATCTGAATTCCCACTGTGGCTTCGCATAAAAGTGAACGATAAATACATTTTGAGTGGTTGAACTAAAGTAGGATTGGTTGTTGTTACCAAGTAGCATGTTGGTGTCAGCGTTGATTTATTAGCAACGTGCCACAGCAGTGCCCTGTACTCTGGAGGACTAAGCTAATTGCAACCTTCAATCACCGGATGTGAGTGGCGGTCATGGCAAAAAGTCATACTTCGCTAATTTTAGATCACACAATGTACTGTATGTCCCACTGACATTTGGGAGGAATATTAATAAGCCCTTTAATGTTCCATGAGTACCATGGGGCCGGGCAAGGGTTCAAGAATGCTTTCTCCCCAGTCCCTCCCGCACTAGGAATTTCCTAAAACACTATACTATAAAAATACTATACACAATACAAACAATACAAATAACAATTAAGTGACTGATGGATGATATGTACAGGTGTAGAATTGTGCCTAAAGCATTTAAAAGCATTTAAAGTTCCAGTAGTGCAGCAGCATCATGAATACAGTGCGGTATCTGTGATGAGTCGAGAAAGTCCAGCAAAGTATGACATGTTATGATAGTGTAATGTTAATGACATGTTATGATAGTGTAATGTTAATGCCATGTTATGATAGTGTAATGTTAATGACATGTTATGATAGTGTAATGTTAATGACATGTTATGACAGTGTAATGTTAATGACATGTTATGATAGTGTAATGTTAATGACATGTTATGATAGTGTAATATTAATGACATGTTATGATAGTGTAATGTTAATGACATGTTATGATAGTGTAATGTTAATGACAATGTTATGATAGTGTAATGTTAATGACATGTTATGACAGTGTAATGTTAATGACATGTTATGATAGTGTAATGTTAATGACATGTTATGACAGTGTAATGTTAATGACATGTTATGATAGTGTAATGTTAATGACATGTTATGACAGTGTAATGTTAATGACATGTTATGATAGTGTAATGTTAATGACATGTTATGATAGTGTAATGTTAATGACATGTTATGATAGTGTAATATTAATGACATGTTATGATAGTGTAATGTAAATGACATGTTATGATAGTGTAATGTTAATGACAATGTTATGATAGTGTAATGTTAATGACATGTTATGATAGTGTAATGTTAATGACATGTTATGATAGTGTAATGTTAATGACATGTTATGATAGTGTAATGTTAATGACATGTTATGATAGTGTAATGTTAATGACATGTTATGATAGTGTAATGTTAATGACAATGTTATGATAGTGTAATGTTAATGACATGTTATGATAGTGTAATGTTAATGACATGTTATGATAGTGTAATGTTAATGACTTGTTATGATAGTGTAATGTTAATGACATGTTATGATAGTGTAATGTTAATGACATGTTATGATAGTGTAATGTTAATGACATGTTATGATAGTGTAATGTTAATGACATGTTATGATAGTGTAATGTTAATGACATGTTATGATAGTGTAATGTTAATGACATGTTATGATAGTGTAATGTTAATGACATGTTATGATAGGGTAATGTTAATGACATGTTATGATAGTGTAATGTTAATGACATGTTATGATAGTGTAATGTTAATGACATGTTATGATAGTGTAATGTTAATGACATGTTATGATAGTGTAATGTTAATGACATGTTATGATAGTGTAATGTTAATGACATGTTATGATAGTGGCAGCACTCCTAGCAGTTCAGTAGGTCACTGCCTGTGGATAAAAACTATCCTTTAACCTGGTGGTCCTTGTGAACTGTGAGTCCTTGAAGAGAAAATCCAAGTTGGAATTGGATGAGAGATTTGATCATTGAAAGGTGATCGATTGATTAAGTGGAATGTGAACTTTATTTACTGAGCTTCCGCATTCCACTCATACTCGTTAAAAATTCTAATTTAGATGTCAATTTGTTGACATCTTTTGTTGCCAGTGGGTTGCTGTGAACACACGCGCGCTCTAAACAGATGGGTATTTCGTTGTTGGCGGTTCATTATTTCACTTTCATTTATGTAGGAAAGACTTTCCATTATTCTTATGCTACCTTTTGCAATTCAAGCCAATTCAAGTCTTTCAAAGACACTCTAATTATTTTTTCTACAGATACCAATATTTGTTCTCCAATTAGTTAAAGAAAAAGTTATTATTAGATCACAAAACAGCTCATTATTTTGAAAGTGCCACCTTCTTTTTTTGCATAAACTAAGATAACATAAACTAAGAACACTTTGTTTTCACCCCTGAGGCAATGCTATTAAAACAGTCTGAGTGGGAGATGTCTACCTCAGCGAAGAGTAACCAGCAACAAAGTGAGGTTGTCCTTGAGATATAGTTAAACTAACACTCAAAACGTCTTTCACACACACACACACAAACACACACACACACACACACACACACACACACACACACACACACACACACACACACACACACACACACACACACACACACACACACACACACACACACACACATAAGTATGTACACACAGTCACGGTGGAAAGGCTGCAAAGAGACAGGGAATGAGAGGTAAAAGAAAATCTGGGATTTCATCTGAAGTGTGGGAGAAAACTGGTTTGTTGTATAGAGTCTGAGAGTCTTGAGGTCATTTGCCTTCAGTCCCAGATGGCTGGACATCTGGGACAGAACGGCATCCTCTCTATCCAAACATTTCCACTTAACGGCCGCAGCCCCTCCATGCAGTGGAGGCTTGGTCAGCTGTTGGCGCTCGGCAGGAATTCCGTTGACCCAGACTCAGAATGCTCGCTCTCCTCATCACAACACTCAGAAAGATCGGCCTTCAGGGGGGAAATTGTCCCTATGCTACTTTTGCCGAAGCCGAACAATTATTAGCCATGGACCAGAGAAGCAACACAAACATAATAAAACACCTTGTAGGAAAGCGCTATCGCACTATTAGTAACTTCAACTAAATACATGAGTACAAGAAAACCTTCAGTGATGCTGAAGTTCATTGAAAGGTAGACTTTCAAATATCCTATCATATAAGTGTCCTCGTGATTTGAGCATAAACTATGGAATAATCATCTCTATACAATCATCTATAATGTCGAATTAAACATGTTCTAGTTGGACATTGCGAAGCGTTCCTTTAATGGAGGGTGTCTGTCCCAGCGAACCAGAACTTCCACTTCAGTTCAGCAACCAATAGCAGAGCTTGAGTGTATTTTCTGCAGCACTAGTTTGTAGCGAACAAGGAGGAGAACGAATTAGTTCCCTCCGGTTCCCCAGAGCTGTAATCAGTCGGTTTGTCTCCCCACAGAAGACACAAACACACACAGGATGTTCAATGTTGTTTGTTGAACTGACAGTAAAGAACCAGGTCAAACTCCTTGTGTGTTGAGGCAAACTATGATGTGATGATGTGATTGTGATTTGACTTTTACATTTGATTCAACTTGATACTAATTTGGTTATTATTATATATTATAATTGTTTGGAAATAATAAATTGCTTACTTCATAAACAGGGAAACGTGGAAAGACGTTGATTTGATCAGACTTTCTAGGCTGCCGAGAGCTCTACAACAAACTTGATAGTCGGCACAACCGAACATGGCGTCTGCAGCGCTGCTTGAACCTCCCGCCTCCTGGTAGCTAGCAGCTAGCGACCAGAGCTCCGAAAGACTCAAAGTTGACTTTTGGTTCACATGTAACCGCATGTGAGAAGACTGTTGCACCATAGACCATTACCAAAGACAACAGAGGGACATATAATGAATAAAATAAGAACAAAAATAACAACAGCCTTATGCAAATATCTAAATGTTCTCTATAACTGAATATCAATTTATGTTGGATCAAATGGTAGCCTATGTTGTTGTCAATCAACACGCAGTTGAAAAAACGGAAAGAGTTTCTAAACAAACAGAACCACATCCATGTTGCGTATTTTTAATGCAACACAAGTGATGTTCAGCATGAATCGTGCAATTGGCTGACCTTTATGTTGCCAGAATGTCTCATTTCAGACATATGCCATTCTGCATACGATTTAACCGGTATACTTCATACTCCCTTCCTACTTCCTGCTAGTTTTGAACCTTTTGAATACTCAACATACTTATTCACATGTAAACCATTTTTCTCCTGTTTGGGGAACTTTCATTAAAATCGCTTGAAGACTAAAGTGTAACCTTCCCACCCATATGTACGCCCTGATCAAACCCAGCTACCTAACAGCTAAACTATTTGAAGCTATTTATACTGCGTATTTATTCAGTTCTCAAACCACCTCATGGTCCAGAAAATGACCAATTGGGGTTCTGTTCACATTCTGCCATCGGTCTGCTCTGTCAGTTAATGGGCAGCTAATGGTCCATTACGATTAACAATCACATCAGTAATAAAACTAAAAGGTCTGAGTATTGTTCTGGTCTGTATCCCCTGAGATAAAGGTACAGCGTGACAATTGATTCATTTGGCAGGTGCTTTTATCCAAAGTGACTGAGGGGAGGATGGGGGTTAGGCATTTTGCTCAAGGACAGCCTCCAGGTAGGCTGTGGAAGTGGGGGTTCAAACTGAGGACCTTTTCACCCTCTAACCACTTCCTATAATGACTTATATATCCAGCCCCATAAAATACACTAAATATGCACGTGCAAGTGTTTAATGGATGGTTCATGTTTCTCATGCAGTCCAAGTCTGCATATGCAGCATAACGTGTAACAACATGCTAATATTTAACTGCAAATACTGTGACTTACCCACGCAAGGTGATTCAATTAAAGTTTATTTTCCCAGGATTGTGTTTGTGAACATTCTGCCTGCTGTTACCTTGAGTGGTCGTTTAGTCACAAGGGCTTTGAACCAGGAGTTGGTATTTTTCTCAGGAGTGTTGGCAGCACACTAACAGCTCCCCCGCCTGCTCCCGACCCCTCAGCCCGCCCCATGCCCACCGGAGGGGACTTGAACCTTATTATGTGCTCGCCAGTTCCTGAGATGTTTGTTTAGCCTTAGGTAAAAGGTGAAAAGCAGCTGAAAACGGAGATACAAAAGGCCCTTAATGCTACTTCCTAGTGCTTAGAATCCGGGAAAGAATCTCAAGGAGTCTTTCCTTTGATTGAAACGGAAGACATGAAAGCATGTTTTACGATCCCCCAGAAGGGTTTTCTTCTGGGGCGGCAGTATAGCTCAGGAGGTAGAGCGGTCGCCTCACGACCGGAAGGTTGCTGGTTCGATCCCTGTCTCCTCCTAGCAAAAACTGGGGAGGTGTCCTTGAGGAAGACCCTAACCCTAACTGCTCCCCGGGCGCTGTATACATAGCTGCCCACTGCTCCTAATACTAGGATGGGTTAAATGCAGAGAACACATTTCACTGTATGTCTTCATGTGACCAATACAGAGGATTCAATCCTCACCATGTGTTGTTGTCACAATGTGTGGTCTGTTGTAGGACTAGGAATGCCTCTTCATTCCACATGGTTGCCAAATGTCCTCAACCAATCAGCCCTGTTGTCCATGTTGTTGAGAAAATGCATATTTCCCTGATGTGTTTGTTGTATGGTCACCCACAAGCTGGCCCCATGTGGATGCACTCAGTAACACCTTATTACCCTCAGAGGCCTCAGCCTTTATTCCCCTCAGAGGCCTTAGCCTTTATTACCCTCAGAGGCCTCAGCCTCGCTCACCCAACCAGCCGCATGCTGGGGAACTGGTGATGACCTTCTGAGGGTTAAATGTCCTATGATGTGGTGTGTGGTAAATTGGTGTTTGTGTGGGTGGGTGTGTGTGTGTGTGTGTGTGTGTGTGTGTGTGTGGGTGTTGTGTGTGTGTGTGTGGGTGTTGTGGAATTTACTTTAATTAGGTGTCAGTGTTGTTATATTGAGAACTTGAGGATTGTACCATTTCTTTTTTAGGAACATTTTTGGGAAATTCATGTTTTTGTCATCTCATACGCATGTGTTTGCTTGTGCAAAAAAGTAAAAATGTTGGACTGTGCCTTAATCATCATTGTGTGCCTCTTATAACGTAAGTGTGCCCTGTTGTACAACATCAGACTCCCTCTGGTCTTCTGCTTGGTGTCATGTCTGTCCTCTGCAGGGTAACGGCTAAAGTGGCACATTCTCCTCAACATGTGGGAGAGGTTTGCAGATGGGGGGGGGACGTATTTTCAGCTGAAAACCCCATATGGGTGTGGTAGGAATGGAGAAAATGTTAACATTCCTTCTTTCCTATGCATTTTTCCCCCCTGAAATGGTGGAGCCTGAGTGCGGCCCCCACAGACAGGGCTGGTTCATCCAGCATCCAGGAAACAGAGAACGTAAAGAGAAGCAGAAAACGTGGAATTTGAAGCAGGCCGGCGCTCTCTTTGTTTTATATGGCCCCGTAAGGCAGAGGCAGGCAGGTTTGTGTGCCAGTGTAACCGTTGCTACCACCACCTATGTACCTATTACAGCCTGACCCCCCCCCCCCCCCCCCCCCCGACAGGAAACACAGCAGGAAACCAGGCAGGAAAATCACATATACTCTTGATTGGGAAGGCAGTTTGTCAAGATGGGGTCAAGATGGCGGCATGCACAGAGGACACAGTGGCTCGACGCCATCCTCTTCAGAGTTTTTGATGTACTTTTGATTTTTCTGCAATGTGTGCATATTTAATTTGTGTCATATTTGCCAATTTTTTATCAGTTTATTCTGTTTATTTTGCTTTGTTTACTTTTTAAATAATTGATTTGTGTTGCTGCTGTGTGTAAAGAGTGAGTGTGAGGACTGCTACATACTTATGTATTATAATGAATGATGTGATATAAGGCATTCTGAATGTGGTCTGGATTGTAATATCTGTCCCTCTAGCCCTTTGTCTCTCTGTGTGGTTTTTGAATGAGTTGCGTTCCACCGAAAGTGTATATGTCAAGGGGACTCTAGAATCGCATTAAATAGCCTCTCTCTCTCTCTCTCTCTCTCTCTCTCTCTCTCTCTCTCTCTCTCTCTCTCTCTCTCCTCTCTCTCTCTCTCTCTCTCTCTCTCTCTCTCTCTCTCTCTCTCTCTCTCTCTCTCTCTCTCTCTCTCTCTCTCTCTCTCTCTCTCTCTATGGCCAAGCGAAGTGTTTTCTCCAAACACTAAACAGGACAGGCAAGTGTCAAATTTCAGCCAAGTTCATTTTGTGTTTAGGCAGAAGGAATGCATGGTCTTATAGTGACAACATTTCTACAGCTGCAGGGGTACTTTGTGTGCTGTGTGCTGTTCTCCCTCCCACACATCCAAAACAACTCAAAAGATGTCCAGGTCTCAGGCAGCGACGAGCTGGGGCTTGGGAACCAGACCCCTAACCCTTGTTTTGAAAGGTATTCCGAGAAACTGCCACTTTCCTGGAAGGGATACAACACAACAACCCACAAGTTTGCAAATAAAGTTGCAAACTACACATTACTTGGGTATAGTTTACCTAAAGAAAGTTTTACTAAAAAGTTATGTTCTTAAGGTTTAATTTAAAAAACAGATGAGGTTACCCTCATTTCCTCTTCGCAGGAGGTCCCAAAATGTCACGTATGGAGTTTTTTGTATATCTTTGAAAAACCTTTGGTTGACAAAAAAAAAACAACCCACCATCATTCCTCCTCCTCCTCCTCCTCCTCCTCCTCCTCCTCCTCCTCCTCCTCCTCCTCCTCCTCCTCCTCCTCCTCCTCTCCTCTCCTCCTCCTCTCCTCCTCCTCCTCTCCTCCTCCTCCTGGCTGTGGTCCTGAGTGCATCACCATCTGGCCCACAGCTGAAAACTATTAGACCCTTCAGAAACGTCCTCCCCTTGCTTTTCAACAGACCCGTTTCACAAAGCGAGCCGTTCCTCAAGCAGAGCTGGTTTTGACCTTTTTCTGCCGCTTTCCGGATCATGCAACTTTTATCGTAAGCCAGACTTTCTTCTACTCTGTGATATCAGTATGTGGGGGTGGGGTGGGGGTGGTGGTGGGGGTGGTGGTGAGAATTTGTGCTTGTTGTGTTTTTTGTATGGTACGTGTGAGCGAAGGGAGAGTGAGGGAGAGGGCACCCGTTGCTGATCCAGCAGAGAGGGGTTTGGGAGAGGCTGTTGTTCTGATGTCCGCTGGTGTGTGTGTGTGTGTGTGTGTGTGTGTGTGTGTGTGTGTGTGTGTGTGTGTGTGTGTGTGTGTGTGTGTGTGTGTGTGTGTGTGTGTGTGTGTGTGTGTGTGTGTGTGTGTGTGTGTGTGTGTGTGTGTGTGTGTGTGTGTGTGTGTGTGTGTGTGTGTGTGTGTGTGCGTGCGTGCGTGCGTGCGTGTGTGTGTGTGCAGAGTGTGCAGGATTCCAGAGGCTCCATTATGCCAGAGAAATGCATGGGAACACAAAGGATCTTTGTTGGGTTCCCCCGCTCTGGGCTTCATGTGGGGACTGCGGCGTGCGTCTTCATGGCGTGTCAGTTGGCTACCTGCTTAGCACACATGGCTCACGTTAGACACGGCTGGACGGCCAGTTGTATTCTCTTTTAAAAAAGGGACGTGTACCCAGCCTAAACTTTTTTCAGTCTTTCTTCTTTGCACGTTTATTCTGTAATCCTATTCATTTGCGGAGCGGTGGGATCACACATCCGAGGGTCAAAGTAGGTTGGACTCAACGTTTGTTTCCAGAGTTAAATTCCAAATGTTTGAATCACTGAATGTGGCGAACATTCTTTTGAACATTCCGCCCATATGTATTCTGTTCTGTGTTCTCCTGGGACAGAGAAACACATTTCTCCTTAAGCTCCTCCGTCGGGAATTGGATTTTAAAACCTGATACAGTTTGTCCAGATGTTGTGGAGTCCCGGGATGGACGGGTCGTGTTCTGCACAGATGCTTTCACTAGGGAACACATACACACAACACAACACACACACACACAACACAACACACACACACACCACAACACACACACACACACACACACTCTCAGATGCACACTCTCCCGTAAGGAAGTCACTTCCTGACTTGGTGCTTTAAATTGTAGCTGGTAGTAAACACAGACGGAGGAATGAGGGAGTTAACAGCCAAGTGTTAAAAGTACTGTGTGTGTGTGCACGTGCCAGTTTGTGCATGCGTGCACATATGAGTGTGGGGGGGGGGGGGCTGTGGTGCTCCCGGAGGAATGCAGATGACTCAGTAGGCGGAGGGTCCTCAAAGGCAGGCCAGAAATTCCTGCAAAATGTCAATCAAGACGAATGACATCACAGATGTGTGTGACAGGCTTGGCTTTACATCACAGACCACAAAGCCTCCCTCACCATGAAGGCTGCCCCGTCGTCATCAAAAAGCTGCAGATATACATATTCACTGTTTGTGATAATGTACTGTGTATGGTGTGTGTGTGTGTGTGTGTGTGTGTGTGTGTGTGTGTGTGTGTGTGTGTGTGTGTGTGTATGGTGTGTGTGTGTGTGTGTGTGTGTGTGTGTGTGTGTGTGTGTGTGTGTGTGTGTGTGTGTGTGTGTGTGTGTGTGTGTGGTGTGTGTGTGTGTGTGTGTGTGTGTGTGTGTGTGTGTGTGTGTGTGTGTGTGTGTGTGTGTGTGTGTGTGTGTGTGTGTGTGTGTGTGTGTGTGTGTGTGTGTGTGTGTGTGTGTGTGTGTGTGTGTGTGTGTGTGTGTGTGTGTGTGTGTGTGTGTGTGTGTGTGTGTGTGTGTGTGTTTAGCCTCTATTAGTACTGCGCAGGCAACGTCTTCTCGACTTATGTCGAGGTGAAATTCTTTCAAGGAACTTCACTTCAGAAGATAAGTGAACTATTGAACATGGACCACCTACCATGCCTCAATGGTTGGAGACCAAGACCTTGGAACTCCTCAGCAGAGCGGGTTTTCTCTACTGAAATACTTAATTGATTCCTTCTCCTCCATTCATATGTTTTAAACCTGTATTATCCAGGGTCATTGTACAGTTCAGTCCCTGCTGTAGGCCTTGAAGCTTCCCAGTGATCTTATGAACCAAGGGAAGCCAAACAAGAAGCAGAGGAGTTCATGGAACATGACTAGCGCCATGATCAACTCCACATGACTGAATGGACTTCAAGTGTGTGCCATAGGTGCAACAACAGAGAGTGTGCAGTGTACTGTACATTGTCCAATCAGATTTGGTTTCTCAAAATGTGTGCTGTGCAATCACCGATCAGATTTGGTTTCCCAAGTGCTGAGTTCCATGAATGAGGACCAGCAGCAGTATATTTTCCCCCTGTAAGCACAGCGATTCTGCCTTGCAGACTGAGGAATGGACCAATATCCATCCTGGAGCTGTAATAGAAACAGCCCTGAAGAGGCCTCGGCTGCTGAACGGGTCACAATGAACGGGTGAATACTTTGATTACCATTCTTTGGACTCTGATAAAAGGTGCAATTATAAGCTATTTCTCTTTCCTCACTTGGAAATGCATGTGTTTTGTCAAATAATATACATTGACCGTTCTTTAGATGGCAAACTAATTGTAGTAATGAAGACATATTCTGACCGATTTACAAAAATACCAACAGAATTGGGTGGAAAAAATGGGTAAAAAGAATCCCTCCCTGACCTTGTCCTTTCAAGCAAAAGGACAATGTGTTTGCACACATGCACACACACACGCACACACACACACACACACACACACACACACACACACACACACACACACACACACACACACACACACACACACACACACACACACACACACACACACACACACTCACTTATGTTGAACCATTAGTGTCCCTTTCACTGATGAGCCTCTTTTGTGCACTCATTTACCAGGAGCTCATAATTGGTGGGTACTGAGTACCTCCTCCTCTTCCTCATATTCCTCCTCCTCTTCCTCCTCTTCCTCCTCCTCTTCCTCCTCTTCCTCCTCCTCTTCCTCCTCTTCCTCCTCCTCTTCCTTCTCTTCCTTCTCTTCCTCCTCTTCCTCCTCCTCTTCCTCCTCTTCCTCCTCTTCCTCCTCTTCCTCCTCCTCTTCCTCCTCTTCCTCCTCCTCTTCCTTCTCTTCCTCCTCTTCCTCCTCTTCCTCCTTTTCCTCCTCCTCTTCCTCCTCTTCCTCCTCTTCCTCCTCCTCTTCCTCCTCTTCCTCCTCTTCCTCCTCCTCTTCCTCCTCTTCCTCCTCCACATCAAGCTGGCAAATGCTGTGTTTATGTTTGTTAAAGTGTTAAAAGCCCATGTAGGGCGTGCTGCTCTGTGGCCCCCACCCAGCAGAGACCCCGGGCCCTGGGTGTGGCAGGCTTCATTGGCTGGTGGTGTGGTCTGTGCTCCATTATGCTCTCGTGTGTGGAGGTTCCGGGCGGATGCTAAATCATCAGCTGTCCTCAGGGAGCACACAACATGCACTCGCTTCGTCTGCTTATCCTATTTATGTATTCATGCATTTTTTGTGCCATTCTATTTATTAGATGTTCTAGTTCTATGCCTAAACGTACGTACACCGAGGTACAGTCCTTCCAATCCTTCCAGTTCTGCAGAATCTTTTCTAAATGTTGCATAACGTGATGCGGTGATCTTCCTTATTTGAGTTTCCTTTCTAGGAACGTGTCAAAGGGAATTGTGGTGACTCCTGAATGAGGGAAGGAGTCACCACTCTGTAGAGCTGCACTGGCAATGCTTTTATTTTCTGTTTCTGCTAACTCTTTTAATAAGGCCAGCCCACCGCTTTACAGATTGTTAGGTTCCGTGTTTTCAATATCATAAGCATACTATAGAGATAGGGTCTCCATCTGTATTTTGACTTTTTGCCAGTAACTTATTGAAAAGGCTCTTGAAAGCACTCTGCGCCTAATCAATAGAAAGTGGTGGTATCTGAAATCCTTTAATTTTCATTAAATAAATAATAGATCTTTCAAGCTCATTTGGGGGACAGTTATTCAGCATATTAATCAATGCTTCTATGGTGTACCTGCACTACCGGTGCAGTAAATGTATGTATGTATGTATGTATGTATGTATGTATGTATGTATGTATGTATGTATGTATGTATGTATGTATGTATGTATGTATGTATGTACTGAATGTATGTATGTATGCATGTATGTATGTATGTATGTATGTATGTATGTATCTTAGTATGTATGTATGTATGTATGTATGTATGTATGTATGTATGTATGTATGTATGTATGTATGTATCTTAGTATGTATGTATGTATGTATGTATGCATGTATGTATGTATGTACTGAATGTAGGTACAGTATGCATGTATGATTGTATGCATGTATGGGTGTGTGTGTGTCTGTGTGTATGTACAGTATGTGTAACAGTATCACTTGTATGTTTCTCTCAATGACTTCTCCATGAGTCCAAGTAACACTTACTTACTCATTGTTGTCGTGAGGAAAACACATTCGTATGACTCACCAGGGCTCCCCTTGGCCAAACAACACCCCCCCTCTCCCCCCCCCCCCCCCCCCTCCTCTAAACCAAGTCCACTCTGAGGGGATTCAGACCTAAACACCCATTTGGCACATGGCGTGTGTTCTAAGTGGTGGGGTGTATGAGTTTGAGTGCTAGACTTGTTCACAAACATTACCTCACACTGGATGGGTGGGGTACTCATGCTAACTAAATCACACTGTGTGTGTTGGAAGGGTTGTACCCTGTGTGTGTGTGTGTGTGTGTGTGTGTGTGTGTGTGTGTGTGTGTGGGGGGGGGGGGGTGTGGTGTGTAGTGTGTGTGTGTGTGTGTGTGTGTGTGTGTGTGGGGTGTATGGTGTGTAGTGTGTGTGTGTGTGTGTGTGTGTGTGTGTGTGTGTCTAAAAGTCTAAGGCCGAGTCCAGTGCTAACTGTAGTTATCCTGCGTTCCTTCCCAGGTGAAGCATCAGCACATCTTTGAGGACCACACGGAGGAACAGTTCCACTATGAACCGGGCATTCAACAGGAAAAAAGGTACTGACCTCCTTCTCCTCTTCCTCCTCTTCCTCATGGTTATATAACCTGGCGAAATCCACCCCACAACTCCTTAAGCTGGTGCTTCTGCTACTACTCTTCAATTCAGACCAACTTGACAAGGCAGGAGGTCGATCTTTGTGTGATTGGTCTGAAAGGACACATCCATGCTGTCCATTGGTCCGCTGGTTTTCCATCCAGACTCATATCTGGTATGTCCCTGAGATCCAGCTGTCCTGCCTCACCCAGCAGACAACCACTTCATTGGCTTGAAGGCGCTTAAAGCTAGTGAACAATAGTGCACATATTAGTACTGGTCGTAGTACACATTGTAGTACAACTAACACGATGCATCAGAACAAATGTTGATGAGTTGAGTGAGTTGAGAGTGTATGTCTTCACACTAGATCTGATCTCGGTGTAGTGTAGAGCTGACTGCTCACACACACACACACACACACACACACACACACACACACACACACACACACACACACACACACACACACACACACACACACACACACACACACACACACACTGGTACCTGCATTTACCCAGCTGCAAGTAAACTGTTCAGTGTGTGTGTGTGTGTGTGTGTGTGTGTGTGTGTGTGTGTGTGTGTGTGTGTGTGTGTGTGTGTGTGTGTGTGTGTGTGTGTGTGTGGTGTTGTGTGTGTGTGTGTGTGTGTGTGTGTGTGTGTGTGTGTGTGTGTGTGTGTGTGTGTGTGTGTGTGGAGCAGCTTTTGCGCATACGGGGGCTGACTGCTGATTGGCTAATCTAGTTCAATGTAGTGGTTCACCAGGTGTCCAGCAGGGTAAGTAAATGATTTAAAGTCCTACAGAGGACCACAGCTCTACAGCACAGCCCTCACCATCTGTCTCCCTCCTCTCCATCGGCATCCATCAGTCTGGGAGATCACCCGCTGTCCATAATCCAGGTGGTGCTCAGTGCTTTAATGACATTAGGTCATCATCCACTCCAGTGTCCTCGACGTTGGCCTCTCTCTACTTAGAGGAGATAGCGATGGCAAGGAGGACACCATTAAGGTGGTGCTTTGGGTTTAGCTGGTTCCAGCTGGACCGAGTAGCAGTGGATTCTCTCCTGGCGCCACAGACGTAACGCTCCCCTCGGGTGACGGGAGGAAGCGTCCCTTAAGTCCCTCGTGTGTTGTGTTGGGGGGCGGGGGGGATTCACTCACAGATTCATTGCCTGACAGATGAGACATTCTCTATGAGGTAAGAGGCTCTTTGCCATTCAATTTACTTAGTCATTTAGCACAATTTCTCAACCACCGGACCGATAACAGGACTTGAGGATTTAGAAATAAACCGCTAAGTTTTGTCAAATTCCGTATGTATGTATGTACATGTACATTTACCTTTATTACCTCCGCCTCTTAGATGGCGGAGGTAATAAAGATATTTCACAGCCTATCAAACGCTGTCACTATGCGGTTTGTGTTTTCTAAACGTGATGCACGACCGAACATCCATATTTGATCATGACCTTATAGGGATCAGATATCAGGGGGTGTAATTCGATAGATGTGTTTTATACATAACTATGATAAGACAATGGTATTGTCTAAGTAATTCAAAACTTGCTTCACAGTTCACAATATGCCCTTTCAAGATTCAAGAATCAAGATTTGTATTTGCCATATGCAACACGTACAGTGAAATGCTTACTCTCGCAGTAGGAATTTTCTAAAAACACATATAAAAGTATATATAAAAATACTATACACAATAAAAATAACAATACAAATAACTATAAAGTCACTGACGATATGCACATGTTTTGAATTGTGCATAAAGCATTTAAAAAACATTAAAAAGTGCCAGTAGTGCAGCAGCATCGTGAATACAGTGCAGTACAGTGCAGAACAGTGCAGTGGCTGTAATGACTGCAGAAAGTATGATAGTGTAATGTAATGTAATGGTTTATCCAAAGAGACTGACGGTGAATTTTAGATGCTTGCCATTAAGGAGCAGGCAGGCGTTTCATGGAGGCCTGCGGACACTGGGAAGACAACACTCCTTTTGTGTTTATTTAATTTTCAAGAAAGAATGGCAACATACACTCCATTGTCACACTCAGTGTTCATATATTCAGGTTTTTTGTAAAGCTTGGACAGATGAAATTCCAATCAAACAACATATCTTGGTAGGCAAGAAGGAATACAGAAAACAGACAAAAATACACACATTTGTGCAAGTGATAACATAATAGCAATTCCATTTCCAGTCTGGTTTAGCTGGGAGGCAGACACCCCCACTACACACCACTCACTATCCACACTGCTCAACCGGAAAGGAATAGTCCTCACACTTCACCGGGGGCCAGAGTTTGTTTGTCTCAATTCAAACGTCTGTTTGTCTGTTTCTCCCATCTCGTCTTGGCTGTGATGTAGAGCCAATTATATGAACAGACGGGTGATCTTCTGGTCTTCCTGTGCGAAAAATATGAATTCACCCCGCAATTTGAACATTTGAATTGCTTTAAAAGTGTGACTCTATTAATGCTACTTTGAGAATACATAATTACACTTTTATGGTTTAGACAATAGTTTCGAAAATGTTCCGATTTTTTTGGTATCTGGGAAAATATCGAAAATATAAAAATGACAAAGAAGCCATTCAGTATGTTAAACACAACCAGGGTTACAAAAAGCAGGCGGTAAATGTGCTTTTAAAAAGGCAATGAGAAGAAGGTCCAATAGAGATCCCTATCTTAACGGTTCCCAGGAGGGGAATGCTGCTGTTCTCATGTTGCTGTTTGTCTCTTTTCTAAATTTAATTTGCACATAAAAAAACATTCTTTGGAAAAACAGAGATATTGCTTTGTGCTGCTCAGAGTGGGTCACTTGGTGCTGCTCAGAGTGGGTCACTTGGTGCTGCTCAGAGTGGGTCACTTGGTGCTGCTCAGAGTGGGTCACTTGGTGCTGCTCAGAGTGGGTCACTTGGTGCTGCTCAGAGTGGGTCACTTGGTGCTGCTCAGAGTGGGTCACTTGGTGCTGCTCAGAGTGGGTCACTTGGTACTGCTCAGAGTGGGTCACTTGGTGCTGCTCAGAGTGGGTCACTTGGTGCTGCTCAGAGTGGGTCACTTGGTGCTGCTCAGAGTGGGTCACTTGGTGCTGCTCAGAGTGGGTCACTTGGTGCTGCTCAGAGTGGGTCACTTGGGCGCATTAGAAAACAGGCTCAGGCATTTACTGGGGCATGGTTATCATGTTCTCCTGCTGTGTTACATTGACTGTAGTTGTTTCTGTTATATATATATAAATATATACAGTATATATACAGTATATATATATATATATATATACGTATACTGTATATAAATATATACAGTATATATATATATATATATATATATATATATATATATATGTATATATACAAAACGGAAATGATTAAACTGCAACACCCTTTGATGTTTTTATTAATTCTGAGCTGCAGCAACCTGATATCTTACAGTCCAACTGCTAAGAATAGCTTCATAGCCCCAATTGCGAGTCATGCTTGAATCAGCCGTGCCTCTGGCACAGGCAGTGTGTATATACGTATATATGTGTGTATGTACGAATATAATACGACTGAAATTACTTACTTATATTCTCTCTCTCTCTCTCTCTCTCTCTCTCTCTCGCTCTCTCTCTCTCTCTCTCTCTCTCTCTCTCTCTCTCTCTCTCTCTCTCTCTCTCTCTCTCTCTCTCTCTCTCTCTCTCTCTCTCTCCACTGAGCATCAAGTTGTTTGTAATTGGGATGTTACAACAAACAGCTCCGATGTGTCGGGATCGCTACGCGCAACGAGCACAGACTGAATCCTCCGCCCTCCGGCTGTGAGACTGTGACTTTTTCTGTCAAAACATGTCATTTCCACACACACAATGTAAGGCAGATTGGAACCCCTCCCTGTGCTTAGATTTTGTCTTTTTTTATTCATCTGGAGGTTTGTGTTCACCCTCATTATTGAAGAATACACCAGCACGCAGTGGGGTGTCAGTTGAACAGTACATGTACTAGCTGTATCACGAGGCCAGGGTTGAAGGTTAGAGTTGCCCATGGCAACCATTATTGGAGCGTTGTCCCCACTGCTGGCATCCACCTAATCCCATGAGCACCAGGGTAGGTTGGTTGGCAAGGGTTGTCGTGGAAACCCATCCTATTGTCAGAAAATATGGGATAGGATCACTATTGTTTCTAAATCAGGGCAACGCGTTGGCTCTAGAACTGGCCGGCTAGCAACCACTTAATGTGAATTGCCACCCCCTAGTTACTTCATAGCAGTGAGTTAGGACACGCCTTCTCACGCCAGACTCCATTGACATGCATGATGATGCATTTTCGTAATTTTAGCTACAGGAGGAGTGATTTTATAGTTGATAAGAATGGGAGACATTGGGGCGGAAAAAATCCCCGCCCTCTGCAACAGATGGCGCTGTGAAAGTTGGTCGTGATGGCTTTGAGTGGGTTGGTTGCGTTTCACACGGGTTTTCACACGGGGCTCAGAGAGCTGCGCCCCCAGACACGCCCACTTTATAGCTTAGCTGACAGAGGAACGTTACCGTGGAACCAAACTTGAAGAAGAAGAAGAAGCTTTTTGAAGGGAAACATCTTGGTTGTCTTGGTTGTCTTGGTTGTTCTCAAGGCGTTCACTTTATGAACTGAAAAGGATAAAGAAGCTTGGAGCGGAATGACCCAAATTACAGATTCAGCAGCCCGGGATGAAAGATGAAGATGAAGATTATATTCATGACTTTTTGCTGGGCTGTACTATTAACACGTTTACTTTAGGTTTTCTTGGTTGTAGGTTGTATATTAAGCAACTGGCAAAGTGTTTGTTTATGTTTATGTTTATTTAGGATCCCCATTAGCTTTTGTCCTTGACAAAAGCTACTCTTCCTGGGGTCCGACACTTAAAACAATACAACAATAATACAACAATAATACAACAACAATACAACAACATTCAAGACATTCAAGTCCTGACATCATTAACAACATTAACAACATCACCAATATCATCAACAATGTCATCCACTTTCAATATCAATCTCAGCCAAGGATGAGTGCACAAGACACCCACCAGTACAAAGCATGAGATACAATTAAATTAGGGTTCACAGTTCACAAGGGTACATGCTCGATAGTGTGGTGGTGACCTGTGGTGTTGATTGATCTCTGCTCTCTCTTGACTTTTAAGTGCCCTGAACTGATGTTCCCCTTACATTACTTTCAGCATTAAGATTAAGTCTAGGGTGAGTTTTTCCCCTATATTCTCATGCTAAGTTTGACTGTAAATTCAGATGTTAAAGTTGATACTTAAAAGCTTAGCATTCATGGCCCCCTTCCGGGGGCCATGAATGCTAAGCTGAGCCCTGCCACAATACGTATCACCAGCCGCTACTGCAGGGAATATAAAGATCGCCTGGAATAGAACGTCCAGCTTGTCTCCGGGTCTGTCTTCTCGGAACATGAATTTATTGTGGAGTCTTTGCATTACACAGGGATTCAAAGTGTTAAATCATGACCAGGACTAGTTTAAATAACACATTTTGTTTCACTATCACTGTCATTGCGACTACCATATTCCGCTATCCCATACAATTCTTTAGGCACAAAATAATGCCTGGAAATATAATTGGCAGCCCTAGCAAGGACAAAGAGACAGATATGCTTGATGTTGGTAATGAATCATTCAGATTACATCAAGAGAAGGCGTCCACGTAGAACATTTGATGCGCAGGTTCATTTGTATTTTTAATTGGCTCTGAGCTATCTTTGCTGACCATTTCCAGTCGCTGAACAAAGCCAAGACCAGGTGTGTTCAATGTTAAATGAACCCTGCAATATCAACTCTAACATTAAATGTCCATTTCCAAACTGTAGTCACACATCAGTGCATATCAGTTGATCATTTTATATTAAAAGGAGGCCAAACTGAAACCTACTCCTTTCTTAAGCTTCCATGTCCAATTCCGATTTTCCATGACTGTCAAAAGAACTGTGATGATAAAAAAGCATCTATACTAATGCCCAAATCAATGAGCCAGCTACTAAACTAATGGCAATGCTCTGGTCCTCTCAGCATAGAGTACACGTTCTTTATAAGATTATTATTTTTTTATTATGTGGATTTTTTGCATAATTTCAATTGGATCTCTAAGAGACTGTAGTATACAGTGTCCTCTATGAAGAAGGCTTATCGTTTTATCCCAGGTATTAGTACAGAGTACAGTGTTGATGGTGGTTCAGTATTCATAGTCTTTCCTCTCTTTTGAGTTGTCCCCCACCCGTGGTGCCGACCGCTTCCCTGACCAGATGTTTAACGTGAAGGGCTGAACGGGGCAGAATGATGGAGGACCATGCGTGCATTGAGGGAACCAGACCACAGCCTGCCCAGCCTGCCCATGCTCCTTCGATCCTGTAGAAGAATAAATGAGTAGGCTGACGATCGAGAAAAATTGCCATATTTTGAACCATATGGCAGCGCTGCGTTTTTAAAGGGGACGTTCTGAAGTCTGCAGAGCTCTCGTAAAGCCTTCTTCTGAAAAGCTTTGCTTTTTATAGCAAAATGTGCAATGAATCTGCACAGTTTCCATTTTATTTTCCATTGGAGAGAAATTCAGTATTCATTCCCCTGCTTGACGCCCTTTATAGAGGGACTGCCGCCTGTCAGTTCAAATGGAAGTCTGATAACAGGGAGAACTTTTGAGAAGAGGCAGGATGAGTTCTTGTTTGATCCACAATTCATCAATCAATCAGCGTTTCGCTGCTTCTTTGTCATCAGTCTCAGTGTCATGGTTTTGCTTTTCAACCCATTGAGGTAGGATCAATGAGCGTCTTTATTTGAGAGGTTTCATTGTATGCTGGATAAAGCCATATTCACGCTCAGCAGCTCTGCAACAACAAAGGATGTTACTCCCTGATGGAAACACCATCTCCATCAGAAAGCCTTTTTTTAAGCAGGATATGATTCTGTAATGATTTGTGTAATCAGAAGGTGGCCTCTTCTCCTTAGTCTGTGTGTTTGCATTGCCGAGGAATTAATTTTTAAACACTTAGCCATTAATATGTGTCTACTGCATAATTATGAATAGAAATAATATTTAAAATGTAAATAATATATATGATGAGAGTGCCTTGATGACATACACGTCTTCAATTCCAGTCAGAACATTAATATTTTTCATGTAGAATCAGCTTCATCTGAGTGAAGTGAGTGAACCAAGGAACATACCAGAGTCTCTGGTATGTTCCACAAATATAGATATTTATTCACCAGTCCATGGATCCATGAGACCGGACTGAAATATTAACTCAAAAGATTGATTAAGTAAATCAATGAGCAATAACCATTGATGTACAGCAGGTCACCTGACAGCCATCACCCTCTGACCTTGGTTATGTTTGTTGTTTTTATACGCAAAAATATATATATCAAGCAAAAAATAGATCTCCATTATTGGTTTACTTGGTCTAGTTGGTCTAGTTAATGTGTGTTCATTTGACTGGACCTGGACAGCTCCATGTAATGTGCACATTAATAGAACAGCGATGTAATGTGTAAAGTGTAACATAGACGAGCATAATAATAACGTAAGTGTAAGTAAAGTTCAGGCCAGAAGGCTGCAAAGTGTAAGTCAAAGTTCACTTGGCAGCCTGCCAACATGAGCATCTCACCTCCTGGACCTCTTCCTCTCACCCACTCAAATGGGTGTGGAGCCACAGTGGGGAGACCTCATGAGCTGTCATCCACATCCGCCATCACTTCACCAACCGTTCCCCCCCATACACACACATTGGAGACCCCCCCCCCATACACACACATTGGATACCCCCCCCCCCATACACACACATTGGAGACCCCCCTGGTTTATACACTCATTCTTACACAACCAAGAGTTGGATTTCCCTCGCTGGATAACCCTGAAGGCCCAATGTTCTACCCCTGTTTTTATTTATTTTTTACCCCATTTTATTGGTTATTTTATGTTCTGAAGTTGGAGAACCCTGTGTTTCTACTCCATACGTCACTCTATATCATAACAGTGTTGGCGGAACACTTTTTTCCCGCCTGCGAGCCCCAAATGTAGTTCATTTGAATTTACAGTCATAGTTAGAATTGACAGTTACTTTGCAGTTACAGTTACCATCTAAAAGGGTGTGGTGGGGTGGGGTGGGGTGTGGGGTGGGGTGGGGTGGGGTGGGGTGGGGTGTGGGGTGGGGTGGGATGGGGTGGGGTGGGGTGTGTGGGGACATCACTCCTCCATCAGCCACATTGGAGCCTTTTCATTAGAGCTCTGCTTTGTTCTCCGGGTGGTGTTGGTTACAGACAGGGTGGCCAGTTGGATTCCCCGGGGAGATTGAAGGATGGGGGTCATTGGCAGGCAGTCGATGACTTTAAAGGAAGAGGTGAACATGAAGTAGCAGAAATATGAGATGGACAAGTGCAATGTGTCTGCGTCCGTGCGATCGCACTCAAACAGCCGATGGGTTGATTGTGTAAACCGGGTTCCTCTTCAATTGCTCTAAATCGAATTAGCTCTCTACGATATGACAGGGAAGTCGTTATGACCTCACTGCAAAGTCGAGGTAATTGATTTAGACAATAGATCGACAAACCCTGAACCCACTCAAGGATGCCTTGTGTTTCTTAATTACTCTGCTCTTTGTTGGATTGTTTGTGTGTACTATACTGTATCTGGAAATGACCGTACCGTTTGGGACATTTCAAATAGATTTAACATGTTATGGTTGTTTGTTGTGCTTGTTTCAGATAAGTCATGGATGCACACTCCGGAGGCACTAGCCAAACATTACATACCCTACAATGCCAAGGTATGTAATGCAAACTCTTCACAAAGAGAATCAGGGCCAATCTCAGGTGGAGGCGCCGGGGGCCACCCAAGGCCCCTGTGTGGACATGCCTTGCATAGGATTGACCACCTGAGGGCCATCTCTGCTAAATCATTCATTAAGTCATCGTCATATGAATAATCAAAATTCCTTTTGTGGAGTATACATTATCAATGGGGTGGGTGTTGTGTTCCTTTGTTGATCCGGGCCCCCCTCCTCATTCAGTCTGAGCCCACTGTGGCCTGGGCGTGGTTACCATCCACCACACGCGTGGTTACCATCCACCACACGCGTGGTTACCATCCACCACACGCGTGGTTACCATCCACCACACGCGTGGTTACCATCCACCACACGCACACTAAAGATGCAGTCCACTGCTTGGGGTGGTTTTGCATGAATAAAAATAATTAGAAGAAATGGCAGATAAAAATGCAAGAGCATTTTTTTTTAAAAAGCCTCTCTTTTTGCTTGGGTGATCTCTGGTCAGGGTGTCTTGTCCTACTTTCTGTGACGCTCCATTTCAGACTTAGCGGTAGGGAGGTGGAGGGCGAGTGGAGCCCAGATGGAGATTGAGATGGCATCTGTGACAGCCAGTCTCTCTTGGAGCAGAGCCCTGTGTTGACGGGTGAGCTCTGGGAACCCACACTCCATAACCGGTGCATGGCCTCACGGTGAACTGGCCATCGGCACAATTACCCTCCATTCCCCATGCGGTCTGCTGTCTATTGTTTGCCTCAATTGAAATGGTGGAAGCTATATATTGTCTGTTGAGTTTCTTTATCTTTGTTTTGTTTCTCACGCTCCACCGAAGCGTAGGTATGAGTTATCGAACCCGATGCTGGTTGACAGTGTGGATTTGCATTTTCTTGCCGACACACTTCAGAGGAGCTGCCCCCCCCCCCCCCCTACTTCACCCCAGTTCTGTATTACTGCCTCTGCCAATTTCATCTCCAATACCAGAAGGTTTGGACAGGTACCTTCCAGTAAGGGAAGGTAAATTCAGCTGTAAGTGTGAACCTCTTGTCTGCGTAACAACAACCGATAACGTGTTCCTAACAGTGAGAGACTTATTTGTTAGACTCACGGTACAAACTCACCTGGAAGATGCGTTCTGTGAGACGGGTTTTTCCCCCCCCCACTATCACCTCAGACTGCTGCTCTGTGGAACAGAGGAGGGGAAGCTGTCCAATAGAACCCACCGCCTCCCACCCAATGTTCTTGTTAAGTAGAAAAACAGGAAATTCCTGTTCTGGCTCTGGTGTTGCACCGCACAACGGCAATGGAAGCGGACGGACGTTCTCTTTTTGAGATTCGAGTTTTTCCAAATCAAAGCACGGCGTTTGATTTCCTGAGCTCCCCTCTCGTTTAGATGAGTACGGTAGGGATCCAGTTCTTTCCACTGAGAGTTTAGCGAGGCTAGAGAGTTTCTCAAGAGTTCTGTTTCTGCTACTGTTACTTTTCTCCAAGGAATACTTTCCAACAAATGTTTGTACAATTACAATGTGGGTAGTATATGAAAATGAATAATGGTCAATTCCTCTCCATTTTATTCAGTTTAGCAAATTGTATCATGGTCATGTAGCAGCGGTTAAATGTGTTGTTGCATAGACAGCCTTGTTTTATGAGACGTGGCAGAGGAACAAGCCACCTCACTACCTCACCCCTTGGCACCACCTGAGCCTTTGAGCAGTGTCCCATCTATCGAGGATAGAACTTTGGATGGCTCCGCCTCCGTCCCAACAAAGAAAAAAATCACTGAGCTTCAATTCTCAATGGCTGACACCCCTACATGATGACATGGGGTTTTGAACATAAAAAGGTTTGTCACGCTCTCTGTGGAGACCACAATTGGGCGAGTTGACGAGGTGGTGCTGATGGTGCCGTGATGCTGTGTCTTCAGTGAAGCCCCCTGAGCCCTGGGCCTCCACCTCCAGCAGCCCACAGACTCACCATGGATCTGAGAGAGAGCGGGAGAGTACACCACAATACACTTATTTGTTTTAAGGTGGAATGGCTGAAAGCGCCAGTGTTTTGACCCCCTGGGGGGACGGAGCTGACCCCTGGTTCCTGGTGACCTGCAGCATATGATGGATGAGGCTGAGCCTACTGACACCCCCCCCCACCTCCCCTCCCTCATTGGGATGGCAGACTGCGTGGTCAGGGACGAGTTGTGGTTCTGTTGGGGTCTGGCCATCCGTCACTCCTGTCAGGGGAGTTATTCTTGGAGGTGTCCTTAAGTCCTTAGTGAGATCACTCGCTGCCATGCTTCTATTCTCTTTATCTCTCTCTCACTCTGCGGTGGTATACTAAGTAGGTTGAAGTTCACGGTATCGATGAAATATCGTGAAAATCTGTTCTGTTATGTTAAACACAACAAGCAAAAGGACTAGTATTTGCTGAATATGAAGTGAGCCTTTATAGATATTATTGGTTTGAACAACAGTATGTAAACAGTTTGGAGGCTGACGGACATCGTGCTGTTTCTTGTTCAAACACCAAGGTAGAGAGGGAAGGTGCTGTTTTTATCCATCAAAAAGATTACAATTTTTTTTATTGAATTATTAGCATGGTTTTATCCAAAGTGAGTTACAGAGAATTCAGATACAGCACGGCATTAAGGGGTAACTCAAGGAGGCCGAACAGGTCAGGCTGCGGACTTTGGGCATCGAATCCCGTTCCCTTAATGTGTTTCATACCCCACTACACTATCCTGCCCTTAAAACAGAAAAACAATGCAATTATACAGTCAGCCAGTCTGCTTGAAACATATTAAAACAACCTCATTATCGTTTCAGGAAGATACATATCCAATTCCGTTGTACAATAGCCTAGATGCGATGCCCCGTGGAGCACAGTTTGCTGTGTGCTGAGCTATCGGGTCGAGAAGGGGAAAGAATGGCTTGTCTTTTGTCCCTGAGAGCGTGCGAGTGTCTGCCATGTATTTACCGGGTGGGATATATTGGAAGTGGCCCACACAACCCCTCTCCAAAACGGCCAAACAACAGTCTTCTTAACAACCTCTCTGAGCCAATGTCTGAGTGGAACCATTAAGTGAGGTTTCAGCCAACTGGGGAGCAATGTACCAAAGCTCTCTCCTGCAGCTCAGGCCTCAGGGTTAAGGGCACCCCCTGTTGGTGAACTTCTGTACTGACTCTCAACAAGATTTAACTGTATTGTCACTGACACACCTGAGTACAGGTACAATACACAACAACAACATGCAGAAAGCATCCAACCAGATGCAGTGCAAAGTAGCATTAAGTAGAGGTATATTTTACATACATATATACAGTATACATATATACAGTATACATATATATATACATATATATATATATATATATATATATATATATATATTGCTAAAAGGCAAGTGCATGTATGATTGAATGAGTGTAAATACTCTGTGAATATGATATATGCTGAATATGATATATATGATATACTGTATATATATATAAATATATACTGTATATATGAATGCTTGTGTATGTGTGAGTTTGGAGTTCAATATGCTGATACAGAGCGAGGTGGGGGTGTGTATTGATGTTTCTGCCCAAAAACGTTTCATTTGAACCTCATTCATAAGAGCTGAAAGAAAGCTCATTGTTTTGCTCCATGTGACGGTTATCGCTTTAGTCAATTGAGGGGCTGCTCAAAAGTCTAGACACCAGGCACCAGACCCCTCCACCGCTCCCCTGTATATCCAATAGCTGCCCACTGCTCCTAATACTAGGATGGGTTCAATGCAGGGAAACTCATTTCACTGTGTGTGCATGTGAACAATAAAGGGTTAAACCATTCAGGCACTAATGACAAGTTGTATTTTAATATCCTTTTTTGGGTCATATTTCATATTTTTTCCTTTTATCTTCTATTCCATAACAGTTTCTGGGAAACACGGAGGTGGAGGCGCCAAAAGGCACAGAGGTGGTGAAGGATGCAGTGAGGAAGCTGAAGGTAAGAGGAGGTCATCCATCTCAGCCTGGGCTTAGAGACACAGAGCGGCCAGCAGAATACAACCTGCTCCTTCATCGCTGCCCCTCCATGGACACCCTGCTGGGCTACAGACGCCTTCTCTCTCTCTCCACGCCATGCGCTGTTGGCCAAGACACTTGATTGGTGGATCAACCAATCAATCAGACAATGAGGAGGAATATGTTAAACCGACCAAAGCATTCTGCACTAATACTAATATATCAGTGTTCAATCCGCAGAGGGCAGGGGCCATCTTGTTTTCATCTCTATGCATACTACAAAATACATTTCAAATATAGGGACACACACAAACTCCGTAGTACTGCAGTACATTACCAAACACTAGTTGTGTATCGTGTAGTTTGCTACATGACTCGCAATATGGTAGAAAGGCAGCAGTGTTCTTCAAGTGTGCCAGAGCAGAATAAAGAACATCACACCTAAGATAGATATAGATATATATATCTATAGATATATAGATATATATATATATATATATCTATATATACATATATATATATATATATCTATATATATATATATAGATATATATATATATATATCTATATATACATATATAGATATATATATCTATATATCTATATATACATATATAGATATATATATCTAGATATATATATATAGATATATATATATCACCTTTGGAAGTCATTTTTTTCACTGGCCTTTGAGCTTACTTTTTTTTACCTTTTCACATTTTCCATTTGTGTTTGTTTTCAGTACAACCAAAATGTACCATACAATAAAAAAATATTTTTATAAACTGACCAGATAATAGACCAGTAAAAGATTGTTACGCTTTACCGGACTGATCATTTATACTATAATCAGGAACTGGCTCCTCAAATCCTCTCCACAGCTCCGTGCTGTATTTAAACAGGATCTTCTTTCCACGTTGGGACACTAAGGACTCAGTTCAATTATGTTAATGGTTTCCCCAAATTGCCAATTTCAAGGCAACAGATTAAAAAGCCCAGAGTAGCGGCGTAAATTCGGACCATGACACCAAACTGAGCATTTAATTATACAAACGACAGGGAAACTCAGGGATACAGTCTAGCGTTCTAGCGTCTCTCTAAGAAGATGGTTTACCTCAACTGATTGTACTTCTAGCTGAGCACTGGCTGTTCTTGGAGACGTGTTAGGAATGAAATGCACTTTTGACTTCTGGTGACGAGTTGTTTTCTTTCCTTCCTTTTTTCAACGCACTATTGTAAGTCGCTTTGGACAAATGCCTCTGCTAAATGTAAAGTTTAGCATGTCATTTAATGTACTACTGATAGTATTTGTAATGAGATGTTGTGCTTCTACATCCTGTACAGATTGATGTACAGACACAGTAGCTGGGAATTCACCATCAGTACTGCAAGATCATTTCAATTTGTATTAGAATTGTTTTTTTTATCAGGTTTCTATTTGTTCCTCCATTACAACGGTGTAATTTGCGACACCATTAACTCTAGACACCATTTTCTTTAAATATGAATTACTATTGAATCTTTATGTAATTTTCTTATCCAAAGCGTCTTACAGATAATTGACATACATGTGGCAGTGATTTCAGATATATGTGATTTAGGAGCAGTGAATTCAGATATATGTGATTTAGGAGCACTGCATTCATATGCATGTGGTTTTGGAGCAGTGATTTCAGATGCATGTGATCTAGGAGCAGTGAATTCATAAATGTGTGATCTAGGAGCAGTGAATTCAGGAACATGTGATTTAGGAGC
>CM051015.1:25304644-25342144 GCA_027704905.1 Muraenolepis orangiensis
GCTGACAGCTGAGCGGAGTTACAACTGTGTTATAAAACACAGATGGTGGGATGGATACAAATTGCAGACCGAAAAATGTGCGAACATATTAATATGCTGGCATGCCATGTTCTTATTATGTTAATGTTGTTTTTTCCCGTACGTTGAACACGTTCTAAATACAGTGGAAATAAATTGGATATAAAAATGTAGGAAATACTCTGAAACCATATGTCATGGATGTATTCAACCAGCTGTCCACTGCCCACTTCAAACGCCATACATATCATACCATTCATACAGAAATTGTGTGTGTGTGTGTGTGTGTGTGTGTGTGTGTGTGTGCGTGTGTGCGTGCATGTGTGTGTGTGTGTGTGTTCCCTCCAGGGAAGGACCTGTTTGGAGCGGAGCCTTTTGATCCGTTTACCTGCGGCTCTGCAGATTTCCCCCCGGACATCCAGTCCAAGCTGGACGAGATGCAGGTGAGGGGGCCAGGGGGTTCTGAGGGGGGCCAGGGGGTTCTGAGGGGGCCAGGGGTTCTGAGGGGGGCCAGGGGGTTCTGAGGGGGACCAGGGGGTTCTGAGGGGGGCCAAGGGGTTCTCAGGGGGGCCAGGGGGTTCTGTTGCTGAAGTTAGATCAAACTGTGTAATGTTGATGTTTTAAAAAGTCACCTTTCGTTGAGAATGGAGCTTCTGATAAACCATTTCATGAAATGTACAGTGTACATAGGCAATTGTGAGCCGTTTAAATCTAGACTTGTTTTGAGTTCAGCAGCAGATCGCCAGTTGGTGGCGACATTTCACACGTCTGGTTTTTATTTAGATTTTCCACAGTATGCCAGCCAGACAATTTCCGCTGGTAAAATATGTCCTCTATTTTTTTTTTTACATTTTGGCCACAGCGACAGAGATGGTTTGTAACCTTTTACTGTTTTCTTATATCCCATCCTATATGTATGTGTGTGTGTGTTAGTGTGTGTGTGTGTGTGTGTGTTTGTTCTTTGATACTAGAGTGGTACTGCATGTTTTCTGTGTTTACTGCATGCAGTGTGGAGAGAGGGAGAGATACACTACTCATTTAATGTCTGCTTTTGTGGTGATTCTGTGCCTTTTTAAAATCTTCTGAAGGCATCCAATACTACAATACTTGTCTTGTGTGCCTTTGAAAGTGTACCGTTCAATGTACGTAACTGGACCTCTTCAAACGTGCCGGGTCATGAATATCATTTGGTACTGATGTGTGTGTGTGTGTGTGTGTGTGTATTGACACAGCTCTGTTCTCCTGGCAGGAGGGGTTCAAAATGGGACTGACACTAGAGGGCGCTGTGTTCTCTCTGGACCCACCGGACAGCCGCTGCTGATGAAGGAAGATGGTCACTGATAATTCCCATCATTTTAAACTCATTTTACGGGGAAGAAGAAGAAGAAGAAGAAGAAGAAGAAGAAGAAGAAGAAGAAGAAGAAGAAGAAGAAGAAGAAGAAGAAGAAGAAGAAGAAGAAGAAGAAGAAGAAGAAGAAGAAGAAGAAGAAGAAGAAGAAGACACCGTCCAGTCAAGATGTCACACATTTTTCCATCTTGGGGTTTTTCTGTATTTGCATTCAAATATTTTGTTTTTTCTCTCCGATATTTCAAGGAAGTTTCCGATATGTAATAGAAATATTTTTGTAAAGAAACGTGTGTGTGTGTTTGAGTGGGTTTGAGGGCCCCTTATGTGCACACATACGATGCAGGATGTAAATAAAAAAGAGTATATCTCATTTTAATATGGTACAAGTTCTGTGTAGACTCTTCCATTGGATATTAATGTACAGCTCCATGTTTGGTTTTGCATTGACACACATTCCTGTTTGTATTCGCTGGAGGATTCATCCATTTAAGTAACCGTAATCTGTCTCTGTGACATGCAGTAAAACGCCAAATGTTCCGCTTGTCGTTGTTTATTTGGGACTTTTTACACCAGTTGTAGTGAAATGTAACTTGTTTTTAACTCATCGTTTAATTGATAATTTCACTTCATTTCAACCTGTAGTTTTAATTTAGGATTTTAATGTTTTTTTATGTTTTAATGTGTTTTTTAACCCACTACATTGCCATTCCAGTATTTTCTTTCATGATTGATCTTGAAATCACTAATTATGTAAGCATCTCTTGCACCGGAAAGCACTTTTTAAAAATCTTTGTCCACATAGTACAATAGTAAATGTACATTACTTTACTTTTTATGCAGAATGACTTTGTCGTCACGATTATTAAAGAAAGTCTTACCAAAATAAAGTCTCATGATTCATAGTTCTGATATTTGGATATGTTTATATAATAACCTCATGTGGGATGCGTCACGTTTCCTAAATGGAAGTATTTGATTTAATTGAACTTTCTCTGCCTCCATGTACTCAGCTGTCCTATTCGTGCTCATCTGCGGACCAAGAGAACTCAGCCCATGAGCAAATATTGTTTTAAAAAAGGAACATGCAGAGGTTTGAAGTATTTTAACAATTTATTTCTGAGGGTGAAGCCTCAAGTGAAGAGTGTCGCCCTCCTCCTTCTGCTGCCCCGAAACAGACAATATTTACATGTTTAAAGTATCTTATTAAAATGACAAAATAAATATTAGCATTCCACCCCATCGTTCTGCCCTCAAACATAAAGCATAAAGCAAGCACACCATAACAATGTGAATATAATACTGCATGCAGGCGGGAAGGGGCTTACAGTCATCCTAACTTTAAACACAAATCTATTTCAGACGCAGCTAATAATTCCTATTTCATTAATATATGCCTATGGAAAATATCACCACAAACGGGAAGAAAAAGAGAAGCTTTTGGAATTACCTATTAAATCCTAAATTAATATGACAAAGCATTGTGGGGATAAACAAGCATTGTTTTAATGTGTTGCATAGCAAGCAAAACATAAAGCAAACAAGCGCTGCACCTTTTATACACCTTCAGACTTAAAGGGAATATCAAAATACACTGAAGAGAGGGGGAGGGGCGTTGACATGCATTAAGAACTAAGTAATTGAAATAGTTTAGAGGACTTTATATAAAGGTGTATATATATATGTTTGTACATACATAGAAATCATCACCATTCAGACAACACCGATTTCACCTCTCCATCGTCTGGACAGAAAGGAATTTTATTTGGCAACCCCAAACCCTTTCCCGCGTACCTGTGCTGGAATAAGAGTGCACCAGGATCACTATTACTTTACAAAACAGCACCTTGGGGGGGGGAAGAAACGATGTACAAAGCCATCTCATTATCTCATCGCATCCCAGTTCCTGGAGACGAGGTAGCTACAAGGAATGGACAGTCTCTGTGGATCTTTAATGTTCTGCGTGGTCAGCACAGAGTCACAAGAAACTGGGTACAAACAAGCGTCTGAAGGACATCAACACAGATGTGCTGTAGTTAGGTTTCCTCCATTAGCACCACACCTCTTTATTTTCTATTTCAAAATGTGCTATAAAAAAAAAGAAAAGAAAAACATACATACAAATCGATCAAACCTATAAGCAAGTTCATAGTGGTGGGCTGAAGAAGATCAATCCCCGTCCATGTGGAGGCGTCAAACTACCGACAAGCAGTACAAACTACAAACTAACAAGCGAGAAAGCGGTTTGGTTTTCAGGTAAACGGTTTTTTTTAGCACAGTAAAAAATCCATGAGTGGATAAGATCTTTTAAAGCAAGTAGAACTGCAGAATGCTTCCAGACATGGGACATCAACACCTGAAGTCCAACTTTCAAAGGAAGACAAAAGGAATTATTCTAAAATGGTACTAATGTTTTTTTTAATGTAAATTTCTCTCAAACATTTCATCTGACTTACGATGGAATCATGTGGGACGTCAGGAGGTCTTGGAATCGTTTGAAAGGCACAATAAATATCTGAGTCCGCAGTACTGGTATGTACAATGGCTGAGCGTCTCAGCTGTCAGTCCAATAGTTTTGGGGGTTCCTCGGGGACCTCCCCCCCCTGTGGTTACTCTATAAGAAGCAGACAGGCCCGATGTCAATACCGAACTCTTGGTTTGGACCGCCCACGTCCACAGGAGCCAGGTCCACAATGGGGAGCCGGGCGGTTTTCTGTGTCCTGTACTCAAACACCGTCTTGCCCCAGTTGCCGTTGGCTTGCTGTAAAAAAAAAATAGAGAAAAAAAGGTGATGAGGATATTTACTGTTTAAGTCATTTTAGGAGCAACTTTTTGTCCATAGTGCCTTTACAGCGAATTCAAATAGATGAACATTATTTTTTGATTATTATTTATTTTGTTTATTATTTTTATTATTTTGTCAATCTTTTTTTACATTATCCTCCTGCCTCGAATACTTCGATTTATACCTTTAAACAAAGAGGGGGGTTCATTTATGTACAATAAAAATATCTTCCAACCCGTTTCCCATCATTAAAAGCCCATCAAAGCAATATAAAATCAATACAATGATGATTTAACAATATAAAAGCCTGAAACTTTCGCAGATACTTTTGTTATTTTGTTACATTTAACTTTGAGGGCCTTGAGAATGTTGCTTCATCAACCACCGAGTATATCTTTAACAAAGAGAGGGGCTCTCAACCCTGAACAATGTTCAACCCTGAACAAATAATGAGAGCTGTAACAAGGTCAAAGCCTACCGTGCACCGGTCCTCCACCACGGTGTATCTGAAACGGTTGTTGCCCTCCGCCTTGAGCTCCAGGTCATTGGATCCCTTGAGGATCAGGGCCTTCTTCAGGTTGCCAGTCTTCTGATCCTTGTAGGCCACAGAGTTCTTGCAGTGGTAGGTGATGGTCTGAGACGCCTCCTTGGACAGCAGGCGGATGAAGGTCATCTGGACGGTGACGGAGTTGACCGACTGGTCCTTGTTGCCGTAGGCGAACTGCAAGGAGACAAGCAGGTGTGTGTTCAGAAACGCATGTCAGAGTAGGCATCTTGCTCAGGGAGGGCCGACAGGTACAATGTGGTCATTGAGGGTGAGGGTTAGGAACCCCTTAGTACCTTTCAGCCTGGGAGTTTAAATGGGAGTGTATACCCGAAACATTTGTGGTGAAACATCTTACATCATTAAAGCCTCAGTCACACATTCATGATTTTTACTTGATAGGATCATTCCCGACTCATATTTGTCTAAAGTCTGATCAAAATCCTGTGATTCGTGGCGGGAAATTCACAAATGTGTAAGAATATTTATTTAATCACGACAACAATCAGATATTGCTCAGGAAGCTTCCCGATTCTCCCGAATGCGATCTGAGAGAGATCAGACAGAGATCAGACAGTGACCTGACAGTGAACCGACGCTGACGGAAGACATCCGTTAGACATTCGGCAAGATCTGGATGCAATCTGGACTCAATCGGCAAGAAACGGCAATGAAAACTTTCTCCAAATCATGCCCGTTCTTCATGACAACGTCCCGATCCACAGGACACCGTCCAGACAACACAGGACATTGTTACCATGTTGATCCGATACAGCAGAATCTGTCACGACATGGTCACGAGTTTCTCGATTGTTACGGGACGCACCATACTGTCGGGAGTGCTTGGCCGACCTCTCGGACCTTACCCGATCCGTAGGACTCTGTTACGAACGTATACGACTACGTTCAGACAATGATAGGACATTCCAGATCATTGAGGATAGTATTCCGACTTTTCACTTTTCGTGTCGTAGCGCTGTCAGATCTCAAATGGGAGCCATAATCGGCGATATGTGACTGAGGCTTAAGGTTCTTACCTGTGTTCCTCGGTTCATGTCGGCTCCGAACCACACAGGCTTGTTCCTGGCGGAGTTCCACCAGGACTTGCGGGGGATGTTGGCGGGGTTGGCTGAGATGCAGGTCTCTCCAGTCTCCATGTTGCAGTGCACCTTGATGGCATCCTCCGCACTGCCCTGGTTAGGGTCCACCCAGAACTCTCCTGGAAAAGTCATCACAGGGAAATTTGTGTTCATGAACCACACATAGAGTATAGGATTTACATCGAGATGGATCTGAAAGAGATGTCATGCCGGAAATGTACGTTCCCTATGGCAGGAGCTGTAATACATGTAAAACAGGTAATCCAATCCAAAACGACAATCCCTCCGAATGGCTGAGAGGTAGATGCAAGGGGGCGGGCCTTGCCAGAGGGCAAAAAGTACCTGCTCTAGCTTCTCAACTTCCTGTTTTCACAGCACCTAGGGTGACACCTTACCAAAGCAAAAGTAATACATTTTGGTTTCCCCAACTTTAGAGAACCGTGGTTGTGAAATACAATGTAGTTGCTTTGATTTACTATTTAGTCATTTAGCAGATGCTTTAATCCAAAACTGTACAGGTTAGGGTGAGTGCATCTTGGTCAGGGATATCTACAGGTTAGGTCACTTGTGGTTCAGTTAGATGGGGTGCTCGCTAATGTGGAGAGAACAGCATAGAACGCTGTTATAGCTTCCCACAATCTTTGCAATACACCTTGTGTTTGATTTCAACTTGTGGTCCTATGCTACACGCCATTCTCTCTTTCAACCCACTGTCCCTGTCCTTAAAGGATATCAAATATGATTATATAGAAAATAATACAAAATGATGTACAAAAACCCCTCCCATTCCGATTCACCAGGACTCACCGCTCTTCTTGTCAGGGTAGCACTGTTTCAGGTCCTCGCAGGTCCTGGCTGGATGCTTCTTGCTTCCGTCTGGGCTCTTCATGCTCTTGATCTGACTGCTGAGGGCCTTCAGTGTCGCCTGCACCCCGGGGTCTACCGGCACGATGGCGGAGCCGTTGCTGTTGGGCATAGCCTCGTCCTCGCTGAACTCGGGAGGAGGCGGGGGGCCGTCGTCGTAGTCGTGACCTCCGAACAGGTCCTCCATGGCGGCGGTGGGGGGTCCCGGGGGGCCGGGGTGACCTGGTGGACCGTCTTCTCCTGGCGGTCCCTGTAATTGAAGAGAGGATGATTTTTAAGAGATTCTAATTTTACTCATTTGTTTCATTGGCAAAATGGAGCGAAACATTTTTAATTGGTCGCTTGGGGCACTTTGGCCTCACCTCGGGTCCGATTTCTCCGCTGATTCCTCGTGTTCCTGGTGGTCCCATGGGTCCTGGCTGTCCAAGGTATCCTTCCTTTCCTGGGGGCCCAATAGGTCCAGGGGGTCCCTGCATACAGACAGGTTATCATACAGGTTCTGTGTAGTTGTCCATATTTAGGATCAACACCTGGAAACTGATTTAAATGTACAAAGGGAAGAACTTACCCTTTGGCCACTTGGTCCCACGATACCAGTTGCTCCCTGTTCACCAGTTGTACCCTGTACTCCGGGGGGGGGGGAGATTGTATTGAGAAATGTACAACAACACTTGTACATACTGTATATGCTTCTGGAATTGTATTATGGCTTTAGGGTAGGGCTGGATAATGAAGTGGAAGGTCAACTCACAGGAGGTCCAGGGAGACCCTGTAGACCAGTGAATCCACGGTGTCCCTTCTGACCTCGCTCTCCATGATCTCCAAGGTCACCCTTATCTCCTCTTGGTCCTTGTGGTCCCTAAATTACAAAACATTGCAAAGCCACATCAACATCAATGAAGTTCTATGTAATAATAAATCATCTCTGTGGGTGTAATTGAGTCACTCACCGTCAATCCCCGCTTTCCAGCTGAGCCAGGGGGTCCTACAGGTCCTCTGGAGCCCTACACGAGAGTCCAGATAGAAATATTAAATAAAATACTGTCCCTTAATTCCTTATTTTTTCTGTCTGACCTTCACCACACAATGACATGACCAACGACATCTATCCAAATTGTAGAACCCATGTTTTTTCAGTACATATCTGTTCTCTTTTTTTTCAGTTGGTGGGAAAAATCAACAACATTCTAAAATGGAGCGGCTCTATAGCAACACTAAAAGGCTTTGTAGAACTACGACAGAACTGCGACATGGACCACTGAGAGCTCTGCAGTACGTACAGCGTCTCCTCTCCTTCCAGCCCCGCCAGAGGCCCCCACGGGACCGGGGGTACCATGAAGACCTGAAGATCCCAGAAGTCCTTCAGGGCCGGGGTCCCCTCTGTCCCCCTAGAGAGAGAGAGAGGAACCAATAGCTCCATGTTAAAACCTGAGAAACTACCACAGGCAACTGATCATCTTGATTGATTGATTGGAAACACTAATGTGATGTCCTTACTCTTTGTCCCAAAACACCATCCTTGCCTGGTGGGCCGTCAGATCCAGCAGGCCCCTGCAGGAAATACGAAAAGACTGTTGTTTTAACAGTTGACCCAACACTGTGGTATCATTTAGCATAGATCTTAATGTTCTGGACTAACAAGACCCAAGTATACACAAGACTACAACCAACTATAAAGTCCACATATGTACGTCTAACTATTTAAAACTAGTTATTTAGTAAACGCTTGTTTCAAAAGCCACTTCCAGCGAATTCAGTCACAGATGTCCGACCTGTTTTTATACCCAGTAGACTGTTTTTACATCTTATTTAACCACTGTACATTATATATTACCAGGCACTTTACTGTACCATTTACACTCTGGTTAGAATTATTTCGCTTTACTGTACTGACAATACATTTGAATCTAATCTAATCTAATCTAATTCATAAATCATTATGGAGCAGGTGGGGCAACTTGCTCAAGGAGCCCAAGACCTTTTGGCTGGGAATCACACACCGTATCCACGGCCCTGTCCTGCATTTGTAATGTCTTGATAACGATAACATTGTAGCAGCAGTATGATCCTTAAGGCTAAACTGGGAGTTGAACCCTGAGCCACTATCCTATCGTGGCCCTTTCACCACGTCATCATGTCTACGTACATCAGGACCAGGATCACCACGAGGTCCATTAAGCCCTGGAACACCCAGTGGTCCGGAGGGTCCTTTGTCTCCAGACGTACCCGCTGCTCCCAGCTTTCCTGGTGGACCCTGCAGAGAAAATATCATGCCTTAGATCGGAGCACATGGGAGTCCAACATCAAAATTACACAAACTGTACACAAAAATAATAGTATGTTAAATTAACGAAATTGGCACATACGCACCAATACTTTGCACAATAGCTTGTGCAAAGCTTGGCATCACGCTGCAGCAGTGACACATTAAAGTCATGTTTTCCAAAGTCATACACACAAATTCCGATACCAGAGCTGAAGTATTTGTTAAAGTGTATTGTCATATGAGCATGAATTGACCAACAGGCAGTTGCTCATGGCAAATAAACGCTCAAAGTCCAGGCTTCATCAACAATGCAAAAACTCCAAAGACACAACCTAACAGAGGTTTGCAGGAGCTATGGGAAACATGAAAGTGATGTAGATGCAGTAAAATATAGAGAAGTAGTGATACATACATTAGGTCCTGGAAGTCCAGGCATGCCACGCTCTCCTCTCTGACCAGGAAGTCCCACGATGCCTCTCTGACCTGTGGTCCCAGCTGGACCTGGAGGGCCATCGGGGCCCTACGGAGGAGCCAAGGCCACATGTTGAGAACCATTATAGCTTGAGTTCATACGTCATAAGAAATAACATTATAGCATCTGTCTATCTATATCCCCATCCATACTTCATATATCTATCTAAATTATTTTCGCTATACTGTACTTGTGCTGTGCAATGACAATAAATTTGAATCTAATCTAATCTAATATATCTATCCATCATATGTATGTATGTATCTATCTAGTATTATCTGGTATAATGTAGTATTGATCATCTATCTTTCTATCCATTGTACCTGTATTGGTATATGTATCTATTGTTCCTATAGTATCTATCGTATCTATCTGTCTGTCTGTCCATCATCCATCTATCCATTGTATCTATTGTATCTATCTATAGTATCTATCTATCTATTTATAAGTAGCATGGCACTTTCTGAGTGCATACGTGTCTTAGCTTAGGGTGGTCCCATGCTGGGAACGGTATCCCTAACCCCGTACTGTTCTACTACCAGGAGAACCACGGCCTGCTCACCGTGGGTCCGTCTTCTCCAGAGTCTCCCTTGTCTCCTGAGCTCCCTGAGGGTCCAGCAGGGCCCCTCTCCCCCTGTCTCCCTGGGGCTCCGTTGTCTCCACGCAGGCCAAGAGGACCCTCTTTACCCGGGGGACCCAGGGGGCCAGCCTCACCGATGGGACCCTGGACGCAAACATGGATTTTTTAAATTCAGATTCGGATCCAGAAAGGAGGCTTTTATCTTGGTGTAGGTATCAGCAAACAGGGATTGAGGGAAAAACAAACAAACATAACAGGCTAAAATTATAGATGTATAAATATATTGGACTGATGGTTTGTGCAGTAGTTGCATTGTACATAGTCAAGGCAAGTGAAACATTCTAATAGTCAGGTAACACTAAATGAAGTATATGTATCTATGTTCTTTATATCCTCCACATGTGTCAACTGACACTAAACTGAAGATGTTGATACTCAACTGACACTAAAGTGAAACTCAAATGAAACTAAACTGATGCTAAACTGATGCTAAACTGATGCTAAACTGATGCTAAACTGATAGTCTGGAGAACAGTTATTCTCTTACCTCCCTTTTTTGAACGCACTATTGTAAGTCACTTTGGATAAAAGCGTCTGCTAAATGACTGGAATGTAAAGTAATGTACATGAGCACAATCAAATAAAAACATGCAAATATAACATAGCAAATATTCAATGTGAATATTGAATATTGAATAGAACATTTGCGGGCATAGTCGGCATTAAAACAAAATCAATCCATTAGTCCATAACCCATAATTGACTCACAGTTGAACCTGGTGGGCCGACTCGTCCTGCTGACCCGGGGAATCCAGTCGGACCCTAAGAGAGGAAAAATAATGATTTTTAAACCTCCTGAATTCAATGTTGTCTACATATATATTTGAATGTATCAAAGAATAAACTATCCATACTATATACTATCATACTATACCATGTTTTTATAAATGTTGTTAAGCAATCTTATCTTATTTAATTTACATTACATTTATTACATATACATTATATTTTGTACTTACTGGTGCACCCTGAGTTCCTCTTCCTCCTTTGAGTCCAGCCACACCAAATGGCCCCTACAAAACAAACAGCTCGTCAATCAATCAGTCAATACTTCATCAGCACACAGAGACCAACGGAGGAGCAGCTACAAAGAGAGAAACAAATCCTTTCTTTTCTTCCTTTTTAAAAATGGCATTTCAGGTTCATGTTCTGATGGTGTCTGATACATTTGTGGGTCAAAGGTCTTCTATTCATACTGCTCACCTCTGTTATGTAAACACTCTATCCTGGTAACGTAATATTTATATGGTTCTATACAATAAAATGTCCTAATATTAATAATACTAATACTAATAATAATAATAATAATGTCCAAAGGGAAGTAGAGACTCACTGGAGGTCCGTGAGCTCCAGACAATCCCTGAGGTCCTGGGGATCCAGCATCTCCCTTCTGACCTGGCTCTCCAAACTCTCCCTTCACTCCAGGCTGGCCGTCGGGACCCTGAAATGGATTTGGTTGGTGTAAGTTATCACTTAGTAGTAACCCAATCAAAAGCACCGCATAGGTCTACATATTACATTTATCATATAATATAAATCATTGCAGAGCAAAAAGTTTGCACCAATTGAAAATAAATCAACTGACAGAAGTGGGAAAATGTTATACTAAATATTGACATGTTTTCATGGACAAATAATATTAATAATAACGGACAACGTTATCAAAGCAGAAAGATAACCTACAGGTGGTCCGGAAAATCCAACCGCTCCGGTTGGTCCAGGGTCTCCTCTCGCTCCCTGAGATTAAAGAGACATACGATTCATAAGAGAAGATCAACCATCCCCACTCACTCACGGCAAGAGAATCACATTAAGACATGAAGGTCAATCATGTGTAATTAAAAGGTGACACTTATCTAAACTAAGACTTTACTCACGTGTACTCCTCGAGAGCCGTAGGGTCCTGCTGGACCTTTTGGGCCGGGCTCTCCCTGGGAACAACAGCAACAATTAATTAATTACAACAACAGATATTTACTGTTAATCATCGTCTCTGTTTCAGAATTGCACTCCAAAGAAGTCTGGTCTGTTTTTTAACAGTCAACTATGTTGTCCAGGGGCCAAAAACAAGCTGGTCAATCTCATATTAGATTTGAATGTATTCTCATTGCACAGTAAAGTAAAAAAGTACAGTACAGCGAACATAATTCAAAAGAATGTAATAATACGAATACATATTATTATTACATACATTTTATGCTAATAATAAGAAGACAACAACTTCTTTGATGAAGCACATTTTAAAACATGTGTTCCTATGTTACTTTACATGATAACAACCAGACAGAGTAGAAACCGTGTAAAATATAAGTCTGGCAGGATTGTATTTAAATCAGGGAAAGTGATGTGGTCAAGCAGTGTTGTGTGTTCCACTTTCGGGGAATGTTAAAATAAAGAATTTTACCGGTAATAGAAAAAGCAAAATGGTTAAACATAACAGTCATGAATCAAGCAAGTGGAAATCAAGGTTTACCTTTTCACCGCTAGGGCCTGCAGGTCCTAGTGGGCCAACAGGTCCAGGACCACCCTGTTCAAAGTAAAATAATTAATGAATGAATGAATATATTCACAAATCACGTTAGGAACATCTCATGAATATAAACAAGTGCCCACATGGAGGATGGAGGTACATCACTGTATTCTGTATGGACACTGAATGAAACTGGTTTCTTATTTCTTTCATGTCATTTCTGAATATCTTTTCCTGATTTGTGGCTTAAACGTGTGACTTGAGGCTTTCTTTAGCAGAATAAAAACAAATTTAACACCAATATAATACATGATAATATAATCCAAAAATGTATCAATAGGTTATCTTTTAAAAAAGGGCTTACCCGTGCGCCGTCATTTCCAGCTGTACCTTCAGATCCTTTCTCACCGAGGGAGCCCTACCAGAGAAGGAACGAGGAGACTAGTTAGTGTTCTCTATGAACCAGGAGAGATGGAGAGGTACTATGTAACTCATGTTCATAGTTTATTAGATGCACATAGTACCGGCAAGATAACCCGCAAATGATGTCATCTGCAATATTCATGTGTGACACGTGACTGTCAAACAGATAACTAGCTTTGCACAAGCAAGTGGTAATGTGTTAAAGTACAGGAGTGAGGAATGAGAGTGTGAATGATGGATGATCGGGAATAGCAGGGATGGCAGGACGATGGCGTTGTACTCACTCTGTCTCCCTTGGGCCCCGGAGCCCCGGAGATGCCTCTCTCTCCAGACTGTCCCTGAAGACCAGGGGGTCCAGGGTCTCCCAGGGTGCCGGTGGGTCCAGGGCTGCCCTGAGGAGACCAAGCACAACGTTCTTTAAGGGACATGCAATGGATGCTATACGTCTTCATCTTACTTTGTGGTGGAAATTTAAGAATTTCTAAATCATCTTCCAAATACGGTGGCAGTACAGATACATTGTGATGTTGTGTGTACTTCCATGCTAACTTTATTTTTAGACTTCATATAAAAAGCAGCTTTTATCTTCTTCTTTTGTGTCATTAACACAGATTGTTCATTTTAACTCTTTATTATGTTCATTAGTTGCCAATATACAGGACCAAACCAGTTTGTACATCTCTGGTTTGTTCCAGTGTGTAGTATGGTGTTATGTGGAGAGTGTGTGTTAGACTAAGGGCATATCTTGTACTTAGCATCCTGAAACACACATGTACTCTCTGGGCAGTACCTTGGGTCCATCTGGACCAGGGGCTCCTGGGATTCCTTTAGGTCCTTGAAGACCAGTCGAGCCGAGTTCTCCTCTCTCTCCTGGAACTCCACGCTCTCCCTAAGGGGTTGTGGACAAGTTGTCAGTTTTCAGATTCAACAATTCTAGTACCAATGAAATGCAGTCATTGAAACAGGGATTATTGAGATGTGTTGGACGTGATGTACCCTTGGTCCGATCTGTCCCACTGCTCCCAATTCTCCGGGAATACCCTGAAAAGACACAACACAGACGTTTGAACCACCGGTGTATCACAAGCCTCAGTATATATCAAGAAGCATCATTCAGATTTCAGTTGATATTGATAGTAGCTGAAGTGTACAGGTGGAACAGTGAGGTTCCAAATGAAAAAGTCTTCCTCGAAATTTCAACCAAATAGATTTTCCAATTAACTAGCAACACAACTGGGTGGAACATCCCCCCTCTCTATAGTTTACATGTTTATTACTAAGATACCTGGTTACTGTACCTGCCATATATATTTAAATCTGTTGATAGAACTGATCCTACTCCTGTATATATATACATTTATACTTGCCATACATTTATATATGCTCACTTATATACATTTACATCTATATATTTGTATCCTGCTTCAATAATAGCATACCCTTGATCACTACGTTAAATGATCACTTACCTGTATATACATATACCTATTATTATGCTCATATCACATTTATACCTAGACTGTCTTTTTAACCTGTAAATTTAAACAGTAAATTATACTATATTACCAATACATTATATAATTATATTGACAATACATTTGAATCTAATCTAATCTAAAAAACATCCAAAGCTGAAATTGTCCACCAATGGCAAACAGCACCTTGAATTGCATTGGCATCTGTCAATTTAAAATATTGTATTTTTAGAATTAGCTTACCAGGTCACCTGGTTTCCCAGATTCTCCAGGTGGTCCTTGGTTTCCAGGCAAGCCCTAAGAACACAAAGGCATTAACATTCAAGATGGATCTTCACAATAACACCTAGAACCCATCCCCAAATGAAAGTCGCCGACCAACACCGCTGATTTACAGTTTTGTTCTGATATTTGAAATAGCCATTGATGGCCCAAGAAGGACTATAGACACTATAGATTTTCAGAATTTTTGGATTGTAATATGTTTTAAAACGTGAAAATCCCATTTTCAGCAGTTCTTCTGGAACTAATTGTCCAATGACCTCAAGTTAAGCTCAAATAAATGACTGATCAATTTGACCTATTTCTGCTTCTCAGGGTTCCAAATGTTGCCACCAGGGGGAGCTTTATCACTAAAGACACACTGTTTTGGTCATATCTCTGGAATCATTTGTCCAATTAACGCTGAATGAAGACCAGGTGAAAGGTCAGCAGCACCTCACAGTGTTAAGGGAGGGGGGGGGGCATTTTTATGTTGGAAAATCACATTTTCAGTTTCAGTATCTCTGGATCCCAGTGAGTCCCAATACAAGTTGGTGACATACAGTATGTGTGACCAGGTTCAAGGAAAGTTTTTATCCGCAGGCAGTGCCCCTACTGAACTGCTAGGAGTGCTGCCACTATCATAACATTATCATTAACATTGTCATAACATGTCATTAACATTACACTATCATAACATGTCATTAACATTACTCTATCATAACATGTCATTAATATTACACTATCATAACATGTCATTAAGATTACACTATCATAACATGTCATTAACATTACACTATCATAACATGTCATTAACATTACTCTATCATAACATGTCATTAATATTACACTATCATAACATGTCATTAACATTACACTATCATAGCATGTCATTAACATTACACTATCATAACATGTCATTAACATTACACTATCATAACATGTCATTAACATTACACTATCATAACATGTCATTAACATTACACTATCATAACATGTCATTAACATTACACTGTCAAAACATGTCATTAACATTCCACTATCATAACATGTCATTAACATTACACTATCATAACATGTCATTAACATTACACTATCATAACATGTCATTAACATTACACTGTCAAAACATGTCATTAACATTACACTATCATAACATGTCATTAACATTACACTATCATAACATGTCATTAACATTACACTGCCATACTTTGCTGGACTTTGTGGACTCATTAAAGTTTTTGCACAATTCAACATATGTATATATCATCAATCGTCACTTTATTGTTATTTTTACAGTATTGTGTACAGTATTGTTTAGTATAGTACAGTACATAGTACATAATAGTAATAATAATAATAATAATAATAATAATAATAATAATAAATATATATATAAATTGTAGGAAATTCATACTGTGGAAGGGAATTGGAAGAAAGCATTCCATTGTACTTGAATCTTGAATCTTGAATTTTGTCACTTCAAATATTTTTGGATAGATTTGTCGATAGACGGTGACTGCGGGTTATAGCGCCCTCTATGGGCGAAGAGGTACCCAAACATGTGTAGACCTATTGACTGGGGATGCAAATATGTGTGACAAATTGCACAACTTTTTACCAGTCAACAGCCATATCTCCCAAGAGATATCAAAATACGAATCATACCTGGAATCCATTGACACCTGGTGTTCCTTGCTCTCCTCTCTCTCCTGCAACCCCCTGTGGAGGAAGGCAAAACATTACAACTTCAAACTTCTAATATCAAATAGCATTGAAGTACATTGTTTCTGTTTGTTCATTGAAATGTAGATCCTTACAGATGGTCCGGCTGGGCCAGCAGGTCCAACTTCTCCGTCTTTCCCAGGAGGGCCCTGCAAATGAAACATAAAGTCAACAGTCAAGTCAACACATCAACAACAACATCAGACCTGAGAGTATTTGGACAGTTTTAAGGTCAGACTTTCCCAACGACTTACCCTCTGACCCGCTACTCCTGCCGAGCCTAGTTCTCCTGTCTTGCCTGGGTCGCCCTTGGAGGTTTAAAACAAGGTAATTAAGATATACAGTATACACTACATAAATAAATATGAACAATAAACAACAGCTACGTGTGCTCATTACATTGTCTTGGTTACTATTGGCTATTTAGTCATTTAGCTGATATTTTGCTCAAGGAGTCTGACTGGTAGACTACAGACATTGGGAGTTTGAACCCATAACCTTTTTAGCTGGGTGTCAAAGCCCCTAACCACTTAATTCCCCATCCAGGATGAGTCCAGGGTCTTACATTGAAGCCTTTGGGTCCTGGCAGTCCCATAGTTCCGGCCGGACCTCTGTTCCCGATGGAACCCGCAGGTCCTGGGCGACCATCCTCACCCGGGGCACCCTAAAAAACAGAAATGTTTTCTCCATTAGCTTCACCATGGTTTCTCCTGATTGGTTTCTTGTTGTGCCCATATAGGGAGACTATGAATCTCAAGGTTAGGTGTACGTTAGGGATTATGTTATGTGTCCAAAAGCCGCATTATGGGTCAATGCAGGGTGTTGACCGTCACTCGGAGAAGTGAGGCTACCGTTTATGGCAACCCTTTTTGGATTTTCTTGGTGCCATTAAACTTACCAGAGGTCCTGGCTTTCCTTCGGCTCCTTGCACTCCAGGAGTGCCGGTCAGACCCTGCAGGGAAAAGCACACAGACATTGTGAGATAATTCATAGATATTGATATTCACAAAGTCGGGGCTAAATACATACACACATACCCTGGCACCTGGGAGACCAGGTTCTCCACCACGACCCAAATCACCAAATGCTCCTTTTGGGCCAGGTGGACCAGATGTTCCACGGTCGCCTTGGGCACCCTGAGAAAAAGAAAGAAAAAAGATAACATTTAATTGAGAATGTCCAAGTTGTTTGCAGTATTAGGTTAAAATAGGTGGAACACGCTATGGGTTTGTTGAGTTAATGATAACAATTATGAAACCAATGGTGTACCTTGGGTCCAGGTAGTCCATCAGCCCCGGGGAATCCTCTGTTTCCAGGCGTGCCCTAAGAACAGTACATTCAGGAGGGATATTTACCTAAGCTGATTTAGAGGGTGCATTTTAAATAACCTTGACTTGCCTTACAAGTCTAAGATAGTAGCCTATGGAAGACAAGCTTACTTAACTAAACTAAATATGTTACTAAAGTGTCTCTCTTGCTTGGGAACTTGAGAGGTTCATAATTAATCAAATGATAAGTTGAAACTAAGGAACTCACCCTCTCCCCGAGAGGACCAGGAGGCCCAAGAGAACCGGAATCTCCCCTAGGTCCGCGTTTTCCCTCCTCACCCTGAGGTCCGATCACTCCCTGAGATCCAGAGGGACCCTAGAGCCGGCAGAGAACCCATAATATCAACCACATAGTACTCCTGCAAGCAACCATTGATCTTTGTTTAATTAAAGTGTGTGCTCTTGAACAAAAACTAAAGGTTTTTGACTTTATGTACTTTTTTGCTAAACATATCAATGTCAACCATCCATTGATATGTTGCAAATGCATATAGAAATGCTAGCCATCCATGTGTAAGTATTTTGAAATGGAATCATTGTTCTACTCCTCATACCCCATAGACATGCCTAGCATGTTAAAACATCAAAACACAGATATACGTACAGATTCTCCCTTGGGTCCGGCCTCTCCTTTGAATCCTCCTACACCCAGCTCCCCCTAGGAAGCAGGACATGGACATCATTGAGAAACACAATTCAAACACAGGAGGTACTACTTCATCAAGGCCATTTACATGCTTGATGCTGGGGGTATTGGGGTTCAAACCCAGAACCTTCCGGCTGAGAGTCAAACATCCTTGCCCACGAGACATTTCTGCCCCAAAATAGGAATGGGGCCCCATCTCACCAGCTGGCCCTTGATGCCTGGCTGACCGGTGCTCCCCTGGGGTCCGGGGGGGCCTGAGGGCCCCAGGTGTCCCGCGGGGCCGAGAGTACCCACATTGCCCTGTACAATAAAACAGTTGGTTTAATAAAATGACATTTAAAACGTGTTTCTATTTAGTCTTTCGAAGGCGAAGGATTTTATTCAAAGAAACTTAATGATAAATAGCATTGATGAGAGTTGGAACTGATAACCTTTGGATTTGGGCGCAAAACATCCACAAGAATATGTTGTTTTTTGTTTATACTCAACAATATGAATTCACATTTAAGTCAAGTTGACTCTCTGTAATTGCAAGCTTTAGTTTCTAAATCGAAAGTTAGTTTTTTTGGTCAGTGATGAACAACATCAGTAGCATTTGAAAGCATTTCACTGTGCTGCATAGTGCAATGATTACAGCAATCTATAATTATCAATAATTACACTCGCTGGTAAACACTTGCACGCATTTCTAAGGGGTTGATGATTTTTGAGATATAAGAGAGATAATAGAGATGATACTGAAGTTGTTGTTGACATACCACTGGGCCTTTGGTCCCTGTTCCTCCGTCTGTTCCCATTGGTCCCTGAGAGGAAGAGAAAAAAAAAGCGTTGTTATGTGAGATGTTATGTGAAAGCGTCATGTTATATGAGATGTTATGTGAAAGCGTCATGTTATATGATATGTTATGTGAAAGCGTCATGTTATATGAGATGTTATGTGAAAGCGTCATGTTATATGAGATGTTATGTGAAAGCGTCATGTTATATGAGATGCTATGTGAAAGCGTCATGTTATATGAGATGTTATGTGAAAGCGTCATGTTATGTGAAAGCGTCATGTTATATGAGATGTTATGTGAAAGTGTCATGTTATATGAGATGTTATGTGAAAGTGTCATGTTATGTGAAATGTTATGTGAAAGCGTCATGTTATATGAAATGTTATGTGAAAGCGTCATGTTATATGAGATGTTATGTGAAAGCGTCATGTTATGTGAAAGCGTCATGTTATGTGAAATCGTCATGTTATGAGATGTTATGTGAAAGCGTCATGTTATATGAGATGTTATGTGAAAGCGTCATGTTATGTGAAAGCGTCATGTTATGAGATGTTATGTGAAAGCGTCATGTTATGAGATGTTATGTGAAAGCGTCATGTTATATGAGATGTTATGTGAAAGCGTCATGTTATGTGAAAGCGTCATGTTATGAGAAGTTATGTGAAAGCGTCATGTTATGTGAAAGCGTCATGTTATATGAGATGTTATGTGAAAGCGTCATGTTATGTGAAATCGTCATGTTATGAGAAGTTATGTGAAAGCGTCATGTTATGTGAAAGCGTCATGTTATATGAGATGTTATGTGAAAGCGTCATGTTATGTGAAATCGTCATGTTATGAGAAGTTATGTGAAAGCGTCATGTTATGTGAAAGCGTCATGTTATATGAGATGTTACGTGACAGCGTCATGTTATGTGAAAGTGTCATGTTATATGAGATGTTATGTGAAAGTGTCATGTTATGTGAAAGCGTCATGTTAAATGAGATGTTATGTGAAAGTGTCATGTTATATGAGATGTTATGTGAAAGTGTCATGTTATGTGAAAGCGTCATGTTAAATGAGATGTTATGTGAAAGCGTCATGTTATATGAGATGTTATGTGAAAGCATCATGTTATAAAATATAATAATCCAACTTGGGTAGGTGGTTTCGATCCCATAGTAACTAGTTTGGGTGCAAAGCAATAAAACTACTTCGGGTTTCGCTTCCCGTGTGTGTGAACAGAATCTGAACGAAAACCTGGTATTGAGTGCGCAGCGAATCGCGAATTAGAAGAGAGTGTGAACATAAGTGTATTCGATGCGCATTAACTAATACGGTATGGACACTCGTATTTACTAATACGGGTGTCCAAACCGTATTCAGTGTGAAAACGGTAAAACAGGACTTACTCTGAGGCCAAGCGGCCCTGATCTTCCAAGGTGACCGGTCTCTCCTCTCTGTCCCTGAGGGCCTTCTGGCCCTCGCACGCCTGTGGGCCCAGCTTGGCCCTGTGGAGAATGAGGTCCATTACTCAATTAGTTCTTATTGGAACCAGAATCAGCTTTAATCCGTCACTTATGCATGTTAAGTTAGGTAGACATAAGATATATAATAAATAATGCATTAAAAGTTATATAAAAATATGGAAAATGTTAACAGACTGAATAAAACAATTATTTACGTATTTTGTGCAAAACGATTATTATGATGAATGACAAATGTACAGGTGTATAGGTTCATTTACATATTTGAATCACTTTAAGCTTTAAATGGGGGAAATAGCAAGCAAAGACTTCATGAAAATATAAATATTAAAGTTAATGCTAATTGAAAACGCTGGGGAATAGTATACATTTCTTTTTAAATACAAAAATCAATATACACTGTACTTGCCTTCATTCCTGGGGTTCCTGGATAGCCAGGAGGCCCATTCAGACCCAGCGGACCCTGCAGGGGACAGTTAATACTTCAATGTCAATCCATTTACAGATAGATAGTCTGGGAGATACGTGTCAGCATCATTTCTTCTCTCATCTTCTCTTTTTTTGTTGAAATGTATCGCGGTTTAAAAGTCACTGAATTTCATAGTGTGTTTTGCATGGAAAAACCCAGGATCAATACATTTTGATCCATTGGTTGATTGATCCAAGGTTACTTTGAATCAGTTTCCAGCTAGCGTGTGCGGTAAGTATTCTGGGTAAATATTAGCAAATAGCACTTTGAATTTTGTCTACGCAAAAAAGTGTACTTAGAAATACAATTTATTATTATTTATGATTAGCATATTAGCAATATAATGCTATCAATATGACCAACATGACTTTTTCTAGGAGCATGTTTTACCACTGAAGCTATGAAGATCTATCAGAAAACACAACTGATTAAGCTGCAATAGGATATGAAATATATTGATTGATCGATTCTCTTACCAAAGGACCTGGTTTCCCAAGATTCCCGGATCCCCCGCGCATCCCCTAAAGAACAACGGAAATCAATAAATACTGAATTGTTTTTTTAATAGAAAATAAAAAAAATAATTATCTCAGGATATTTCATAATATATATACAGTATATATACACATATATATATATATATATACTGTATATATATATATACTGTATATATATATATATATATATTGTTGTTAACTTTTGTATGTTCTGTCATGTGGCTAAATGCCACACCCAGAGAGTTACAACAGAATGCTACTTAGAAAACAGGAAATGAACACTTGAAATGAAGGAATGAAGTGATTTTTAAATGCTCACCGCGGCTCCTCCAGGTCCCAGTCTCCCTCTCTCCCCGGGCATCCCCGCTGGGCCCTGAGGCACAGGTCACATGTTAGATCATGAAAGGGTGAATGGATGAATGCATGATGGATGGGTGGATGGACGGCTGGATGAATGAATGTAGAATTATAGTATAATGATCTTACATTAAATGTTGTGATTGGATGACCAAACTAAATTAATGGATGGATGAATATATCAACCAGTAGGGATTTAAGAATGAACACAGTGATCCTAAAATACATAATGTAGATGAATGAATGAATGGGTGGATTGATGGATGGATTCATTGGCATGACTGTAGAATGAATATAATGATCTTATCATACAAATAATTCATTATTGCATGAATGAATCAATGAATGAGTTAATGTAGGATTACAACTCAGGGACCATGTGACTCACCATGGGTCCTGGTGCTCCCATTGGACCAGTGGGTCCATTCGATCCCTAGAGAAACAGAAATCAGTCAAACAACATTTGAGCATAAACCAAGACATCTTCCAGGCATGTTTATGGTCATATAGTAACTTCTCCATGTCTTGTTCTTACCTTTGATCCAACGCTTCCGAATTCACCTTTTTGGCCGATGAGACCCCCATGGCCCTGATAAAGAAGAACATCGTTTCTGAATGCAATTTCATGATTTCACACTGATTTCACCTGACATTATTTCTGTTCTATTTTGTGTTGTTCGACTTTTTGCCTGGGTTCACTGTCTAGATTTGTATTTCTATGTGTATTGTGTTCCCTTATGTAGCCTTATATATCCTATATGAGTCTTATATAGCCTATATGAGTCTTATGTAGCCTTAAATAGCCTATAGGAGTCTTATATAGCCGTTATAAGTCTTATATAGCCTATATTAGTCTTGTGTAGCCTTAAATAGCCTATAGGAGTCTTATATAGCCTATAGGAGTTTTATGTAGCCTTATATAGCCTTTCTAAGTATTATATAGCCTATATGAGTCTTATGTAGCCTATATGAGTTTTATGTAGCCTTAAATAGCCTATAGGAGTCTTATATAGCCTATATGAGTTTTATGTAGCCTTATATAGCCTTTATAAGTCTTATATATCCTATATGAGTCTTATGTAGCCTTAAATAGCCTTTATAAGTCTTATATAGCCTATATTAGTCTTGTGTAGCATATATGAGTCTTATGTAGCCTTATATAGCCTATAGGAGTCTTATGTAGCCTATATGTGTATTATATAGCCTTAAATAGCCTATTTGAGTCTTATGTAGCCTTATATAGCCTATATGAGTCTTATATAGCCTAATATAGCCTTATATAGCCTATATGAGTCTTATGTAGCCTTATATAGCCTATCTGAGACTTATATAGCCTATATGGGTCTTATGTAGCCCTATATAGACTATATGAGCCTTGTGTAGCCTTAAATAGCCTATATGAGTCGAATGTAGCCTTATATAGCCTATATGAGTCTTATATAGCCAATATGAGTCTTATGTAGCCTTATATAGCCTATATGAGTCTTATGTAGCCTATATGAGTCTTATATGGCCTATATGATTCTTATATAGCCTATAGGAGTCTAATGTAGCCCTATATAGCCTATAGGAGTCTTGTTCCCCAGTCGGTCTTGGTCGGATCATTGTTTTCTGTTCTATGTCAACGGTCTCGTCGTCGCAGTGGGCAGCTATTGTATATACAGGGGAGCAGTGGAGGGGTCTGGTGCCTTGCTTTTGAAACTTGAACCGGCAATCTTCCGGTTCCCAAGCCAAGTCCCAACAGACTGAGCTATCCTGCCTCCCCCTACCTGCACCATCTGCACCACCCGTTGTATAAAACACCTAGTCTCTGCCTCGCTGACCTGCCTCTGAGGCCTCACACCTTCTAACACAGTTTTCATTATGTAGAATCTTACTTTATGTCCTTTCAATCCCGGAGGTCCTGGTGTCCCTGGAAACCCTCTGGGTCCCTGTAAAAAGGGGACATGGATACAGTTACCAAACCATAGATGTTAAGATAAGTTCAACACCACCGCAGTGCAGTAATGCATATGACGTTCAGAGCAGTGGAGAGGCTTACCGCTGAGCCAGGGAATCCCATCTCTCCAGAGTTCCCAGATTTCCCTGCTTCTCCCTGTGAGAGGATGACGTGTGTGTTATTGTTACATGCTATTGATGCTATTGATGCTATTGATGCTATTGATGCTATTGATGCTATTGATGCTATTGATGCTATTGATGCTATTGATGCTATTAAGCGTGGAAACCGTTGCTTGTCATTTCCATTCATTCATCAGAGCAAAAATCGGTGCTTTGCAAGATCATCAAACAACAAGCATCCTCAAACTAGAGGGCCCTCAGGAGAGACACCCACCAAACTAGGGCCCTCAGGAGAGACACCCACCAAACTAGGGCCCTCAGGAGAGACACCCACCAAAAGGTCTCCTGGATCCCATGTGGGATCCAGAGTATCAGTATCAGTCCTGGAAGTAATGGAACCAAAACAGTTTGGTTCAATCTTGTACATAACCTTTCAGCTATCTTTCTAACAGACAAAATAACAAACAACAAAATAACTAACAAACAAACAAACGGGGCGGGAGCATAACCTCCGGTTGGTCTGCGAGGGCCGAGGTACTAGAGGTCTTTATATGCATCAAACCAACATGCCCCCATTTGAACTATGAAGCAGTGATTGATGTGGTGTGTGTGTGTGTGTGAGTGTGTGTGTGTGTGTGTGAGTGTGTGTGTGTGTGTGTGTGAGTGTGTGAGTGCACGCGTGCGTGTGTGTGTGAGTGTGTGTGTGTGTGAGTGTGTGAGTGCACGCGTGCGTGTGTGTGTGAGTGTGTGTGTGTGTGAGTGAGTGTGTGAGTGAGTGAGTGTGTGAGTGCACGCGTGCGTGTGTGTGTGAGTGTGTGAGTGTGTGAGTGCATGCGCGCGTGTGTGTGTGTTGATTGAATGTAACTGTCTTACGTCTTCACCCGCCTTTCCTGCTGGCCCCTCGGGGCCCCTCTGACCCGGCGGCCCCTAAAGAACAGTTATTAATAGTTAATAATACACTAGTTATTAGACAGACTGTAACCAATAGGTATAACAATATCAATAGATATGAAGATACAAATAGACATACAGTTATCAATAGTTATAACAATATCAATAGATACGAAGGTCATGGACATGAAGTAATATATTAGCTCAATGTGTGTGCATACACATGTGGGCATAAAGTACTGTTGCTATAGTGATAATAACCCATTTGAGCATTTTACACTTATTAATTTATCTTTTATGAGTTGTATCTGTTAAACAATCGCATATATCATATTTATTTATTTCATGTGCCCTTATTACCTCAACAAATGTTTGTAACTTTTGAATGGTGCTGTACAAATACAGTTTATTATTATTATTATGAATTATTATATTATATATATTAATATTATTATTATGTATTTTAATGCTAATAAATCTAATAGAATACTGAACTGTGGTTGTACCATGTGTCCCGAATCACCAACATCTCCAGGCGAGCCCTGGGGTCCAGCTTGACCCTGAAAACAACAACAACAACATCAACATGAGAATAGTGACAGGAACTGAGAGAACCCAACACAGTGAGGATGAGGAAGGTGATCATCCTCTTTACGATCAAATCAAGGCTCCAGTATAGACATTGGTTAGAATAACTTAGCATAGTGTAGACATAACCTAACACTAGCGCATACATCTCCAACACACGAAAAAGGATCTGGATTCAGATCTGGATCTGAACCAAAACCAAATCAGTAGTTCCTTGGCCCATAGTAAATAGGAGTAATCTAACCACCAAGGTGTGTCCCACAACCAAAACAAACAAATAGACAAACATAACCTCCTACAATCTCCGATGGCGGAGGTAAGAAGAGATGGACTAACCGGAGTACCGCTTGGTCCTAGGGCCCCTCTGGTTCCAGCCTCTCCCTGAAGAAAAACATTACAACATTAATATGAACACACACACACCATATGTTATGTCTGGTCGAGGTATGTCTATTCATTGATGCATCCGCATAAATATAACAAAACATAGAAGAACCATGACTAAATGTTCTCATATCAGGATTCCAGTCCCATGGTGTGGGTGGAGACGTGAGGCTGAGGTTCTGGGGGGCGTGAGGTGAGGTGAGGCTGAGGTTCTGGGGGCGTGAGGTGAGGCTGAGGTTCTGGGGGCGTGAGGTGAGGTGAGGCTGAGGTTCTGGGGGCGTGAGGTGAGGTGAGTCTCACCCTGGAGCCCGGGATCATGGCGTGCTGTCCGGCCATCTTTCCCTCTCCTGCCATATGGGCCCCCAAGCCCTGCAGGGAAATGAAAACCGGGACTCTGTTATTACTCCCTTAGCCATTATTATTATTTTATACAGTCTATCGTTATGGCTGATCATTAGGCTGTTTATTAACAGGGGGGAAGATGACCCCACTCCTAAAATATAACAATCAAAAAAACGCTTAGTCTGCAGGTCTATTTTGATCAATGGACCAACATTCTCGTCTAGCTTTTCATTTTTCTTTTTATACAATATTATGGAAATGGTTGTGAGAGTGAGAGTGTGTGTGTGTGTGTGTGTGTGTGTGTGTGAGTGTGTCAGTGTGAGTTCATACTGTTTATAACATCCCACATGTTGTCATGGCGACTCACCCCGGGGTGTTGGGGGGGTCCAGGTGGTCCTGGCTCTCCGGGCTGTCCCGGGATTCCTGGCTCTCCATCGAAACCTGCCGATCCTCTCAAGCCCTAATCAATCAAAACGACAACACACACACACACACACACACACACACACACACACACACACACACACACACACACACACACACACAGAGTTTGCCCACATGGTTTGTTTTGGCTCCTATACAGGTCTATGCAGGTCGGGTCTTGTCTTGTTTTGACTTGGCTGTTGATAGAGATAGTTGGGCTTTTGCTAAACTCTCATGTTCTACTGTATTTCACTCCTCCTGGGCATTAACCAGAACACTATGGGGATACACATCCTTTCACAATACTTTGTGCTGATTTGAGCACTTTGAATATTTACTTTGTATTTATTGTAATCGAATCGTCATGTAGTCACATTGCAGATAAACGGATGGTTTTGGAGTGTGTTTACGTACAGGTCTTCCTTGCTGTCCCCGGTCCCCCCTGAAGCCCGATGATCCCGGAGGACCCTGGAGCACAAGGAAACAAAAGCAGGTCAGAGTTAAGGGCTGAGACCATCAGGTGTGTAGCGTGCTGATCAGGAGGACGTCGGAGTTCGGACTTGAAGGTGGCTGCGCTCTTACGCCACCTAGTGTCATAATGTTGAACAGTCAAAGCAGATTTATCTTCATTTTTTAATTTAAATGTTTTAAATTGCATGAAAGAGGAGCTCACCATTGGTCCTGGCCGTCCTCGGATTCCTGTCACCTGTAACGGAAAACATTGAATGGACCTTAAAACTGGTAAATGGGTTGATGGCTTTGTGTTTGTTGATTTCCTGTTGTGGTGTGCGTGTGCGTGTGCGTGTGTGTGTGTGTTTCCTTTCGTTCTTGTATCATTGACTTACATGTGGCACCTCTCCAGGCTCTCCTTTCTGACCCTGTTAAAAAGCAAAACAAATACAATTAAGAAAAAGAAAAAATGCAAAACAATTCAAACTTTATTTTTCTTCCTGTTTCCCGTTTTCAATGTGAATGACTCACCCTGGACACCCTGCCATAATCTGAAGCAAATAAAGAAAAGAAAACAAGCACACACATATTAACATCACATCACTTCACATCATCCTTCCCTTTCATGATTCTAACTGCTGAAGGAGCGCTTGTTCGTGCTCACCATTGCCGCCCGTTCCGGTGGAGGTGACGGTGTCACCCGTCTGGCAGACGGGGCAGCACTCCCCATCAGGGATGCTGAACTGTTGGCACTCGCCCAGGTCGTCACACTGCATCTCGTCGCACAGCACCTGCCCATTGTCGCACACACAGATCCGACATGGCTTGGGCTTCCAGATGTCCCTGTTGGTGTAGGTCTGACCGTCCGCCGTGCAGCTCTGGTCGTCACCTGACAGACAGACAGACAGACAGACTGTTAGAGGACTGTTCTGAACCCCATACAGACATACAGACAGACAGACTGTTAGAGGACAATCATATCCTCAGACAGACATACAGACAGACATACTGTTAGAGGACAATCATATCCCCAGACAGAAATACAGAAAGATAGACAGGCAGACTGACTTAGAGGACTGTTCCTATCTCCTGAGAGGTAGACAGACAGATACACGCACACACACACACACACACACACACACTCAAGCACACACACACACACAGAAAGACAGACACACAGACACACACACACACACACACACATAGACAGACCGACACACAGACTAACATACTGTTGATTGGATTGTTTTTATCCCAAGACAGACAGACTGTTAGGGTATTGTTCTTTTCCCAAGCCAGACAACCAGACAGAGAGACAGACAGACGGTTAGATGAAAAGTGCTCTCAGGAAACTGCTCGTGGTTTATGGTTTGTAGCATTCTATGAAGCATAGAAAGAGGCAACGTCAGCTGAATTATTTGTTTTCTTCGATTTCAAGATTTCACCAGCTGGTCCAGCAATCCCCAAAAAAAAGCAGCTTTTGCTTCTAGGGAGTCTGAGTGACTTGGCACTGAGTGACTCGGCTTTATTGGTTCTTCACACTGCAACAGATGCGTGTCATTTGCTAATAACAACGTGTCCTTGGCTCTAATGGAGTGAGTGGTATCATATCGATTAGAGCGGGAATGCGGGACACAGTTTAGCTTATGTCAAGATGTCTGACAAACCCTTTGACAAAATACAGAGAGATAATCCATGTCAGTGTTCCAGCAAGGAACTAAAGAAGATTTAGTCTGTTTTGTTTAAGCCTGGACATTCAGAAGAGGAGGATAAGGTACTGTACAGTGGCAGTGCCCGGATATCTGAAGACAATATGCACCATAGAAACTCCAGATAACTAAATGACTGTTTTAACAGCAGCTCTGAAAAGTATCCGACCTGCGGCCCATTTCACCACACAGAGATAACCTGTTAACCAGACCACACTAGTCAAATCACGACCAAGCGTGATCGGGGATGTGTCCTCCATCCCCGATCATAAATCATTATCACTATCACAATTATCATTATCATTATGAATCACTAATTCTGTGAAACATAAACAGAAATAAAGAAACAACCAATGTAAAAACACCTTTTCATATTATTTTCAAGAAGAGTTCAAGAAGCAACAACCAGAGAAAAAGGACGGTGGAAAAGCTGGATTGTAGTTTAGTCTGGAGCTGTGAGACATGAGCTCACTTCCTGTGGAGGCAGCAGCGGTGCGGGGACCAGCCAGCGTGTTTGAGCTCACTTCCTGTGGAGGCAGCAGCGGTGCGGGGACCAGCCAGCGTGTTCCTATGAAGGCTCCAGCTAAAGGACACCATGTATCCCAGACTCAGTGTTATTCCAATCACCCTCCCTCCCTCCAACTCTCGTTCTGCCTTTTGCTTGTTTCCTATAGCTGGAGCCATAAAGGAATTACCTTTGTAGAATCAACAAGAAAAACGGTTTATACAAGAGAGAAAACATGAAAACAGGGTCATGCAGTCACTGTCACCAACCACGCTACGCTGAACCAATGACCTGTTTTTCCCCCACAATCTTAATTCAACCGCGACTCACTGAAAAACCATGACACTGCAGTGGGGATTTTCTCAGAAAAGGGCGTGGCTGTGTTCTAGTTTAACATGGAGGGAGCAGCTTGAAGCGGTAACCTGACCCTCATTACTTTCCAGCTGACTATCTGATAGTCTCTCTCATGGAGTTGTCTTAGGCCATCATAACATACCAAACCATCTACGTGTTCCTGCTGTCACCAGCAGGGGGCAGCTCTGAGCTCGAGACGACAGGTAAGACACAGGTTAGAGAGAGAACAGGCCTACACAGAACTGAGAACTGCCCGAAAAAACCACCGCTGAGAAAAAACCCTTGAATTTGACTAGTGTTCGGTCAGACAAGGCGAGGCTGAAGTGTTCCGCTCTCCAGTCTCTGGATCCAGTTTGATCCTGTCTGCTCTCCCTCTCCTGGGACACTGATGGACACCATGGTCTGGGTACAGCCTGTAAGAAAACATCGGTCTTTTCTTCCTCGTTCCTTCTCTTCTAGTTTCAAACGGCTCCTCAGGCATTAACAGTGTGTTGTAATCAGTCTCTGGTGCCACGCCCTGTCCTAGAGACTCCCCCTCTGCTTCCTCTCCCTCTCAGATAGAAGTATCTTCACCAGCGCTGCAGCAGGACGTAGGATGTAGTGTAAACAACACTTCATGCATGTCATTTACACGCCAAATGCAATCCCCTCAGGAAATGGGTTCCCCCATCTGTGGGAAACCGACCAGGGTCCGACACACAGCTGGGACTACGTCTCAGCACGTTTTGGAGCAACACTTTTTGGAGCAGAAGATGAGGGAGAAACCTCCATGGAGGATGAAGACACACGTGTACCACTTGTCTTATGGAAATACAGTCAAATTGGGTTGTCCTGGCAACCCCCCCCCCAGTGGACATCCCCAATAAACCAAGGTTTAGAACAAACAGCATGTTTATTTTCCCTCATTTGCAATGTGTTCCCAATATGTTATTTTGCTATTTTCTTCTCTTCTGAATCATCTGGTGATAAAAAGAGCTTTCTTGAAGCACTTGAATGTATTTCAAGTGGGATGAGATGAAAAAGAAGCAGATGCATGTGTTAACCACAGTAACCACAGTAGATCAAACGCACCAGGAAGATGGGACAACGCACAGCACTGAGTAACATGCCTGTGTGCATATTAGAAAGACATCGCTTAAAGAGGATATTTAGACTTACATTACTATCCCTGAACTTGCCTTAACAAGGCACTGCAGGGTCCTTATAAATATCTCTAATTACAGGTATTGAAGGGAGTGGAAGAGATTACACATGTGGCTACATAACCAGGGGTAGACCAAAGTCACCTGCAAGGGGATCAGGTGGTTGGTACTCTAGTTACACAATAATTCACCTCATAAAACACACACACACAGACACACACACACACACAAACCCAACGATGTAGTTCTACACATGTTTCTTTACACCTGAGGCTGGAAGCCACCTTGACTAGGGAGCGTGACCTCTGACCTCTGAGCTTGTGGAGGTAATAGAATAGATAGTTACCTTTAGGACAAACAACCCTCACACACTTAGGGGCATTCCTCATGGCCACTGGGCTCCTGACCAGCTGTATATCCTGAGGACTAGTAGCATTTATCCAGTATGTGGACTGGTACATATGGGGGATAATGGCCTATATGGTATATATGGTGACCAGTAGCCTATATATGGGGACTTTTAAGTAGCCTATATATGGTGACTAGGAGCCCATTTATGGGGATTGATATATGGGGACTAATAGACTATATATGGGAACTAGTAGCCTATATAGGTGGACTAGTAGCCTATATAGGGGACTAGTAGCCTATATATGGGTACTAGTAGCCTATATATGGGAACTAGTAGCCTATAAATAGGGACTAGTAGCCTATATAGGTGGACTAGTAGCCTATATAGGGGGACTAGTAGCCTATATAGGGGGACTAGTAGCCTATATATGGGGACTAGTAGCCTATATATGGGAAGTAGTAGGCTATAAATGGGACTAGTAGCCTATATATGGGAACTAGTAGCCAATATATGGGGAATAGTAGCCTATATATGGGAACTAGTAGCCTATAAATGGGGACAAGTCGCCTATATATGGGAACTAGTAGCCTATATAGGGTGACTAGTAGCCTATATATGGGGACTAGTAGCCTATATATGGGAACTAGTAGCCTTTTGACTGACTTAAGTCAATTAAGTCAGTCAAAAGTAGATTACATATTATAGATGGGTATATATTGTTCTAGATATTGTTGCATATTGTTTGCCAACTTATTGTACTTTTTCCCTTACACTTTAGCCTGAATTATTGTTCTCTTACCTTCCTTTGTTGAAACACACTACTGTAAGACACTTTGGATAAAAGCGTCTGCTAAATGACTGTAACGTAATGTAATGTAATGTATATATGAGGACTAGTAGACTATATAGGTGGACTAGTAGCCTATATAAGGGAACTAGTAGCCTATATATGGGAACTAGTAGCCTATATATGGGGACTAGTAGCCTATATGTATAGGGACTAGTAGCCTATATATAGGGACTAGTAGCCAATATATGGGGACTAGTAGCCTATATATGGGGACTAGTAGCCTATATATGGGGATGAGTAGCCGATATATGGCGACTAGCAGCCTATATATAGGGACTAGTAGCTTATATGTATAGGGACTAGTAGCCTATATATAGGGACTAGTAGCCTATATATGGGGACTAGTAGCCTATATATGGGAACTAGTAGCCTGTATATGGGGATTAGTAGCCTATAAATGGGGACTAGTAGCCTATATATGGGAACTAGTAGCCTATATATGGGAACTAGTAGCCTATATATGGGGATGAGTAGCCGATATATGGCGACTAGCAGCCTATATATGGGGACTAGTAGCCTATATATGGGGATGAGTAGCCGATATATGGCGACTAGCAGCCTATATATGGGGACTAGTAGTCTACTGGTATATGTGGGGATTGACATTGATCTTGGCACAGATTTTCCTGGCACAGAGGTCAGTAATATCCGATCTTAAGCCATCTCAAACCATCTCAAGCTATATCTAAATTAGAAACACATTTCACCCATACTTCTTCTGGAAAGAAAGGAAATAGCTTGCACCTGAGACTTGCCAAGCTCAAACTGATTTGGTCCCTTGACATGCAAACGCCTTTGTTTTCAATATGTATCTGGAATGCAATGCTCTTAATGTGTTCCTGTATCAAACAAGATCCATAGCAGTATATTCAATTATTAAATGTTATCCAAGCTTCTGAACATCTTCATTGTCTGACGCTAACTTGTATTTGCACTGCTGTCAGACATGGCGTCTTAAAACCTGTTGAAGCAGGAATATGTAAAACAAACCAATTCCCTGGGGGCCCAGAAAGTGATTTTCTTAGTGCTGAAAAATGTACAGTAATAGCAGACCCTGCGTTAAAATGTCACATTTACTGGAGCAGAGCTGTGGTTTACACAGCGGTTTCACTTTCCCCCTCCTCTCAGCCTCATGGGGTGCAGGGGATCTCTACTTTTCCGCAGACTCTGTAAAACGGAGGGAAGGGCGGCTGATGGTGACATCCATGAAAAGGCATGTGGCCCATCTGGTGGTGGTGGTGACCACTGGCTCTACAGTTTTCCACTAAGTCTAGAAACATCTGAGACATGAGGAACAAACCGGAGTCACCCCACATGGATGAGATGGACACAGGTCTGAATCACTCAGCTCAGGTCTATGCGTCATCACACCTTGTGGGGCAAACTCTGGAAAAACAGAACCCCGTATGGCATTGTGTCTCAGATGTAATATATTGCACAGATGTGGAAACAAAAACAAAAAAAGAGAAAAAAAGTTTATGGATTTTTCCCCCCGGCTCAAATGGAAACCCTGGTCCTCTGCACCGCGGAGGGGTTGGGAATAAGTCTGGCAGCCAGAAGTTGAGAGGTTAGAAAATGACCCGATGGAAACAGTGACTCATTCTCAATTGAATTTCTCTCCCATTTCCTAAAACAAGCACACACACACACACACACACACACACACACACACACACACACACACACACACACACACATACACACACACACACACACACACACACACACACACACACACACACACACACACACACACACACACACATACACACACACACACACACACACACACACACACACACACACAGATTGCTCGTCTCAAATGCAAACTGTCAAATTGCCTTTGAGACCCAACATGCAGCGTCGAGCCCACATGAGGTTTATGCAAACGTCTTTTGTTTCTGTGCTCATTGTTGCTCTTTCTTTTCCATTTTGTTTTCATTTCAGTGAGAGCAACATGGCCGACAGAGGGGGGGGGGGCAGCACCATAGGGAACACAGGGTCGACTTCCAGGCCTGGGCTCTAGATGGCTAACAGCTGCTAAAGGGCTATGGGGCTGCAGATGTGTGCTCTCTCGCTCGGAAGAAAAAACAACAACCTTGCTTTTCACAGTCGGACATAAATGGTTCAGCTCATTGGCTGAGCTCTGAGCCAACCTGAGAGTGGCCCAGTGGTAAAACATCAGGATGCCTGGGAGCGGTCCAATAGCAGTCATGGCTTTTGCCATCTTGAACCGCCAGGGTCAACAACAACCCCCCCATCAACCCCGGGGGGGGGGTCTGGGCTTTTCATTCCACTGGAGCCTGTCTCCAGTGGAGCTTCCTCTACAGGAACCACCACAGCCAAGCATGGTTCCTGCTCCACTGGGTCTTGTGGGGGGGGGGCTGTGGTTGAGGCCCACTCCCCCCCCACTACCCCCACTCCCTCCTCCTCCTCATCCTCCTCCTCCTCCTCCATTCCTTCCTGCTGACTCTTTTGAATTCACTTTAACATGGAAAGTTGTGATGTACATTTCTACAGCAGGGAGGAGCCACATGTTCCTTCAGAGGGGAATGGAAGCTCAGGTAAGCATGTAGGCTGATCAGAGTGAGCCTGAGACCTGACCTGGCGTGACCCCTAGACGGGGTCAAAGTTCAGAGCACGGCCAGAGTAAGTGATCCCTGACATAGCTGCTCCACATGTGAAACATTTAGAGGGAGAGAGATATAGGGGGGAGCTGGAGGGAGAGAGAGAGAGGGAGAGAGAGATAGAGGGAGAAAGATAGAGGGAGAGAGATAGAGGGAGAGAGAGAGAGAGAGAGAGAGATAGAGGGAGAGAGAGAGAGGGAGAAAGATAGAGGGAGAGGGAGAGAGATAGAGGGAGAGAGAGATAGAGGGAGAGAGAGAGAGGGAGAGAGTGATAGAGGGAGAGAGAGAGAGGGAGAAAGATAGAGGGAGAGGGAGAGAGATAGAGGGAGAGAGAGATAGAGGGAGAGAGAGAGAGGGAGAAAGATAGAGGGAGAGGGAGAGAGATAGAGGGAGAGAGAGATAGAGGGAGAGAGAGAGAGGGAGAGAGTGATAGAGGGAGAGAGATAGAGGGAGAGAGAGATAGAGAGAGAGAGATAGAGGGAGAGAGAGAGGGGGGAGAGAGATAGAGGGAGAGAGAGATAGAGGGAGAGAGAGAGAGGGAGAGAGTGATAGAGGGAGAAAGATAGAGGGAGAGTGATAGAGGGAGAGAGATAGAGGGAGAGAGAGATAGAGAGAGAGAGATAGAGGGAGAGAGAGAGGGTGGAGAGGGATAGAGGGGGAGAGAAAGAGAGTGAAAGAATGACAAAAAGATAAGAGAAGAAAATACAAATATAAAATGAAATTTAAAAAGTGAGAACAGCAAGAGGACAGAAACAAACAGAACCTGAAAGAAAGGAAAGCTCTTATGGAACCTTCATGAACGTGAATGTTTAGACATTTATCACATCTCAGATGTCAGTCTCTGGTGTCTAACGGTCATTAACGGCATCATAACAAACTCGCTCTATAAACACATAAGATCAACTATACTGTTTTTCAACCCAATTATGACACTGCTGTGTACTTTGCGTTACGATGCCTATAATCAAACGTTATACATTTTGAGGCGGTTATCTTTCAGAAAACCATGGGGGTGGGGGTGGGGGGGGGGATTCATGTAGTGATGACTTTCTAAAACAGGTAATTGACGCTCTGATGGGCAAAACAAAAGTGCAGCTCAAACACATACACCTTCCAGAGTCCACACGGCGTGGAAGAGAAAGAAATAAGACATGAAACGTGAGTCTTCTCCGGGTGCAGATCTACGTCTCATCTTGGGGTGGAACCTTATCCCAGTGGACCAAGTGAACGCCTCAGAACTCCATGTTCTAGAGCGTTACTTTACTCAAGATTCAAGATGTTTTTATTTGCCATATGCAACCAGTACAATGGAGTGCTCAGTATGAATTTTCTAAAAACACTAAACTATAAAATATAAATACTGTACAACATAGAAAGTACAATAAAAGATCAATAAAGTGACTGATGGATGATACATACACACACACGGCATACATACAGTGTGTGTTTGCAGTGTAAGTGTATGCAGTACAACCTCAATAGCTTCTAACTGGTACTTTGCTATTAAATGTACAGCAGACAGACGGACAAACAGAATTTATTCTAATTTATGATTACCCCTATGTGTCACCATTTTACAATTTGACTTTAGAACTTCAATAGCCAAATTACTACTACTTGTAGTGCACTTGTAAAAATGTAGTAAGTGTAATTAGATTAGATTCAAAGGTGTTGTCATTTCACAGCACAAGTACAGACGTACAGCGGAAATAATCTAAACCAGAGTGCAAATGTTACAGTAAAGTACATAGTAATATATAATACAGTACAGTTGTTAAAAACTGGTTTAAAATAACTTAGAACTTATATATATATATATATATATATATATATATATATATATATATATATATATATATATATATACATATATATATATATAGATATACAGGTAAGTATCAACAGGTAGTATCAGGGGTATGCAGTTATATCAGATATAAGTGGGTGAAACAGCCATTTCGGTATCTAGGAATCTAAGAAACAGCGTGTCTGCAGGCTGCAGGCGAGCCTGTTTTAACCAGTCACCACACACACACACACACACACACACACACACACACACACACACACACACACACACACACACACACACACACACACACACACACACCACACACACACACACACACACACACACACACACACACACACACACACAGGGGGGGAGGGGGGGGCTAGGTAGGAGGTGACGTCACACATTCCAACTGAGCTGCGCTCAGCCTTAACATATACAAGGGGCATCAACAGACAGAGCGCCAGAGCCAGATGGAGGCGAATAAACACACACACACACACGCACATGCACACGCACACACACACGCACGCATGCACGTACACACGCACACACGCACACACGCACACACGCACACACACACGCACACACACGTACACGGTCACACACGCACGCACACGCAGGAGGAAGGAAGGAAGGAAGGAATGTAGGAATTATTTTCTATCTTTTATCAAAAAAAGGAGGAGGTGGATCGAAGGAAAGGGAAAAAAAATCTACTTTTGCTTTTAACTTTTTAACTTTTAACAATTAAAACGTGTTGAAACTGTCATTTTAATTTTGATTGTTGTATCAGCTGTAAGTGAGAAGAATGAGGATGAATCAGAGAGACAAAGAAAGCCTTCCAATGGCTGACGTTTTAGAACAGGAAATCCCCCAGGTGGTGTACCCACAGACCGGGTGGTGTACCCACAGACTGGGTGGTGTACCCACAGACCGGGTGGTGTACCCACAGACTGGGTGGTGTACCCACAGGCCGGGTGGTGTACCCACAGGCCGGATGGGTGGTGTACCCACAGACCGGGTGGTGTGCCCACAGACCGGGTGGTGTGCCCACAGGCCGGGTGGTGTACCCACAGACCAGGTGGTGTACCCACAGGCC
>CM051015.1:25344644-25359644 GCA_027704905.1 Muraenolepis orangiensis
GGAAACAGATATTCAGAGCAGAGCACAGAGGAGAGGTGAATGGGTCAACCGAGGATGAGTTCTTATTGGTCCATTTGATACCGAGGGCGGGGCATGGAGACAGGGTGAACTGGGCAAACATTCCACTCAGAATTATGGGAACACAAATTCACTAAAAAGTTACAGAAATAACTTTTAGTTTATATTATTGATCAACAATCGTTCAATTGTGGTTTTAGCTCTAAATGCCAAAAAATGTCAACCAGATTCCAGCACAATGAGTGGATATGAGCTACATAGGACTGTGTTTGTCTGTTATTGTGTAGGCAGCGTAGGGGTGAGATCTGAGCCCACCCTGTGTGAGCCCCGGGGGTTCAGTGGAGGGAAGGGTCGTCCCTGGTCGTCCCTGGTCGTCCCTGGTCGTCCCTGGTCGTCCCTGGTCGTATGCACACGTGCGTAGAAACCCATGACTCATAGCAAATGAACGATGACAATGACACATTTGAGTAGCTTCAGCTTAATTAGTATTTTCAGAATGAATTAGGAATAATAATAGAAAGAGAGGCCAATTAGGACAGAAAAATCCTCAGATTTCCATGAAAACATTCAACAATATGATTGATCTGGCACTAAATGGCTACACAAGTCTACACAATGAGAACAACTGTCTGTGAGTTTTTCATCTGAATTATCAAATATTAAAATGATATCGATATCGTTCATTTTGTTCATTTTAGTAATTTGTTGCAATTCTGAATCAATAATATATATTTGAGTCATATTAAGTTATGTGAGTGGGTTTTTGAATCAGGTTACTTGTGATGATAGATTTTAGAAGGTAATAAGTGTCTCCAGAATATGGTAAACTTGTGTATGGGTATATTAGCCTTTATGACAATCTGATTTTAAATATTCAGTGCCAAAATTCAGTCCAGCCACTGAACGCCACTTTGCTTATAAATCACAACTAGAGTTCTAGATGTGCTGAAGTCCTTTTTGAACTACATAATACTATTGCATTTACACAAGAATAACTGGAAAGGTATTGTGTACAGTAAATCGCTCATTTTTATTCTGGCTCAAATCCACCACCAAGTCAAACCAGTCGGAAATAAGGCCCTTAATTAAATATGGTTTCAGGTCGAGGCGCGGTTCTAATTCAGTTATATATATTCAGTTATATATATATTCAGTTATGCTGGCATGTGATCCTACATGGTTACAAAACACAGACTGTGATGGAGAAAGAGACAGGACTATAGGACTAGTCTTTACAAACTTTCACCCCCAACTCTGACATATGCATGATTATACCAACACATGAGATTGTGAATGAGCAAGTGTGTGAATTATTAAATTATTTAATGTAATGTAATTAATGAGCAAAAATGCAAATTAGTAAATGTCTGGACTGACAAAATGTGTTCCCCAACAGCCGAGGATGGAGAACACATTGATTAGAACCTGATTAGAACCATCTATTATGTTCTGCTTGACATTTAAGACCGGCCCGGTTCATATTTCCACTGGCCTAATTCCAAAAAGGCCAAAACAAACACACACACTCACAAACACACGCACGTACACACACACACACACACACACACACACACACACACACACACACACACACACACACACACACACACACACACACACACACACAAATACAAACACACACACACACACACACAAACACACGCACACGCACGCACACACACACACACACACACACACGCACACACACACACACACACACACACACAAACACACACACACACGCACACGCACACAGACACACACACGCATGCATGCACACACACACATACTAATCCATACATGCAAATCCATGCAATTGCTTGGTTGTAATAATATAGTAAATTCATCACAACACAACAGGAAGGTTGCATTGTAATGTACGTTAAAATGTTACAGACTGCTTCCACTGCTGTTCAAAGAGCTGTGGACACATTGAACATCGCAGGAGCTGCAAACCAGAGAAACATTTCCACCGTGTCGAGGAAAGAAAGAAAAACCCAGTGGATGTTAGCAGGCACCACCAGGAGTCCAAACACATTTAGTTTTGGAGGAAATTCCTACTTGGCAGAACTTCCTGTCCTGAAGATAGACCAGTCTTTAGGGAGACAGATTGGAGGGGGGGGTGGGGGGGGTTGTTACCTTCATCTCCTCACTCTCTCCTCTGCTCCTCTGTATCCTCCTCCCTCCTCCTCCTTCTGCTCGTCCAACCCACTTTACTTTAATTTGCACACACACACACACACCACACATATACAGACATACTCAGACAATCCTCTCTCACACACACACACACACACACACACACACACACACACACACACACACTCACACACACCCACACACACACACACACACACACACACACACACACACACACACCACACACACACACACACACACACACACACACACACACACACACACACACACACACACACACACACACACACACACACACACACACACACACTCACTCACACACACTCACACACACACCATAATAAACACACACACACACACACCGTTGGATGATTGAGTGACTATGGAACAAGAGGCGGGAGACTTTTGATGGCACAGTTTAAATGTATTTTTCCCATTGTCCATTTTGTTTCTCCACAGTGCATGTAAACAGAACAAAACAACAGAGTAGTTATGGTCAGATAGCGTAATGCTCTCCAATCAAGCGCCAGCTGTGTTCATGTGAGAAGCTTTTGTCTCCACAAGATCTTTTTTCTCTCCAAACGTTCAGCATACGCTTGGTTTAAGGTCCGGGCCAGGAACTCTAAATAGTCCATCTGGAGATGCTGAAACCTGTTTGTTCTTCTTCTCCTAAGTGGCTATTTTTATGATCCTAATGTAGTGTATACAAGAACAGTGGTAGAGTTATTTTTTAAACCATGTGGATATTAGCTGATGCATTCTGGGGTGTTACTCTAAAGTTGACGAGGTTGACTTATAGGGTTGTATAGCTGCCAGTATAGACAACAAATTGCTAATGCAGTTTGACGCCACAAAGCTACAATATCCATATGCCTAAATTATGGGATTCACCGTAACAGCATTTCATCATTCAACTGACTTCAAATAGGCCTCATCTCGCTGTCCTTTTTCCTTTCGCCTGTACTGAAACACCTCCCCCATCCAGGGAAATTATGTGTGTCAAATGGTAGCCATGAGTCACTGAAAACATGCAGACATTTCCACATGGTCTGGGTCTGGAGTGGTGTGAGCAGCGTTTGTTCAGAAACCTACAACTGACCACTGAGGGCAGATGGGTAAGAGAAGGCACAGACATGCATTGTGTTAAAGGAATGCTTCTTTCTCTCTCTCTGCTTATTTCCACTCAAGTCACTTCCAGATCCCTGCCAAAAAAAAAATTACAATTCTTCCTTGCAACTCGTGAGAACTAAGTCGGGAACCACTGCATTGACAGTTCTGAAAAACCCTATCAACAACTAGATCAAAGAAAGGTTAATGTAGTGAATCAATTGTAATCCTTGGTTTCTTGATGTGTTTAGTTCTAGATGGACCCTCCTTGTTAAAGAGTCAAGATTCAAGATTTTTTATTTGCCATATGCAACAAGTACAATTGAATGCATACTCCCCATTCCCTCCTGCAGTATACAAATACTGTACACAAGGTGTACAGACTACCTCTGAACTGGGAAGGGATCATGGCTTGAGGCAGGTCCCAGCCTGAGATGGATTTTCTCTTTCATTGTGAGACAGTGTGAGTAGTATTGTGAGCGACAGGTCAGAGACACATCAGGTTAACACCCGGCCCTGCTGTGGGCTGTGGAAGGAACTCCTGCAGAACAAAGCCTGAACATTTTAAACAGAACATTAGATTCTCCAGGAATCTCCGTATGTGGAATGAAAATATGAAAAGGTCTGTTTTGAGAGACTCGCTTCCTGCTATAATATTGAGATTTGATTACTTGAGATGACAAAGTTTGAGTATCAGAGTTCGGAGAGGAGATTTAGGAATTTAGGAGCATATGGTCCAACTAAGTCAAGGTGCCCATCTCACGCTCTGAGCATATGGTTCTGGGACAGTGTCGGGTTTTCTCTGTTCCTGTTTTCGGCCAAAAGGGCCAAACCTTTGTGATTCCTCTCACTTCTCTTAATTTCCGTTTGTCGAATATTCAGTGAACAAAAAACATGACTTTGTACAATAAGTACTATAAGAAACTTAGCAAAGATCGTTTTGAACTCCTGCAGAAGGGCCTCTCAGAAGAGCCTTCTGTTCTCCTGTGTGTTAAAGCGATCACACAAGACACTGTTAACTGTTAACTGTTAACTGTTTGGTCACACAGAGTCTAAACAGGGGTTTTTTTTATGAGTCCTAACCAAAACTTTGTGGGCACATTGGTGAGGTAGTTAGCCACTGGCGGCCATGCAGGCTGTGTTAGGTGGGCCGAACGTACACAGCGTAGAAACCACTTCGACTTTACGTCTGACCATAGCCTGCAATTAGGGTCAACAGCTCTGGCTTGACGGTGGTGGAGTGGTTGGAGAAGGGACCATATAACTTCAAGAAGCTGCTTCTGGCACTATGGAGCTTTTATTATATGCTCAATACATTTGTATTTATATAAACTGTATATACGTAAGTATTTGCTCATTGTTTCGTCTGTATGGATGTACATTGAAACCATAGTTTAATGAGAATCGGCAACACAAAGCCAATCAAGACAATTATATTACCACACCTCAGGCACTAACAGCGGAAAGAGAGAAAGACACAGAAAGAGAGAGAGACATAGAGAGAGACAGAGAAAGGGAAAGAGAGAAAGACAGAGAGAGAGAATGAGAAAGAGACAGAAAGAGAGAGACATAGAGAGAGACAGAGAAAGGGAAAGAGAGAAAGACAGAGAGAGAGAATGAGAAAGAGACAGAAAGAGAGCGAGAGACAGAGAAAGGGACAGAGAAAGATAGAGACAGAGACAGGGAAATATAAAGAGAGACACAGAGAGAGACAGAGAAAGGGAAAGAGAAAGAGAGACAGAGAGAGAGAGAGACAGAGACACCGAGAGAGACACAGAGAGAGAGACACAGAGAGAGACAGAGAAAGGGACAGAGAGAGACAGAGAAAGGGGACAGAGAAAGAGAGAGAGGCTCCCCATGACATGCAATGAAATTGGAGGATTTGAAGCAATTACTCGGGTCTTTGAACACGGTCGTCAGGGGAGGAAGGGGTACAGGCTCTGAGGGAGAGTGCTACATGAGCGTAAGTCCTGCCAACCTGCTGTGGATAAGCTTCAGAGGGCAAAGAGTCCTCTTCTCAAATCCCCTGGAAGAAACCACCGGCAGCTGTGTCAACACTCGGCACGCGGTGCAGACACACCGCACTGGGGCGACAGCAGGACCTGCGGCTCCCAAGAGAGATTTAAATACGCCACTTGAATACGGTCTGATTCAAAAGCAGGGATGTCTGTGATGCTGCTGTGTCTCTCTCTAGAGGTACAGGTCAAGTGGGGCTAAATCAAAAACAGTTTTGTGTGAAACTGTATGAACAAATAGACATTAAATATGTGTTTAAATATGCTGTATAGAATTACCTGTATTGATCTAATCCATTAAGCGTTATATGTAGGTATCTAATACAAACACCTTGTCATCAGAGCCAGCGATATAAAACAGAACATATGTCTGATTTTCGGCATGTGTATATAATCCAGTCAGAGGCATAGTGCTAACGCTCGTGAACGTCTGCTCGTGAACGAGCGTGGGGATCACAGGGCTGACATGAGAGGGAGGAAGTACCATTCAGTGACTACAGCCTGTCAGAAGGAGCACCCTAATTGCACGCTTAAGAACTTCCTAAATCATTGGTTTACACTCAAAACACAGAGGTGTGTTTTGCGGGGACCGGGCACACACAACGTTCCCACCAGCCACTGCAGTGGGAAGGTAGAAGGAGTCTAAGGTAGAAGGAGTCTAAGGTAGAAGGAGTCTAAGGTAGAAGGAGTCTAAGGTAGCAAGGAGTCTAAGGTAGCAAGGAGTCTAAGGTAGCAAGGAGTCTAAGGTAGAAGGAGTCTAAGGTAGAAGGAGTCTAAGGTAGCAAGGAGTCTAAGGTAGCAAGGAGTCTAAGGTAGCAAGGAGTCTAAGGTAGAAGGAGTATTAGGTAGCAAGGAGTCTAAGGTAGCAAGGAGTCTAAGGTAGCAGGAGTCTAAGGAGTCTCCGACCATTCCCACTGTTCTTTGCGATTGGTTTCAACCCGTCGTCATTCTTTCCCATGAGCCTTTGCGCTTCATGTGCTTAACGTTGCCTTGGAGGCAGCGGGCCTCATTTTAATATTTGCTGCTCAAGCCTGCCAGAAAGCAAAAAGCCTTTTCAACATCTGGAAGTCATCCCCAACACCCGCCGCCCCCGACCCAGGCCCAGGGCCTCCATTTGCTGACTGCAATCATTTGGTTTATAAGTGGTTCCCATGGAGCAGGATTTGTGGGCACCAGGCTTCAATACAGGGTTGATCAGCTCCAGCGTCTGTCTGTCTGTGTGTGTGTGTGTGTGTGTGTCTTCAATTCCAAAATGACAAGCCTGCCACCGAAACCAACTGATAACACAGAGGTCCAAGGAAGATGGCTCCCCATTTATAAGGACCTCTAGTTCCCCCAACCACTATAGGAGAACAGCATCATGTCATCAAGCCATAGCTGGGGGAAAGGCAGCATGTGTTTCCCATCAAGCATGTTGTCTGCGGACCCGCTTGAATTCACATGTTTGGACATTTGGGCTTTGGTAGAAAACAGTTTGCCGGTTGCATTGTGTGGCGGCAATGTGGCAACTGGAACCCATTAAGGATTTAAAACCACCTCCTGGCATTTTGTTGATTTGAAAAAAAATGGAAAAGCAAAAACTTTTTGGGTCATATGTTCCACTGAGAACATAAATGGGAGAGCAGTGTTGCAGTGTTGGCTGCTGTAATATAAGGGCAGCTATATGACGCAGTCTGTAATGAGGTGAGTGTATTTGATTGACACACACTGAGCTGACGCGAAACACCCAGAACTCAGCGTTTGGGTTTCTTTGATGTGCGGCCTTAAGTGGCATCCATCTTTGAAGATGTTTTACAGCCATTGTCGACCCAGAGGAAAGGTTGAGAGCCTCAGACTCCTGGTTCTTGTTAACAGCCCCAACCATATATGTTCATGAATAACCTTAAACTGTACTATACATTTCTTTGTTTCAGTTGAAAAATGTTACCTCAAACAGACCGGTTCCTTTTTTTGATAACTTGAATCCCCGCTTGGGCCGAACTTTGAACATATGAACCGCATTCATCACCAGAATGTTTAGCATTGGCTCAAAAGATGATTTCCAGTCTTCAAAGGACCACGTTGAACAAATGTGAATTCCATTCAAATCCGGCCTTCCTCTGGATTTGGTTCTGTTTCTTATTTAAGAAAAGAACCTCACTGCCTTGACCACATGTTCAACCCTTTTACTTCACTGTACAGATTAATATTTCATTTGTCTTCAGGGATTTCTCTGAGACAGTCTGCCTGTTGGAATGTTACATGCTCATCAAACCACAGACTGTTCGGGGTCAGTTTTCCATATAAAAATCCAAATTAAATGGGTATAGCATTAGCATTGGTAATTAACAATTACCAATGCAGATCCACATGAATACACATTATATTGTCTCCAACTGGCGGGGGAAATTAGTGATTTATTAGCCAAAAATAATGTTTCCACTGTTTTCAGAGAGGGACTTGGGTGCAGTACCATGTCCGACCACTGTACTCTATTTTGTTCAAACATGGACAGAGAAGTCCCCATTAGGGTGGAGGAATGCATGGTCAAGTCTCCCACTCAGAGTTTTACACATTAAGGATATAAACAGTATTATAAAACACAGTCTCTTCTGATGGCATGGTATTCAACTACAAAACAACTATTGTTTTAGTTTTACTCAAAATGATATAAAACGATTGGAAACGTTTAAACAGCAAATAGAACAATAGTAATTTTCAAATCAAGTGAAATTTATTAAATTTTTTTAATGAAAAGAGATGTTGCTCTGCTAATTCCAACTGCCAACTTGCTTTCACCACCAGGTGGCGCTCTGTTTATCGGCAAATCTCTTCAAGCTCTCCATCAAGTTCAGTTGAAATAGAAAAGTTACAATTAACCAAAAACACAAAATAAATTGCATTTAAAAAAAAAGAGAAAAAATAATTGCTCAATCAATCCATCAATGTTCCAACCACACACACACACAAGCTGGTCCCCTCCCCCCTCCAGTCAACTTTCAGAACTTTCCGACGTACAAACATTCGCCATTATGACATCATCGGCAGGAACAATTGTCCCTATGACATCATCGCAGAGTCAAATGCTTCCAGTTGGGGAAAAGTCAACCGGTGTTGTATTTCTGTGTCGTAGAGTCGAGTGTGTGTGTGTGTGTGTGTGTGTGTGTGTGTGTGTGTGTGAGGGGGGGGGGGGGGAGGGGGGGGTGTCACACAGTTCAACTGAATGAAAAGAAAAAAAAAAGGAAAGAGCGGTCCACCTCTCAGGTGGTTCTGGACACGGAGGAACAAGAAGGAGACGCTGGGTTGGCCATGTCTGCTGTGACTCAATGACTCCAACAGCATCTCTCTCTCTCTCTCTCTCTCTCTCTCTCTCTCTCTCTCTCTCCTCTCTCTCTCTCTCTCTCTCTCTCCCCCCTCCCTCTCTCTCTCTCTCTCTCTCTCTCTCTCTCTCTCTCTCTCTCTCTCTCTCTCTCTCTCCTCTCTCTCTCTCTCTCTCTCCCCCCCCTTCTCTCTCTCTCTCTCCCCCTCCTTCTCTCTCCCCCCCTCTTCTCTCTCTCTCTCCCCCCTTCTCTCTCTCTCTCCCCCCTCCTTCTCTCTCTCTCTCCCCCCCTTCTCGCTCTCTCTCTCTCTCCTCTCTCTCTCTCTCTCCTCTCTCTCTCTCTCTCTCTCCTCTCTCTCTCTCTTCTCTCTCTCTCTCTCTCTCTCTCCTCTCTCTCTCTCTCTCTCTCTCTCTCTCTCTCTCTCTCTCTCTCTCTCTCTCTCTCTCTCTCTCTCTCTCTCTCTCTCTCTCTCTCTCTCTCCTCTCCCCCCTTCTCTCTCTCTCTCTCTCTCTCCCCCCTTCTCTCTCTCTCTCTCTCCCCCTCCTTCTCTCTCTCTCTCCCCCCCCCTTCTCTCTCTCCCCCCCCCTCCTCTCTCTCTCTCTCCCCCTCGTTCTCGCTCTCTCCCCCCCCCCCTTCTCTCTCTCCCCCCCATGTCGTCTCATCTGTCCTGAGTTAGCAGGCCGGCTGCTTCCCACAAAGAGAGCTTGGCGTGTAAATGCTTTCTGCAGATGTACAGCGTGTGCTCTGGGAATGTGATGGGTGGTTGGGTGGAGGTGGAGGTGGAGGTGGAGGAGGAGGTGGAGGTGGAGGCGGAGGTGGAGGTGGAGGTTGGAGGTGGAGGCGGAGGTGGAGGTGGAGTTGGAGGTGGAGGCGGAGGTGGAGGTGGGGTGGGGTGGAGGTGTGGAGGTGGAGGTGGAGGTGGAGGTGGAGGTGGAGTGGAGGTGGGGGTGGGGGTGGAGGTGGTGGAGGTGGAGATGGAGATGGAGGTGGGGGTGGGGGTGGGGGTGGGGGTGGAGGTAGAGGTGGTGGTGGAGGTGGGGGTGAAGGTGGGGGTGGAGGTAGGGGTGGAAGTGGAGGTGGAGGTAGGGGTGGTGGTGGGGTGGAGGTGGAGGTGGAGGTGGAAGTGGAGGTGGAGGTGGAGGTGGAGGTGGAGGTGGAGGTGGAGGTGGAGGTGGAGGTGGAGGTGGAGGTGGAGGTAGGAGGTGGAGGTGGTGCTCGGGGGTCGGGGGGGGGGATGCTGGTGGAGGTGTTTCTGTTGGTAACACTTCATGTGAAGGTAAGCGTTTTGGCCGCTGACGTGTAATAGAAGCCCTTGGTCCTTTCGGGCGGCCTGAGGGTGACATCACCGGGGGGGGGGGGGTGCTTCTACCAAACTGCACCTAATCCACACCTGAGTGGATTTCATCTGTTCTTACAGAGGTCCAGGAGAAACAACCCCCCCACCCCCGCCCCAAAGATCAACAGTGTCTCAATCACTTCAAGCAACAATCGAATGGTTTCTTGCCATGATATCATTCACAGCTGGTTCACATTAGTGATCATGGAGCGTGTGTGTGTGTGTGTGTGTGTGTGTGTGTGTGTGTGTGTGTGTGTGTGTGTGTGTGTGTGTGTGTGTGTGTGTGTGTGTGTGGTGGGTGGGTGGGGGGGGATGGGAGAGCCTAAGAAGCCTAAGCCATGATGTAAGTCCAGTTTTCTTGCACATCCAGAACTAACCACAACAATGTAGATTTAGCTGACAAACACACAATTATTGAAGTTGAATCCAAATCTACAAAATAAAAGGCAACTCAACACGACTCTTCATGAAGAACAACGCCAAGCCCAGCTGGCAATGTTCAGCCAGATTGAATTCAATGTTCTTCCACCCAAAAACTAAAAGAGGATAAGGGTTAACCGTACACATGCTGTACATCCACAGCAGCGGAACAGACAAAAAGGTGAAAACAAGAATGGAACAAGCGGCTCATGTTCTCGGCCAGAGAACAGAGCCCCGCCACAGACGCCTAGAACATGTTAACCATAACATGTTCCTGAGGTGCCAACACCAACAATACAATAGGAAGAAGACACAATAAAAAAAGGGCAGAGGAACTGACTCACCACTGTTTTGGCAGAGGACCGGAGCCACAGACGCCACCAGCCATAAAAAAGTCCTTAAACGCACAAATCCCATCTTGTCTATGACAAAGACATAAGCCTCCTCCGTACGCAAGAATCAGGGGAAAGGGGGGACTAGAACAAGGGAGGGAGAAAGAAAGAAGAGGAGTAAAGACAGCTCTGGTTATCAGCACTCCACCATGGAGACAGCGTGTGTGTCCTTGTAAGCTGTGAGCAGACCCAACCCCAGCCCCCTCTGCACTGGAGCCTCCTATTCCCCCTCCTCTGTGGGTAGTTACAGCTTGAAACCAGAAGAATGCTGCTGGGCCTAATGCTGCCTCCTCCTTTTGTCAGGCCTCTCTCTGCCTCTCCCCTCGCTATCCTCCCCTCGTAGGGCCGTGGAGCTGAGGGGGGAACTACACACCCATGTTCTCCACAAGCAACCTCTCACTCTTTCCAGTTCCTCGGGCTCCTCCATTTTGTCAGTTCATTTAGCGATTAAGAAACTTCTAACTCCTAACAACTTGGTGTGTGAGGTGAGGAGCAACAGATAGAAAAACGATAGGAAGTTCTGTGCTTTTTCTTTGGTGGTTCATGTTTCTTTCTTTAGTTCTCGCTGTCTTTCAAGACAAAAAAGTGTGTTTTATTTCAGTTTATTTACCTAAATGATTTGGCAGCAATGGATATAAATAGGAATAGCTAAGTTGTGTTTGCTTCAAACGTGTTGTAGCTTTGGTTCTTTGGTTCTCTGTGTCTTCCGAGAGCGGTTGCTTAGGAAGGTCATAAAAGTTGAGTTTTATTGTGGAGCCTTGTGTTCCAAGCTGAGCAGGGTGCTGGAAAGTCTCTTTTATTTGTCCTATTAAAAAAATAGGAATAGATTTAATCACACTCTTGTCTCTCACACGGCATCCGGAGATAAGGAAACCAACCTGGACAAAATGTCATCTCTAATTAGGATTGAAGAATGACATCATTGTGATTTACTTGTTTATGACGCTAACGGTCATAATTCCAATGCGGCCGTTCCAAAGAAATGGGTCAGAGAAGGGTCGCAAGAATGCAGAAAGGCAAATGGAGAGCATGAAAGGAGGGCCACTGTGGGTGGTCGTTTGTCTAGGTGGCCGTGATAGTGAAGCTGGGTTTAAATTTAGAGAGAGCTCTCTTAAGAGGGGGGGTCAACACCTCACGCTCTCCATCAAGCAACAAGACAACCTACTGGGAGTCCAGCTCTGAATGATGTCCAGGACAGACCCAACTGGGTCTGTCCAGGACAGACCGAACTGGGTCTGTCCCGTCAAGACATGACGGCCCCTCAGAGATGAACCAAGTACCCATCCCCATTGCTCCAGCTGCACACATTCTCATTCTTCTTAATTGGTCGCAATTACAAAACATGTTTATTATTATTTATTATTATTATTCCATACAAATAATAACTACTGACAACCTAGGAAAATAGCCATTGTGGCTGTTATCTTGTATCTAGGGTTAAATGAAAAAAAGACAACTGGAATGAGACCCATAGTCATAGCTCCTAGCTGCTACAGTGGACAGTGGACAGTGGACAGTGGACAGTGGACAGTGGACAGTGGACAGTGGACAGTGGACAGTGGACAGTGGTGGGTGGGAGCTCATACAGCTTGGGTGAGTGTGACTTAATGCTGTGAGTAATGTAGAAAATAAAATATGACTTAGATGATTACGAGTTAGAATGACCACTGAGGCTGTTTAACATGGCACATGTCTCAGCTGAGGCTCATGGTAGGATACCCACAATATTGGTGCTCAAACCAAGGAGAATAATTAGATTGAATGGGGGTTGCCAATTCATTCATTCCATTGCTGGGTTGCGATGATAGTCAAATGCCCAGGATCCTGAGGTACAATACAATTAAGCAGGGAGGTAAGACATGGAGAACCAATGGACAGCCTATAGATGGACACATTTCACATTTAAAGTTCCTGGACCAGTTGAATCCCAGCATCACATAAATCGAATGGTAATAAACCCCCCTACGCTTGTAAAAAGTGCAACGTTTTTTTTGCAGTTCCATAGCTAAAAGTGTTGGGATGCCAAGGCCCTCTCAGCATTAGGTGATAAACTTTACAGCAGACGGTGGGGTTGAGCTGAACTGTGTGGAGGAGAGGGAGGGAGCTAGCAAGACGTTGGTCGATGGGAAAGACAGCTGTTTTCTTTCAGCCCTGCCCACAAACAGAAAGTGCCCTCTTGCGAAAAAAAGAGTAAAAAAATTAACTGAATCCTCTCTGCTTTTCTTAGACGTGTTCCGTTTGGGTCTCGTGGTAAACGTTGTTTGGTCACATGACACAAGACAAGATTCAATAATTGTATTTACCATATGCAAGTACAATGGAATGCTTACTCCCCCATTCCCTCCCGCAGTATAAATCTTCTACAACATTATACACTGGTCCAGGCTGGTTCAATGAGTACAAAGAAGAACAATCTGATAAAAATAACGATGGTTTTGTGTCTTGCCTGCTTGCGTACAACACATTGCTCTACGATGGCATTGTTACAAAGTTAGGTTTAGTCCTTTAAGTCCTTTGTATGGAGTTTCCCAGTTTATTGTGTAAACAGCAACGTGTGACGGTGTGTGTTCTGGTGGTGGTAGGCTGAGTGGACCTTAAGAAGAACTGCTGGAGATGGACAATGGTGTCAAATATTGAACTGGCAAACAGGTACCATTCAGCAACACCAATGGGGTGATTTATGATAGGTTTACCTTTCCCGGACTGTGGCCATTTAACTTTAAGTTCTGACTAGCCTCCAGCAACTGTTTATCACACGCTTAACAAAAGCATAGAGCAGGATATTGAGCTGTTTAGTGGCGGTAAAGCTGGGGTGCGTTTAACTTGTGGAAGAGTTCTTTTGTCCACAGAACTCCAGTAACATTGGAATTTCTACAAGCCCTAAAATGTTAGAAATAGTATATCACATGAGCAACATTTAGATGCAACTGAGCAACATTTAGATATACTGTGTATCTAAGCAAGTGTTTAACAATAATTTTTCCCTTTTCTGTAGTAAACACTGAACATCAAAATTCTTTGTTTTTAATACAATCCTCAATATAATATCTTTTCAGTTCCAGGGTTTGCATGTCCACCATATTCCTAATGTTAGATAACCATCTCAGCTCGTATAACAGCTGAAAATCTATCTACAAACCTTGGTTTCCTGTTACCCAAAAGCAAGAGCAGACATGACAAAGTATGCTGTCATCACTCAGTCTAATTCATAAAAAAAAATCAAAAACTCAGTCTTAGGGATAATTATGCACTGCTGCTTCCTGATTTATATAATCTCGCAAAAATGTGTTTGACCTATCCTTGACTGGACCGCTGGAGAGAAAGCTATCTTTTGAAGAACCTTTCTGAAGTCATACCGTAGACCATAAATGGTATGCCAAAAAACACTGAAGCTAGCGGGTCAAGTGGTCAGCATGTCAGAGCTAGCTTAGCTTTTTAGGCCATAGTTTATGTGACACCACTCTGGATTGAATCAAAATATTTACCATCCTGTGATTGATGCACAATTGGGCAATGATTGCACAATTCAACACATGTACATATCATCCATCAGTCACTTTATTGTTATTTTTATCGTTCATTTTATTGTGGACAGTATTTTATAGTATAGTAGTATAGTATTTTTGGTGGCATTTTGCATTGATGCACAGAAGAGAGGATATTGACATGAGAGTGGAGATTGACAGGAGAGTGGAGATTGACAGGAGAGTGGAGATTGACAGGAGAGTGGGTGGAGAGAAAGAGAGGGAATGACATGTAGCAAAGGACCCCAGGCTGGAGTGGAACCAGGGTCTCTCCAAGGCGTGGTTGACTCCGTGGGTAACCTCCCCCACAACTCATATTTCAACAGAAGTCAATGTAGGATTTCCTGGTTGGATGGAAACCCTTGCTTCAATTTGCCTTTTTAAGCCTGGTGATTCCTGTGTATAAATCATTGCACGTTTCTTTGTACAAAGACATGCAGAAAGCCAAATATCTACTAATCTTATCTCTCGAGAAGCTGTCGATTGCGTAATGTCCTCTGGACACACTGGACCCATGCGGTGTGGAGGCTGATGAAGAGAGGAGGGACAGGGTGGCTGTGGTCAGAGGGGGGGGGGAAACCCTCGTCTGGGACGCCAAATGGAAATTATTAGTACTGTGAGTGAGTTTCCAAGGCTAAGTCTGCCAAAATACGGCAATAAATTGTGTTTTTAGCCTGTGCTCTCACCCCCCCCCCCCCCCCACACACACACACACACACACACACACAC